>WIQG01000148.1:0-386485 GCA_014925785.1 Mycena galopus ATCC 62051
ACCGCGTCATTACGTCCGCTCACGTCCCCTCGCTCTGCCTCTCCTCCTGGCCCTCTGCAATATCTAATGGCGCCTCGGCATCGATGGTCGGACCCCATAGGAGCGCAGACTATCACCACAATCGTCAAAAAGCTCGTACCTCAGTGGAAAGATGGACTTTACCCGGCGCAGCTAAACCTTATTGTCCGAATTCTCGACGGCGAAGACTTATTCTGCATCATGGCAACCGGAGGTGGAAAGTCTGCGCTGTTTGCGGTGCCCATCGTCGTTCTAAAGGAGCTGGCCTCGCATCCCGAGCTGTACCCGAACCTCCCCGCGCGAGCACTGCCTGTAGGAATCGTTGTAACGCCGACGAAGGGTCTTGCGGCTAACATTGTGCGTTCCATTCAATCCACATTGGCTCATCTTCATTGTGTTCAGGTTTTCGAGCTCAAGAACCTCGGTGTATCTGCTTTTCCCTACTGCCAAGAAACCGTGAGCGAAGCGCGCATCGCTGGTCGCAATCTTGTGCACGAAATTCGCGATTGCAAAACTTGGAACGTAATCTGTGTCGACCCGGAGCATCTCAGTGACAAGGCATGGCGGCAGATCACCGCTTGGGATGTCTTTCAGGCGAATACTGTCTACGGATGCACGGACGAGGCGCACCTTATTGATGAGTGGGGCGCTGACTTTCGCCCAGACTTCAAGCACATCGGGCCTTTCTTCCGTGGCCGCCTTCCTTCCTCCGCTTCCATAATGGCTCTTTCCGCGACGGTTCAACCTGGCGCTGCCACCAAGTCGATCTGTTCTAGTCTAGGCTTTTCTGGAGACGGTTTCCACCTGTTCCGATCCTCTAACGAACGTCCCAACACCCAATTGATCCTGGAACCTCTGACCAATGGTGTCGGAGGGAAGATATTCCCCCAGCTGCTCTCGTATCTCAACTCTGGTCGCAAGGCGGTGATTCATTGCCGTACCATCGACGACGTCCTGCGTGTCTTTCTGTATCTTTGGAAATGCCTCCCTCCCGGACCTCATCGACTACAACGGATCAAAATGTACCATTCTCTGCGAACCTTCGAGGAGAACCAGGAGATCCTTCGGCAGCTCGAGGAGGATCCCGAATGCCAGGCCGTCATTGCGACCGTGGCAATTGCCCAAGGGTTGAATGTAAAATCTCTGCTTGACAGTCTCGCATACGGAATGCCGGACACGGTAGACACACTTTTGCAGGAGATTGGGCGTGTGGGTAGAGGTACCGAGACTGCTGCTCGGGGCGTAGTGTTTTTCCAACCCGCATCGCTAACTGCGGCGCAAAAACAACTCGCAGGTGAGTTTATCATCCGCTAGATTAACCTTTTCTAATTACATGCTCGTGTCTTAGGCCCATCTGCTGTTCCTACCACCGCGTCAAAACCGACACCGATGAATGTTAAACGCACAAAGAAGCCGTCGAAGCCCCTCGAGCACGCCAAAGTTCTTCTTCTAACCGAAAAGACGTGTTATAACGCGGCAATGAACCGGATATACGGAAATCCTCCTCTTTCCACTGCTACCCTCGACTGCATCGCTGCCAACCGACCCCTCCCTTGCTCTCTATGCGCTACCCGAAACAAAATCACCCTCGAATTTCCGGCACCGCCCCTTCCACCTGGTGTGGAACTACCACCATTCGTCGCTCCTGCTCCGTCCAACGCATCTCGTCTCGATAAAAAGCTCAGGCTCGCGAAGAAAGAGAAAAAGGAGGCCGCTTCAGCGCTGGCGGATTTCGGTAAGACGGTTTACCGTGCCGAACACAACGAGCCACTCCACCAAAACCGCCCCAAGTCGTCTTTCTTCCCCACCTCTGTCACCAACTCCCTCCTCGACCATCTCCTGGATCTGGACTCACTCGAGAAGGTCGAAACAATTGTCGCTTTGTGGAAATTTGGGCGCGGATACCTGGCTCGACTTTACGCAGTCATCCACCAGCTTCGCACAGCAATCATTGCCGAACGCGAACGTGTCCGAGCGAAAAAGAATGCCAAGCGACGAGCGGGTCGGCGTGCGAAGAGGGCGGTGTATAGCGAGGAATCCGAGTCGGAGGAGGAGTCTGATGAGAGCGAGAGCAGCTCGGAGGAGGAGGAGGAGGAGGAGGAGGAGGTAAATCAGCATCCCCGCTCATCACCCATCCCTCCCGCTCCCAAGCGTACAAAACGCGTCTTGCGAGAAGTTACCAACACGCGGGCCCCGCACGCGCAGACAAGGAAGACTGCTGGGAGGGCTCCGAGACAGCCCCAACTTCGTGCTGCGCAGATATCCGAGTCCTATGCCGCCCCGTATCGAACATCACGTCGACGGCAGGCTGCTCAAGCCCAAGACTAAAGAACTATTTCGCTTTCATTTATGTTTTCTAGCACTTGTTGTATTTGGTACGCGCAATTGTATTATTGTTCTGTTCATTTACTCTTCGCTGCTTTGATTTTCCTCCACCACTTCAACACTTTCATCTTCTCCCTCGCTCTCGCTCTCTGGATCATCGCTTTCCAGCTCTTCGTCCTCGGATTCTTCCTCCAACTCCTCTTCTGGCCCACACAACCGTTCCAGCAAGGCCTCAAAATCCTCCGGTTCATACCAGTCATCTAATAGTCTGCCAGTCTCGGGATCCACGGTGACTGTTAAGTCAGAACCGCTGACAAGAACTTCGTCGCTGTGATCCACATTGTCCCACTGCTCGACAGAATCCGCGGCGGTGCGAGAGGTAGTTGAAGTCGAACTGCCACCTGACTGACGCGAAGAGGATCGACTGGAATGGGGTGAAGGTGGGACGCTAGCTGAGCGGGATGACTCTGAGTTGGATCCAGCGTCGCAATCCGGAGACGGAACATCAACATCCCGGCTCGTGTTGGCGTTCGGGTCACCGTTCCGCAGAGTCTCCATATCCCGCAACATCTCGGCGTATTCTCCACTGCGCTGCAAGAAATCATTCATCTTGCCAGCATCGAGTCGCTGATAGCCTCGGTCAAAACGATTGACTGCCGCGTGTCCCATTGAGCGACCAGAGCGAAAGGTGTGAAGCTCTTCCTCGCGGTATAGTCGCAGCAAAGTCTGTGTCTCGTCGCGGAGGTGTGGAGAGGTATGCACTTTGCCGCGGCGTTTCAAGTTGAACGCTGTTTCGATGTCCTCCTTCATTTTGAGGAAGTGTAGGACGTTTGGAGCGACTGTCCTCCGGTAGAACTTTTCATCAAACTCCCCTCCCCTTCTCGTACCCATGTCTTCCAGCCAGCGATTGTTCCATTCTTGGACTAGGTCGCCCTCCACGAACTTCCCCAACTCTCCTCGAAGATTGAATAGGTAGTTGCTCAGAAGAGCATCCTTGAGATCTGGCGAGCACTCGAACTCAAGGAGCGCATACAAGTCCAACATATAGCCCATATAGTTTTGGTTTGAAGTGCCGGCAAATGTGAAAATGAAGATCTGAAGAATTCCACGTTATCTCAAGAAACAGTTAGGACGCTGCGAGCGTACCTTCAATATCTCGAGTACCCGCCCCACGTCGCCCTCCGGAACTGCATAATTCAGTTCGACCCACCACCCGAACTCCATGAGAAATAGGACTGAATTGCTGAGGACTCGGTCACCATTGAATCCCGGAAGTTCTTTATGAGTCTTTGGCCCGTCCTTGTCTGCAGTCGATTTCTTGGGAGCTTCTTCAGGTTCGGTGGTCCGCGGCACTTTTGCCGTCGGCTCGTTTTCATCCTCGCCAGCATCGTCGTCGGGAATTCCAGCAACATCTGGCATATCTGCATCTGCATCGGGTTGAGCTTGTGGAGCACTGGTTTCCGGTGCGCATTGTGGAGTCCACGGCGACCCTTCAGGAAATTTTTTGCGGGCAGAAGCTTCGTCTTGTTCAGCTTTGTCGAGCGATTGTTCGTAGGCTGTTTGACTCGCATAGCGCTCCCGAATCACGCTGGTGTGCGCGAGGAGCTCGTCAAACGATGGTAACTTCTTGGTAGTGGCAAGATTGTCAAAGTGCGCCAGAAGATCGTCTTTGCACTCCAAGACGAGCCTGATGCTATCGTCAGCCAGAGTGCGCGAAAGAAAAATAGAATAATTACCTCCAACAGTCTAAAACTCGAGCCTCCCATATCATCGTCATGCTGCGACTCGTTGGATAGAAGTCGCATTTTTTGAGATCTGTCGGGCGCTTCATATTTGCAGCATTAGAACTACGCGATAGCGAAGATGGGTCCTTCGAAGAGGCGGGGCCGTAGTGATTAGAAGCGCAGGAATTGAGATCTGTTGCTTTCGTATGCCAAGTTTCCGGAGTACTGATGATATTCCGGAGGGAGTTATAGATGTTCGGCGTCGTGACGAGTGTCTTCTTCAACCGCATGATTGTCGCGTGTGACGCGCCGTCGCCGCGGTACCAGGAGAGAATATTGTCGTGCTTCTCCGGTTCGATTCCAGCCTGCTTGTCAAAGTCGAGAATACTGTTATGCATCCCCTTGTTCTCAACTTCGCGTTCGCAATTAGTGCCGAGAGGCTGGAGGATGGATTTTGTGGGGTTCAAGCGGTACTTGGCCAAGTCGGTACGGAAGCGCGTCGAAATCTGGGTGGAAAGGTCGCTGAGATGGGGAATGAAGTCTGCGAGGACTCGCACGAAGTGTAGATTCGCAATATTGCGGTTGTGAGTCCAGTCAATGCTGGCGTAGACCGACTCGGTGGTCATGGTCTGGCGTTCCTGAGCGACTACCCGCGCGACGTGGTCATCAGCGTGGAATGCACCGGGCTTGCAATTTTGCAAATGGAACGCCGTGCAGGCTGTTCCAACCTTGAGCTGGCTGACTTGGCCCAATCCATGCTCGAAAACACGGTCGTAGCGCTGGATATTATCAAGTATCTTCCCTACCTCGGCTTCACCCTCCTTCGTCGCGTCCCGAACCTTCGTTTGCATTTTGTCTCGGTCCGAGTCTGTCATGGAGTTGAGAGCGTGGTGGGCCGTACTGTCGCTGACACTGAATCCGAACCGGCAAAACACCCGCTTGATGTCTATGTGAGCTTTGCACGCGAATAGCCAGATACCGAGTGTGAGCGCGAGATCTCCGCTGGCGTACTGATTGCGACAGATGATGAATGAGCTGATGGCACCGACTTGGATCTGCCGAGTGGTGTCAGCCAACAGCACGGATGATTTAGCAGTGTAAATCACGATGTGGTGAGGACGGTTTTTCTTGACAACAATGTTCCCCTTCTTGCGAGACGCCAGGCAGGACTCTGTCAAGTACCAGAGAAAGGGATCCTCTTCGCGATATTGAGCGCTGAGGCCGTCGATTGTAAACTCTACATCTTCCCACTCCACAACTTCCGTTCTTTCGGTGCGTCCATTCGTTCTTGCTCGAAGGTGGCGCCGGTTCCTACCAGTCGCCCGACCCTTGCGCGCGAGTTTTCCGACTCTGAAATATGCATGATCTCCGACGAGTTGTGTGGCCCAGGAGGATAGGCATGGTCGGGCGCATCCGATCTCGCTTGGAGGTTTGGATGGGGAAAAGCCGGCGAGATAATCAGGATCTTTCTTTTTCGGACGACTTTTGTGGTGCGTGTAGATGAGATCAATGATATGAGCCATTGTAGAGGAGGTTCGGCCCTGAAGAAAGGCGGCTACGGCCTGCCTGTGACGGTTCGTTCGTTTGTCTTTTTCTCCGCGAGTACGAGGGTGGAACAGAGCAGCTAAAAAGTCTCCGATGTTACGGAAGCTGTATGTCTTGAGAATATCGTGTATCTTCTGATATTTGCTACGCTTCGAGGCTCGCAATGGAATCTGCGATGATGTGGAAGAGGGAGACGGAGTCACAGGGCTCTGGAAAGCAGAGGAAGTGAAAGACGGGATCAATGGCAGCGGTAACGGCGCGGGAGTCCGTTTGTAGGGTCGTTTGGTCTTTTCGAGGGGTGGGTTTGAGTCCATTTCGAGTTCTAGTGAGTATACGAGCAGGTGTGTGTGTGCAGCGGACGAGCAGACGGCTGTGGAAGCGAGGAAGACGCGACGCGTCGACCGTCACGTGTGTGACGTGACGCGAAGATTGGTAATAAGCAAGAGAGCAATCAAGTGATCAGGTTAATCAACAGACTATAAACAAAGCGAGGTACGAGCGCATATGTTTGTAGCGTCTGTCTACGAGAGACTATACTCAAGGCTCCCTGGAATGTCAAATTACAATTAGGACACAAATATGGGACATGTAAACTAGGTTTGAATCCGATGTTCACAGTTCTGTCCAGATAGGATTTGAACACAGAGACTTGACTTGCACTTGCCACAGCATGATGTGGAATTTCTGCACATCACTGAGATGGTTGTTTAGTTTCTTTTTATATTCCCTCAAGTCACATTACCTGGGTCAAATAGCGATACAGTCGGCAATAAACCCCCTTTGTTTTCTATGAAAACGACAAGACAAATGGATTTACCTTCCTACCACATATGGGGTCTAGCCAAAGCATGCTACAAGCCTGAGCAACAAATTACCAATTTAACTTAGTCTTAGTACTCAATCTCCCACACACCAGCCAAAATTTGAGTGAACTGAGTTACTAGTGGGACATCAGATTACAGCAAACATTACAAGACACATACCTTCCTACCACATACATGGTCCAACCAAAAACATGCTACAAGGGGTTTGCAGGAAAGTGTGACAAAGTCATGTGTATGTGACACCTCGCGTACAGCATACAGGCTGTATGTGCTTGTCACACACACATGATCTCGTGACAAGTGTGTCAAAAGTAATCACAACCAACAGAAACAAAACAAAATGCAAGTGAATAAAACCCTAACCTAATCTTTGAGTTGAGATCAATATATGTCAATGATGTTGCCGCTACTTGTGTCTCTGTTGGAACAACAAGTATTTCTGCTTCAAATGCAATGCAAAGTGCCAGTTTCCAGTTTCAGTTGTGAATCACCCATAATTTCAGTCCAAGCTCTATTGGGCTGTTAAATGAATGGAAAGCGAGTTGGGAAGAGGCTTCTGAATACAAAAGCAAAGGTTTTGGCTGACTAGCATTTTGTGCCATGACTGGGCACATTTTGTTCTGCAACGAACTATTTATTTATAATTTCGGTCCAAACTCTCCTAGGCTGTTAAAAGTGAATTGAAGGAAGGCTTCTAAACACAAAAGCAAGGGTTTTGGCTGACTAGAATTTCATGCCATGACTGGCCACATTTTGTTCTGCAACAACCTTTTCCCCAAGTAAGTGTCAAAAGTTGTATTAGAGGGAGTGTAATATTATATTTGAGATGGTTGAAATTGAAAAGATTGAACTCAAGGACAAGTTTCTGCTGGAATAGCCCAGTTTCTTGTTCTATTTTAATTATGAGTTTCATAGCTATTACAAATGTTGCTGAAGTCTTGGGGGTAGGAGCATATCCTCTATAAGGAGGTATAAACAAACTGGTATCCCTTGATGCGACTGACATGCCTAGACATGCCGCGCATTGATGTGGCAGTGACTGTGTTTTGACACAGCACTGGTGCACAAGCTATATTTCATTACAGACACATCATCTACCCTCAAAGACACTCAAGGACCTGTTTTCTAGTACTAATACATCACTTTAGTCATAATTATTGCCATTTGACATAAGCAAACTGGTATCACTTAAGATGACTGACATCTCTAAACATGCCGCACATTGACGCGGCAGTGGCTGTGTTTTGATGCAGCAATGACATGCAGGCTATATTTCATTATGGACACATCATCTACCCTCAAAGACATATAGGGACATGTTTTTGGTACTAACACATCATTTTGGGCCTAGATATCTCCACTTGCCGTACAAATACACTTGGAATACATACATTATTCGTTTTGGATTGAGTGTTGACTAGGTGTCAAATTTCTTACCAATTCCATAGTGAGATATGATACAGACTGTCCGAATCATCCCATCTAGGAAGTTGAATCGGAGTTTTATGGTGAGAAAGGGAGAGGACAAGTAAGTAAGGAATTTGCGAAGCAACCAATAAAATTAAATGAACCACAGAAACAGAAAAGAATTTGTTTGATTGTGATATGAACTTAGGTATATCACATACTTGACGGACTAATACACTTGAAAGATATACTTCATTTTTGGATTGAAGGTTTGACTAGATATGGAATATCTGGGGAAAGTCTCATCAATTTTTTCGAGAGATATGATAAAGACAGGCCCAATAATCTTTTGCTGAAGGCTGAATAAGGATCGCGCAGACTCAGGGCCCTAATTGGCTTGTAATCTTGGTTCAAATATGCACAATCAAGTGACTTTCTGCTAGTCTAGTCCAGTTTCCTGCTTTATTGATTTATTATACAGATTACACAGGTCATACAAATGTTGTGGAAGTCTAGGGAAAGGTAGGATACACGCTCATTATAATGAAACTAATATCCCAGAATATGACTGACATGTCTAAACATGCCGCGTCAATGTGTGGTGGTGGCTGTGTTTTGACGCGGCCATGTATGCCACACTCAGTACTAACACATCATCTATCCTCAAAAGCAGTTGAGGACCTGTTTGTTGGTACTAATACATACATTTGGGCTTGAATATTGGGCACTCAACATACATACTAATACACTTGAGAGACATCTTCCCTTTTTCACCTGACTATTGGATCATGATAGATTAAATATCTTGGGAATATCTGGCCAATTCCATGGTGAGATATGAGAAAACTGTTAAAATTACACCAGGTTTGAAGCTGAAGATGATTTTCATGGTAAGAAAGGGTAAATAAGTGACACTTATTGATGCGGCAGTGACGCGCATTGACGCGGCACTGACGCGCACTGCCGCGCAGGTGATGCGTATTGACGCGGCATTGACGTGCATCTGCCGCGGCACTGGTACACACATCTCATGTTTTTGTAGGAGTAGAAGGCTGAAAATTACACTTCTCCAAGGCTGTTTTGCTATCTAAACATGTTGAAGGTCAAAATACTTGAAATTCTGGATGGTTAAATCAGTTATGCGGACAATGTAGACTCAAACAACCTAATTTCTTGTTCTAAAGATTGTATAGGTAGTTTAGACAGTTTCTACAAACATTGTGGGGATCTAGGGAAGATCATAGAGCACCCAGAAAGGTCAAAATGATATCCCATCATAGGACTGACATGATTGACATGTCTAGACACACGGCGCGTCAGTGCGCGTCACTGCCGCGTCAATCACGTCATTTTCTCCAGGCCCATTCCCGTGCAGCTTTGCGCAAGTGCCAAAAGCCGTGAGCGGGTCATGCGCATCCTATCTATTGTTCAATTTGCAGTATTCACACTAAGTTCGACAACAGATGCGGAAAGCTGTCACTCTCCTATCGAGATGAGGGATGTTACTGGAGTGGTAATAGCAGGTGTTGCATTGCGATGGCAGGTCTCCCGCCGCGGGAACAAAAATAGGGGGAGAGCGCAAGGAGCCCGGCTGTGTAGTTCTGCAATGCCGCTCTGCTGCCGTCCTTGGACGCCACCTGGCCGGCGTTTGGCTTGGCGCTCCCACACAGCTTATCGGTTGAGGGGAGAATATTCGATCATACGGGATTTGGACAGCCAAGTCTCGTGTTGGGAAGAGGAATGTTATTGGAGTGGTAACAGCCGGTGCGCAGCATTACGACGCGGAAGGAGATGTGTTGTAGACTCCACTATAAGCACCACAGTTACTATAAACTCTCATTAGCGATTTTGCGATGCAGCCATTGAGGCTCCAATGGCTGATTCCAGACCGATCTGCTGCATTTGACAATCTGCAGATCTGACCAATTACAGTGGTTTCACCCATCGCATGCAGTTCCCGTCACATGGATATCGGGAGGACGTGGGTGTTCGATTTAAAGAGCTAACTGCAATATTCTAGGCCACTTCGATTCGCGTAGATGTGGAGCGGGAGAATCCCGGTTGCATTGAGAACGTCAGTACGATGTCATAAAACTAGACGGCGCATCCAACCTTCACACGCTGCCAGAGCTCCACTCGCTGACGAAACGAAACGGCCTATAGAATTCTGCAGTTCTGTCAATCGCACCTCATCCGACGCTGCTTGACGCCCCTGGTTCTGCGGATGTTTACGCTGTCATTTAACAATTAGCGTCACGAGTAGCAAAAGAAATTTGAGATTCCCCGAATCTTCCAGATGCGCCGACTTCGAATTCCATGCTATTTCCGACGACACATATGACTACCCGCCATGCTGAGACTTACCGCTTTTCTCGGGATGGATTACAGCCCTGCTCCACACCTGTCACAACGGTACAGCCTGGGTGGAGTGGGACCGACATAATGCGGTAATTGTTTCTATACTAATAAGTTCACCAAACGCCGTCCCACCCTCCTTGCATCTTACTGCGACCCGGTCCGTGCCCACATGTCTCGAAAACAGAGTCTCAATGCCCCTTACGACGCACCATCCAATGTGAGAAAACTCGACCACCGTCCAATTCGCAAGTGCAGATGCGCCTGCAAACCCAACTGCAATTGCCGCTGTACATGTGCGCACCCGGACCACTGCGTGTGCCTTGACCCGTGCGAGGGTGTCTGCGGAGTGCGGTCTTCCCGCAATCTAGTTGTATCCATTGATGGGACGTCCAACCAGTTTGGGGACCAAGTGAGCCACCGCCAATTGTCACCCAGAATAAGGCTCATTTCTCCAACTCCTAGAATACAAACGTAGTGGAGCTCCACAGCCGGATCCTCGATGACCCCTCCGCCGAGCAACTCACATATTATAATTGTGGGATTGGAACTTACGTTCCGAGACGCGCGAAAACGTTTAAATATTGGCGCCAGCGCTTCGACAATATTGTCGACTTAGCCATAGCATGGTACAGCGAACAAATGTCTTCTCGTATTGAGTTCTGAATCCACAAATTCAGGAATTTTGAGAAGATTATCATCAAGGCATACCGATGGCTCTGCAATGAGTATCGCCCAGGAGATAAAATATTTCTCTTCGGTACGACCATCAATCTGGAGCTGACAAGATGATTAACGCCTGCTCCAGGGTTCTCTCGGGGCGCGTATCAGATACGAACATTGGCTGCCATGATGGAGAAAGTAGGCCCATCTCGTTTTACAGCTCGACACCTGCTGAATATTTTATCAGGTAGGTCTTGTGAATGCCGGAAACCAGGAGTTGATTCCGTTGTACGTGTGCGAAATTCACAGCAGACATGTGATTGATATAGACTGCAGCGCATACGAGATATATTCACAACGGTTGAAAGGAAAGGGCACGTACATCCCAGCTAACCCGCCACAGAGTGATTGACGTCCCGCAGCGAACGAAGAGGCGTCAATCATGGCGCCTAGATTCAAGGAGACATTTTCCAGAACTGTCAAAATTCATTTCGTCGGCGCCTGGTCAGTTCTACTAGTGCTCCAAGAGCAGTGATTCAATTTATCTGTAGGGACACGGTATCATCAGTTGGTCTGGTGCGCCAGAAACCTCTCCCACTCACATCTTCGGCCGAACACATCTGCATCTTCCGTCATGCGCTCGCCCTCGACGAACGCCGAGTCAAATTCCTGCCAGAGTATGTGGATGGGGGAAACTCGAATTGGACGTCCGTAAATGGCTTGGCCAGACGGGCATCAATTTTGATTGCTTCAGATACTAGGAACCCCACTGAAAACTCGGGGTTCTCCGAAGTCTCCAAAGAATCCAAAACGTGGGTGGGCGACACCGGTTCTGCTCAAATAATTGTCGTTGAGCACATTTGTTAGAGAACGCAATGCGAAAAGGAATAAAGATGTCAAGATCTCCCAGGCGATACCGGCAGCCCAAACACGAAAGAACGCCAAAAACACAAAAGAAGTCTGGTTCGCTGGGACTCATTCGGATATGTAAGTCACGTCGGCTTTCACATTGTGTTGTTGATCTGAATCCCATCTCTCTTTAGTGGAGGCGGCCTGAAAAATAATCTCGATCTCAACCTTTCCTCGGTTCCCCTTCTGTGGATGGAAAACGAGGCAACCTCCGCCGGACTTCGACTTCGCCCCCGAAAGACTGGTGGTGCGTGGAACTGGAGCGACTTGCGCAATGATAAGGCGCATGAGTCGCTGAGCGCGTTGTGGTGGCCGGTGGAGTTGTTACCGGTAACACACCTGTCTTTCAAGAATGCCACCGACGTGACCCGGTTTGTCGATGATTGGTGATTTATTCCACGTCTAACTATCTTTCTTTAGCTCTCCACACCTCGGATCCGGCCGAATAATCGCCCCAGGACAGCGCATTCATACCTCGGTGGCTTTCAAAAAGCCTGAATATCGGCCCCATGCGACTTTCCGCGAGGCTGGAGCTATTCCCTGGGAGTCCTTCGTGGGGAAAGATATCGACGCAGGTGATTTTGAGTGGGCAGATGAATGGAGAGCGATGATCGAAATGGATTTATTCGACGCGTCCTTCACCGTGGAGGCAGTGCAGAGTCTCAGATCTCTGTGGGAAAGGGGCGAAAACTCTGAAGAAGACGGCTACTGGATCAAACGCTTGTCGTTCATCGCTCTGTCAGGAGAACTTGCGACCAATTACATTCCCACCCTGAAGCGCAGCCGGCCAGAGCACACCGACATTGAATTGCGGGATGCAGTGGAGTTTTTCCAGAGGTTGGCCAGCAGGCGACACGGCACTTTCGATGCGGATCTAGCGGAGCTTCTCGAAAGACGGGCGCGTGTGTTGCATGACCTTGGGCGGACGGAAGATGCGCTGAAGACCTGTGAACAGGCCGTAGCTCTGCGTCGTAATGTCATTGCGTGGCCGCCGATCACTGCCAAGAAGCGCGAGAAATTGGCTGGTTCTTTGGAGATTCTTTCGGCATATCGCCGTACGCTCAACCTCTTAGGTTCTGCGCTGGACTCCACCACCGAGGCGATTCAACTCCGGCGGGACGTTGCAGACGAATACTCCGATGACTCCCACGCAGATCTACAGCGCTCGCTAAACATCATCGGTTTCCTTCGGTGTCTTCACTCCCTCTCTGACGACCTTCGAGAGTTAGATCGACTTCCCGAAGCACTCCCTGTTGCAGAGGAGAGGGTTCAAATCAGCCGCGAAATTTCCCAATCGGAGCCCCATGTATTCACGTCTTTGCTTGCAGAGTCCCTTTGTTACCTCTCCTATGTCCTTCGGGACTTGGGGCAAGACAGGGACTCATTTATTGCGGTAGAAGAAGCCGTCTCTCTCCAACGAAAAATTTCAGAAGAGGACCCCATTGTCCTCGAGGACCTAGCATTTTCCATGCACCATATGTCATTCGTTCTGCGAGATTTAGGCAAACTCGTAGAATCTCTTGCGCCGGCCGAAAATGCACTCAGTATTCGACGACGACTTGCAGCATCCAATCCCTCAAAATTCAACCCGCTGCTTGCACAATCGCTAAACGGCCTCTCACTAGCTCTCAGAGCAGTCGGTCGACACGACGACGCCCTGGTCCAAGCCCAAGAAGGTGTCGCAATCCAGCAGCAGCTTGTCCAAGAAGATTCAAAAACATTCAAGCCGGATCTCGTAGGGTTGCTTAACACAGTATCCTATCATCTCTCCGCCGTCTGCAAACCAGATGATGCACTGCGTACAGTTGAACAGGCGATCCAGATGCAGCGCGAACTGGTTGAAGCCGATCCGGGCAACTACGGCGGACTTGCCAACATTCTCGACACACGTGCCAACGTTCTGTGCTCATTGGGCCGTCACGACGAGGCACTACGCACAGTTTCTGAGGCTGAGGACATCAACCGCAGAAATTCAACCGATCCAGAACGGCTGGTTCGTGAGCGAAGTGAGAAACATACCAATGGATGGTGTAGCTTGGTGCTCTGCACCCGGTCCTTAGCAGGGCCACGAGAAAATTTGTGGCACTCACCGTGGATTGGAGAAGATTGTGCACGGGGTATGGCTTCGGGCCATAATGCCTGATCATCTTCAGGTTCAAGGGCGAGAGGGTGTGGGAGCAGGGAAGGACGCTGGACGCTGGAGTACAGGATCTGCCAACATGGCAGCCGTCACGGCAGTTGGGTGTACGTCGGCAGTGGTGGGGACGAAGATGTGCGAGTTGACGAGCGGGGGGGCTCCTCTGCAATCGGGTTCCTCAGTGAGGGGGTGTGGGAGAATGGAAGGACGCTGGAGTACTGGTTCTGCCAACATGGCAGCTGTCACGGCAGTTGGATCTACGTCTGCGGTGGTGGGGACCAAGATGTAATGCGAGTTGAGGAGCAGGGGGGCTCCTCTGCCATCGGGTTCCTCGGGGACATCTTCAATGGTCACAGTAGGCGGCATGTAGACAATAGCAAGTAATGACACAAGAACGAGGGTAAAAGACAGGCAGCGACGGCACGGGAAAGCAGCGAAAATACGCAATTGCCAATTGGCAGATCAAGGGGTTGAAACAGCGCAACATGCCACTTGATCAAGCCAGGCAACACGGGCATCCTTGGTTGTGTGACCCACTAGATCGGGTTTCAAGCCTCATAAGGAAATGTTCGCATCACCTTTTTGGGACGGCATTTTCGAGGAGAGAGAGGTTTACTGATGATGAGCGGGGTAGTTGCGCGTGCTCGACCGGATGGGGTTTCAACCCTGATAAGGAAATGTTCGCGTTACCAAATCGGGACAAGGATTTTCGAAAGACCTGTCGGAGACCTGAAACCTAAAGGTTCCAGGAACTTTGGTTGAATTAAATTGTGTTTCCCACTCATTTCCCCATCTGAATTTCTTCAGATTATCAAGACTGCCATAGTTTTCTTGTTTTAAATGGAGCCAAAAGTTTCAAAAAGGTGGCCTCTATTTCACAGTCATGTGTTGCACGTGTGATTTGTGCAACTCATCCAAAACATCAAAAAGTGTGAATCAGGAGATAATTCTCAAAAGGGGTGTTTCATAAAGTTCTCAGACAAAATTGTATTGCCAGGTATTAATATATGTAAAGCTGCCACCACAGGTTTCTCTGGTGCTCTGTCCTGTACAAAATGCTCATCAGTGGAAGAAGATTGTACAAAGGACTGAGTATTGTTGAACTGTCCGGAATTGAAGTATATCTAAACACCGCACTTTTTGCGCATTTCAGAATAGTCTTATTTCTGAGAGTTGGTTTACGGTCTCGGTGTAGCTGGCAGGCCCTGCCAGCTACACCAAGAGTATCATGCAGCATTCTACAAAGAGTTCAAAAAGCCTGTTCTTGAGCAGAACAAGGATGGCTCGATTGTGTATACAACGATGAAGGGCTTGGCCGTGCCCAATTATGTTTTCGACTGTCTCCAGTGCGTCATTTGAATTGCTAGTTTGATTACTACTTACTTGCAACCCAAAAGATGTGGCAAATTCTTGAAGTGCAAGACTAGCTCCAATACCACTTTAAATCTCCTCACTCACGCGAGGGACTGTGCACCTAAACCCGACCTCCTTTCCCAGCAAGGCATGATGTGCTCCTTTGCGTCAGGCTCGACCTGCAAGCGGGAAAAATTGAGAACACTCACCACACTCTGGGTTACTCGGCGTTGTAGGCCTTTCAAGATCGTCGAAGACCGAGAGTTTCGCGAAATCATCCATCTTCTCAACCCAAGTGCACACACACATTCAGTAATGACCCAGGCCCGTGATGTGAAGCGCTTTTACAAGCTTTCGCGCAACAAGACTCGCATTTTCGTGGTGGTATGTTCAAGCCATATTCTTGAACTGTTCACTAATATATTAGTCCTAGAGCACGACTGGAGCCGTGCATGTGGCTCTCGATGTTTGGACGGATTTGAACATGGTTCCATGGCTTGGAATTATATGCTACCTTGTCCATAGCGGACAGTACAAGCGATTCGTCCTTGATTTCCTTCAGTGAGGTGAGCCTCTATAAAAAATCGCAGCTTACCATAAATGGGGACTTAGCATCCGCGGGAGCCACACTGGAGTGGCTCTTGCACAGGCATTGTACGACTGTCTATGTGATTACGAGATAAATCTTAGAGTGAGTGGTTCTAGTCTTTTTTTGCTCCCCTGAAGTGCTGACCTGGACATTTGCCTGCAGCTTCTTGGACTTGCTGCCGATAATGCATCCAATAACAACACACTTGTTGAGTCACTGGCCACCAGAATCGGTCTATCTGGACGTTTCCGGGGGAAGCTGCATCGAATCAGATGTTTTGCTCACATTTTGAACTTGGTTATGAGGGTATTCGTTTACTCTGTCTCGAAAGGTTGCACCACTAATCTCTGCACAATGCATCCAGGCTTTCTTACGTGTTTTCTTGCGGGTGAAGAAGTCGGCACGCGCAGAAGGAACCACCGAAGAGTGGCGCTCTTTGGAGAAGGAAGTTACGAGGTACAATGTGGAGGACAGCGATGATGAGTCAGAAAATTCAGACGACGAGGTGGAAGGAGAGAAGGGGGATGGTGACAATGAGGTGGATCGTACCCCAATCGATCCGGATTTTGACGCAGTCCGCAATGCAGCAGACAGCGAGATGATTGACGAGTGCGAGGATGGGGAGAAGTGCACGGGCTCCCATCTGAATGATGATATTGAGCTCCCTCCCTTGAGTGTGGAGGAGCGCAAGCAAGCGCGAGTCCTTCTCGCAAAGGTGCATTTATTTCCAGAATTTCATCGAAACTGACAACCATATTATCAGGCCGTCGGTCTTTCAAAGACCGTTCAAAACAGCTCGCTGAACTCCGAGGCTTGGGAGACAAAGCCACGAGAGCTCAATGTCACCCTTCTCGCCCTTGTTAAAGTGATTGATACTCGATGGAACTCGCATGCTCACTGCCTGCTTCGCATTCTGGACCAGCAGACTGTTGTAAACCAAATGTGCACTGACCGTCATCTCAAGTTAAGGCAGTACACATTTTCGGGTGAGGAGTGGACGATCCTGGAACAACTCGAAGATATTCTTGAAGTGTGTCAACTCGATATAGACTTTGTTCAAATTGCTAATCCTTGACTTGTCAGACATTCATTGCTGCGACCGAGAAAATATCTAAAGCTGAAGTGGCTCTGGGCTTTGAGGTCATTCCTCTCATTGACAAATTTACAACCATGTTCGGTCAAATGATAGATGACACTACTCTGCACATTGTCATCCGTCATGCCGCCAACACAGCACTCACAGTTCTTAACAAGTATTACTCCCTCACCAATGACAGTGAGACATATCAGATTGCCATGAGTGAGTCAATTTTGTGGACAGACTCATACTAGTTCCCCACGATAGAAGAATTTTTACTTCCACACTATTGGGTGGGAACAGTCATGGATCGATGAAGCTCTCCGACTTTTACGTCATGCCTGGACTTCACATTATAAGCCAACATCAGCTGTGCGGAACACTGGTCCGTCTGCTGTAGCAAGCACATCCCAAACCCAACCTGGCTCTCATGTATACCTGCTTTCTTGTGTCCTTCCAACTCTAATACCTTTATTAGCGTTCTAAATTAGTTTTGAAATCATGATTGACTACGGGCAAACAGACCCTTCAGCAACTGGCACTCTTGAAGCATGGCTTGCATCCCCAGCACTTCCATACGAAAATGACCCGATTGGACATCATTCCAGGCAGCGTGAAGCGGCAAAAGCGGGGCAAAATTTGGAAGGTGAAGCATTTGTGCAAATGTGTCTTGATTATTTGTCTGCACCCCGTAAGATAATGTCTTCCCTCTCATGCTTTGCACTCATATTGCTGTATAGCAACCTCTGTTGATGCTGAGAGACTGTTCTCCTTCTCAGGAGGTGCTGTTTCAAAGCTGCGCAATCAACTGTCCGAGGATTCTGCACATGCTGCTGTTATGGTTGGTCAATGGGCAGGCAACCCAGATCTTATTGCAGCCAAGGAGTTTGAAGCCCAACTCATCGAGGGCTGGTCACGGAAAAAGAAGAGGAAAGCTAATGTTCCAGCCGAGGGGCAGTCTGCACCAAAGGTCATGGTAATTGCTGATGATGGTGTTGATTAGATGATTTACTCGTGAATAATTCGCAAATAGTGAATATTTTAAGTTGTTGAATCTGAATAGTTGATATTCGCAAATATTCGTGAATATTGCTTAATAAGCAACGAATAATTGCCCTCAATAGTCGTATGAATGTGAATATTAGTTTCAAGGCTAATATTCATATTCGCGAATATGTATTCATGGTATTCTCTATGGCAGGGTCATGATCACGGAGTACCAGGTACAAAGGGTAGGTGGCTATCCTGCAGACTGGCAGTACTTGCCTCGAAAACTGTAGAGAAGTGTGTAGCCCACTGAACTGTCTAGAATTGCACTGGGTGACTTCCTGTAAGACAAAAGTACCCAAAATCAGATACTTTTGGTGTTTTGCTGTGATGCCGGGGATCCCATCAGGGGGACCCGATCGGCCTCAGATCTGCGATCTTGACAGGATGAACAGCGCTAAAGATCCAGTTTCAGCATCAGCCCTTTCAAGATGGAGGTCTATTCCCCTCCAGTATTCCCCTCCGGGTAGCTTCTACCTGCGGTTCCAAAAAGAGGCTTGCCAGTTTGGGTCATGAGGGGGATATATAAGGCAAGCATCAAAGTACAGCTAAAGCAGAGTAGATTTACATCTCAAACACTCTACTGCTGCATTGTACACTATGTCTAAACCAATCTTCGAGAAAGGCCCCGACAGCTCCCCAATTTTCAAGGGCTTCAGCCCTCTTCCTCCTGGCACCTACACTATCTGGAGCCAGAAATACCAGGGCATTGTCGTTGATCTCTTCTCGTGTAGTAATGTAGAGGAGTATTTTGTAACCCTCTTTCTTACTTCACTTTATTTGATAGAGAAATAACTTACCCACACCCGATTCTCTATTTGCTACCTGAAAAGCCCTCAAGAGAGAATGAAGGGCAGGAAAAAGAATTATGGGTACTTTCGGCTGTATCACAATACCCCACACATATACACACTCTCAAAACTTATTCCCTGGTTTGAACGAGATTTGAGATCTGTATTCGGGATTTATGACCTGAGAAACCTGATATGACAGGGGGTGCAAATAAAGTATTTTTCGGGATATTCTTCTATCGCTAATTGCGCATGAATTAGCTTCAAGTATCTATATATGTTTCAAGTGAATCCGAGCAGAGCCCATCGACATCCAGGAAAATCGGTCGCGAGGATCAGAAAATGCCCAACAGCAATTTTCTGTTTCGCGCCCTCGGTACTGCCACTTGCTGTAATTCTCGGTATTGAGTCATTCACCCGCAGGTTCTGGGGGCTTTTGGTTCAGCTGAGAACTGTGGGCGAATTCAAAGGACGGTTCGGTAATTTGGAGGACATCAGCGGGAGATTAACGAAACGGAAGTACATCATGCCTTTGCTCCAGGAATGAGAGATTCAAAAAAGCGTGGGAAAGCGAGAGAGGCGGAGAGACAGCCAAGGGGATGACAAAGAAAAGGCGACGTGAGAGGTGCCGAACTTGAAGACTCAAAAACCAAACAATATGTGAAGAAAGCAACGGAAGGAACTAAAATGTGAAGACGGAAGAGGTCCAAACAAGAATGCAGAGAGAGGAACCCTCTGAATCGAAATCCAAATTTAGTATGCCACTTTGAGGTAGAATGGGAAGCGGGGTGCGATTAAGATCTGAATGATTCAGTTATAATAGGAGGACATGGATTTTTGACGAATTTAAGCGATGGTGATTGAGTATATACAGAAGTAGTGGAAGTGGAAGTGAGTAAGTGGAGGTGGAGGTGGAAGTGGGGCCAGTAGAAGTCCCAAATGGAAGTGACGGGCGTCACAGTGGCATCCATGTCATATTTGTTTTGCCACAGTGCCACTCATCTCTTGCACCACCAACCAACCTACAACACGGCTCTCCACTGTAGAGAGGACGCGCAGTCGGACCCAGTGTCCTGAAACCCTTGGACTGAGTGTGGTCAAGCAGTCGGATCAAGGGCCAAAGCACACTTGGATCAAGTGCTTCCCCACACTTGATCCAACTGCATTTGTGCCATTTGTGCAGTTGCATTGACTGTCTTTGTGCAGTCAGATCAACGGTCTTCACGCAGTTGAATTGACTGCCTTCATGCAGTCGGATAGAGGGTCCTCAGGCAGTCGTTATACAGGTTCTCCGCCATTCAATTCCACTGCAATATACGTGTAATCAACTGCATGTATATTAAAGTACTATATAATACAGTTAGTAATAATAAAGCATCTAGGCGCCAGTGGTTTCTGAAGGCTAAGACCATCATTAAATTGGAGAGCTACGCGAAATATAAATACCACGTACCGGGAAAGAGACGCGCGAACGAAGACCTGGAAAAACACCCAAGTCAGCGCAGGTTCGCAGACAAGTGACGTCGCTTGAATTCCAACCGAGCCGGCATTTACTTGGACAAACAAGGATGAATAGAAGGTGTACCAGCACCAAGTCGAATATTCGTCGCTGGTCGGTCAGTCATCGAAAACGAACGTGGAAGGACGGTGCCTACCAGTACCGTGTCAAATGGGCAAAGGCCCTGAAAGCAAGAAACTTAGCATACCACAATCTCGCGTCAAAGATCAGGCTTACCTTCAGTGGGTTGCCAGACCACATCGTCCTGACAAAACTAAATAAGGGTGCGCAGTGGACAGAAACAAACGAATGACTTGCCGCGCATTCTCGCAAGAATACGGATAGTGAATATTCACCTTGCTCCAAAACCTGCTTGAATTGACCCTCTGAAACGCTGTCTGGAACAAATATTAGCAGCAAGAAATCACAGCAACATTATGGGAGAGGAACGCACCGCGATAAAAGATGATGCGCTTCGGGGCGATTGGGCGGTGGTCCCGGCTGCCTTCTGCTCCGCCATCTGTCAATATCTACGCACGGCGTTGGGGCCAGCTTGATACCTGAAACGAGGAACAAGAAATTAATTACAGCGAAATTCAAGCAGACGCGGGCAGTAAATGTACCGACGTCGCAGCAGCAGCCGCAAAGCCCGTCTGTGCCGAATGAGATCTCCGTTGACGAAGGAAAAATACGGCACTGACAGATCACGTCTTGGACGGATTTGTCATTGAATCGCCGTTGTTGCTCGTAAACCACGACGACCCAACGCTCGATAGCGACTGCCTTGAAAAACTTCTTGTCGACCATGTTGCAAGCGCCGTCGCCAGGAGTCTAGAAACATCCGGTTAAATAGTGTGATGGAAAATGATAAACAAGGCACCCACAATGGTTAGTTGACGAGAATCGGGCCCGTATTCCAGCATCGGAGGCTTGAGGACTCAAGCTCGCACCTTGAGGGGGCGCATGGCGCAATTGACATCCATGCCGAATTGACGTACACACAACTCTGTGAAGATGAAGGTCAGGTAACGAGTTTAGAAAGGAAAAGATGCACTGACCCAAAGGAATGAGGGCGCCAGATCCAATCTTGAAGATTAATGAGACGGAGAACAGAATGGGAAAGATGACAAACCTCGGCGCGAATCACATATGGGAACTGCAGTGACTTGTTCTAAGTGCGCTGGAAGGAGTCGATGATGGTCATGCTCTGACCATCGCGCATGTTGAACGTGAGTTTGTTGGCAGAGGCAGGGCTCAGGTTATTGAGGACCCGAGGCGTCGTGTGCTTCTGGCCGCCGGGACGTGGGTGGTGAGGATGCGGATGCTGCTGATTAAGGGCTGCAAACGAAGCTGTTCGCGGAGACTATGGGTGGGAGGCAACGGATTGTCCTTCTTGATGATGTCGAGCCAAAGGCGAAGAGGCGGGCCCTGGCGGCAGATGGTGGATAGCCGGATGCGGGAATATAACAACGAACCAAATCAAAACCTTGTACACCGTGCCGGTGGAGATGTCGACGCGACAAGCTGGGTTGCATGCGAATTACGACGTTGAAAGCCTAGAGATGAATTCGATTCAATCGAGGAGAGGAATAAAGATAAGAATAACGCACCATAATCACGGTTAAGACAGTGTTATCCTGAGACAGCTTTCCCTCGATGAAACGGTAAAGACTTCTGGGTTGATTTCAGCGACGAGGTTGAGCGTGATCTGGTACACCTTCGGGGTCGCAGAGGGGGACCTGTCGGCGAGAGTGACGTCGAATTCTTGAGAACCGGTGGCGAAGTCGAGCTTGTGGATGCAGAGGATGTTCTTGCACCCATCGTACATACGTTGAAGTTTGAAGCTGAGGAAACCAATGATGAGAGGGCAAAGAAAAAAGTCGAAAAGTCGTACATCTACGGCGCAACGCCGAACTGGAGACGACAAATGGGGACTATCGTCATGCGCCGCTAAAGCGTATTCCCTGAGGGCCAGATGACCACGAGTGAACGATATCAGTGGGCGAGAAGCAGGCGGTGGATGGCATCCGAGTGGTACAAGAGAGAGCACATCCAACGTCGAGGGTGAAGTCAGCCCCAGTTCAGAATTATAAGGAGCGATCACGCACTCTATCCATCGCGAATCACCTCTTTTGAGCCGCCTGTCCATGAGAAGAGTCCTGTGGGAGAACGAACAGGCATCAGCATTCATGTTTGATGCGAAACTGAGGCCCCTGGTATAACCCGACCACTGGGCAAGCCAAACACCGCATTCAGATATAACGAAGGACCAGCATGGGAAGAAGGGATGGCTTACAATGGTTCTATGTCATTTACAAAGTCCCTCGGCTTGCGATTGTCTGCGAGCGCGTCCTTCTTGTGAAAAATGCCGAAATTTGCATATTTCGGCCTGGCGTAGTCGACGGCGGCCTGTATGGTCTTATAAATGACGTAGGGACGTGTCTTGAGGTCGCCATTGCAGTTCTTAGAGCAACCGTGCTGCCAGAATGGACGGGAAAACGCTAGGAAGAAGAGATGGTAGTGGTGGAAGGGAAAGACGCGTCGTGTCACAGAGTGACAGTCACACATCAATTCAACCCAATCGGGCTAGCAACCCCTTTTGGCCCCAAAGCGCACATTTCACGACGAATTTCGGTTAGACCGAGAAAGCTTGCACGAACAGAGTTCCAAAATTTGTATATGGTCAAATAAGAGCAGCGCCTTGCAATTAACTCAGTTTGGCTTGAATGGAAGGCTGTTTGCCATGTTCAATCGGAGAGTCGAATTTTAAAACTGCCGGGATGTAATGGGCATCAATAATAAATCCAGGTCGACGATCATATCCTTCCTGGCACGTACGATCGATCTACACCAGCCAGGAAAAATCAGCACCGGCACAAGCAGTTCAAGTCGATAATGGCGTGGGTCGCCGATGCTGATATATTACCTGCAATGCAAAGCCGTGAATTCCAGGGAACCAGAGGAAGGACCTCGGGAATGCAGCTTGAGAGAATGTAATTCCCGTGCACATACCATTTAGCTCCATTCTGGGATGAGTTTAAAATCAGCTGCAGAGAGAATGCAAGTTGCGTCGAGATCATGTATCTGATCTAAATCCAAAATAAGTGAGTATCTCAATACAAGACAAGACAAGACAAGACAAGGATGAATTGAAGTTGATATCACTTGATTACAAAAGTGATAAGTGCATTGGGTACTAAGTAATGCGGCGGCGCGGAAAGATTGGGCCTTGAAGGGGGTCTAAAAAATGGTGCTTGTAAGTGCGATTAAAGAACCACTTACTGGTGAGCTTGTTGAAGTCCGGGCTGCGAGTCCACAGCCAACTGACTAGTAAGGCTGAGTCAGTCAGTGAATTCAAATTAAATCATACGTTGGCGTGACGCCGACTTGCCTGGAACTGCGATATCTCGAAGGAAGGAGGGGAGGTCCATCCTGGCTACAGATAACTGTCGAGTCAACTGAATGAAAAACGGAAAATTCACTTCGAGAGAAGGTACTATAGAATCATCAGTATAGGCACGAATCAAATCAATAGGCATATAGACCTGTGTAAACTTGTACTATGAGTTATAAAATAAACGAGATTAGCATTCGCGGTTCGAATAATTTGAAGCGTACTTGTCTTGCATACTTTGAAATTCTCGGAGTCCGCACCATCCATCAATGGTTGCAAAAATTGAACACCCATGCCACTCAACATCCAGGATTGTTGCAGCGTTCAGAAATAAGATTGAATAGATCACAATGTCCCGCCTTTGGATATAAGCTAACGTAGAGAAGAGAACTAAGCAGACAGACGCAATACATGGCAATAAACCCAGGGGAGGCTCATGGAGTCTAGATGATGGTAGGGCTCCGGATTCGGGACTTTGACTCTGACTCGGAAGGCTCAATGAGGTCTGGGCGTGTATCCTTTTCGTACTTTCATTTCCTGCTACGGTAAGAGCGATTTTTTTGCAGTGGGGTGCAATGGCATATTTTCCTTTTCTGTTTGGTGGTGGTGTGGGCATCGTAGTCTCGTTCCGCTCGTTTCGGGGTTCTGTCGGCGGGCATGGTGGGCTGTGATGCGGAACGTGGGATACGATGCTATTAGACAGTGTCGAAAGTGCATAGACGACGAGGTAAAAGCGAGGAAAGCAAGTAGGCGCGTTGAGGCAAAAACGCGTCGCTTGCGGGATCGGACCATGTAGCCGAGGTCGGATTTGTGTTCCG
Organism: Mycena galopus ATCC 62051; assembly: GCA_014925785.1. Lineage (NCBI taxonomy): Eukaryota > Fungi > Basidiomycota > Agaricomycetes > Agaricales > Mycenaceae > Mycena > Mycena galopus. The sequence continues at coordinate 24,476 of WIQG01000148.1, forward strand.
ACCATTCAATTTGGGCCTGGGGACGCATTGGAGGGATTTTATAAAAATCATGGTGGGGCAGTCAAAGTGACTGCAGTCAGGCCAAATGCCTTGTGTGCAGTCAGATCGAGGGTGCAGAGTTGCAGTCGATCTTGAAGCAGTCAGATCAAATGCCAAGAAAATCAATCAAATGCTTAGGCATTTGATCCGACTGCGAACACTATCCACAGTGTCTCCGGAATCATTCCCTGCATTTGCTTGGCCTGAAATTCGGAGCACACACAGTCGTGAAGGTGAGTATATACAGTTGTATTAATGGGTGGCAAGAGCATTAATCTACAAATTATGGGTGTGGCTTAGCTTCTGCTACTACCTGTGAGCTCCCCAATCAAGAATTCGCTGACCAGGTATTTTCACGAACTCGACGAGGGAAATATTGTGTTATATTATTGACTCAATATAACACAATATTTCCCTCGTCGAGTTCGTGACAATACCGTGAGCATTTGAAAATTGTCTTACTCTCCAAGTGCAAGCCCCCGCATGGGCGCGATGATGCGCATTGCATGGAATTAGTGCTGAAGGTGTTGGTTTATTACAATGCACCGACATGACGGATGACGAGACACTGATGTGACACCGAAGGGTGGAGGTGATCTAGTGAAAGCCACTTCCACTTTATTCTAGTACTTTGGTCATGCCTCTGGTGATTGCGGTGGGAACGCTTTTAGGGAGGCACAGGTCGGGGATATAGAGCAGATCGCATAAAATCTGACAGAGCTACACATCGTACCTGCCACGGGGGCGATTGACGAAGAAACGGTCTCGCAATTGCACTGTAGACAGAACGGAGATGTTGTAGCAGTAGCGTGGCAAAAAAGGAGGTCAGCTTTGCAGTCACCCCCGTCTTGACTCGCTTCGCGGCAAGGATCATTGTCGGAGGGAGACGTGATGCTTGGATGGGTATTACTGTGAGAGATGTTGGTGAGTGCAATGGAAGGTGCAGGAGGCGAAGGAGAAGAAGCACAAGCGAGGCAAAGGTGCGAGGTGATGCGTACCATAACTCGTAATGCGACCGCCTGAATATGCGCAACGACATCCGGGCCCGCGTACATATGGGCCAGGAAAAATGAGGGACAGTACGCAATGGCGCAGGTTGGGTGTCTGCTGCAGCAGCTGCATGTATTTACCGCGCAAAGGTTGTGCAATTTGAGCGACGTTAATTGCGCCCACTGCAAGGTAGCATTCGCCCCAACACCTCCGCAAGAAGGAACGCAAACAAGGTGCCTCGTAAAGCATGACCCGGTAGATTTGGCGCAACGTGAAGTAAGTCTGGTGCAGCCGAGGGATCTGGTGTTAGACGCTGAAAGGGGACGGCAAAGAGAGTTTCAAGTACTCCAGGCGCTCAATGAGGTACCAGGGAGGTAGGTTTCCATGGGTCCTTCGATTTCGACCGAGATGGGACGGTATCGGGACCTTGCCAGCCACAGATAAACTCGATAGCGTTGCGGTTCCGAGCGAAAGCCTGACGCGCCTGGCGCCTGGTCAGTGAAAGTGACTACTTAAGTATTCGGTTGAAAGATCGCGATGATCAAGCCGTTTTGCACCCGGGCACCCGTTGATGCGATCAAGATGATGCCGCATCAAGGTGCGTAACCGCTCGTCGTACGTAACAACATCGCTGGCGTTTTCGCCCATTCCACGACTCTCACAGCCGCATGGGCCATGAACCGCCCCTCCTCGCTCTCTCGTGCTCGGCGTCACCCCATGTCCTTTTTTTCTACCGAGTACTACCCGCCCGCTAAGCGCTAAGCAATTCAAGAAGAAAAATCCAGCCGTATCGCAAACCGCCAATGACCCATTGCGTCGGGTGCAACATCCTCAGCTCTAGTATTCCCTGGTCTCCCTACACAAGTTCTGTCCCTATACTCCTAGTTTCGACCCTTGCTGTCAAAAATATCCAAAAGAAAACAGGGAAATACTATATCGGCCGCGCGAAAATGGCGTCGTTTCATATGCCTCGAAGGGATGCAGGATGTAGACCACGAAACCACACAGGTTACTTCCGGGAAAGTGCGTGAATCTGCTTTTATTTCATCCGCCCTCTTCCTTGCTCCTTTATTTCGTGTTCTGATTATTCTTTCTACTCCCCAAGAGCCTCCCCATTGACCATCATACATCGCCGTGTCCGCGTCCTCGTCCTGCCTTCCATGCCCTCCCAGCCCGGTTGTTACACCGTAAGGCCGTTCCGCGGAGTGCGTGCATCAAACATGCCCCGTCCTTTCGCCGTACCCCACCCCACGACGCCGGGATGAAGTTTCGCGGCCCCAATAACCACACCCTCGCCGGCCGCACAAGATCTTCATGATTCGAGGTGCCCGTACTTCTCTATTCTTCGTACGTTACTCGCTGAATGCTGTTTTTTTAAGTGAATCCACAGGCTGCCCCTCCTCGTACACTCCTGAGGAGCGGGGTGTAGGAGCAAAGTGGGCTTATTTGAGGTGCGCCGTGCATTAGCGCATATGATCTTCTTGCGCTGACTTGTGGTGCTTCCCCCAGTTTCAGTCCCCCGATCGCCCGCCCGCCCGTCCGCTGCGTCGCTTCAAGGGCCCGCAGGGCTATTCTCGCACTCCCCCCGGACTACTGCGTCTGTATATTCGTGCCGCATCCATAGACGACAATCCACGCCTGACTCCGTGTACGCGGATTGCCCACTGGCGCTGTGAGGCTAACAGCTCTGCTGGCTGCCCCACTCAGCATGGCGGCAGCGCGCGCGATTCGCGCCGCGACTTGGAAGCCGCTACACGGGCACTATAGCGCGTGCGGCGCTGGACGACACCCACACGCTCGATACCGTCCCGGAGCGCACCCTAGCCCCTCCCCGCACCGCCAACCGCATGCGCAGCACGCAACCCTGTCGTTCCTTGCCGCCCATGGAGCATGTTCCGAACACTACTACAGAGATCCCGGACCACTTGGAAGGTGGGGCGAACCGTTCCCGCAGATGTTTGCGCGGATTAAGCATCCAAACTCCATATATACGAGCATTAATAGCGTCGGTCACTAGTGATCGGCACGGGTCACCCGCGGGTACACGAGCGCTGACCCGTACCCGTACCCGTGCCCACGGGTACGGATTTTTCGGCAGGTTGACGGGTGGCCCGCGACCCGCGCAACCCGCGCGAGACCCGTAGCTTTTTTTACGTTGACTTACACACAACTATGATGAAACAATGTTATAATTCTCGAAAAAATCGTAACTAGCAGTCCTGCAAAAGAAAATAGTAGAATATTCAATCATCTTCCTCATCCCCGGTCGCTTCCTCCTGCTCCTCGACCATTGGAATATTTGCAACCACCTTGAAGTCATCCTCCTCGACAAAGCCCTGGCGGCTCCAGCATCCGAGACACATTAACTTTCGAATGCTCTGAGCTGACAGCCGATTACGAATGCTAGACACGAGCAGCCGCCCACGGCTGAATTGACGCTCAACATAAACTAAGGTTGCTGTAATATGTCAGCGTACACTTATCTAGGCTTTTGGCTTAAGTCTGTGGTTACGGGGAAAGAATCAGGTTTTCAAGCTGAGAAAAAGAGAGAGAAAGAGGGGAAAGTAGAGAGATTATGAGAGCTCACCGGCGTCAATTCCGAGCGCGGTTTGTGTTTCGGATGCTCCAGAGTGAGAAGAACGACACCAAGCGTGGAACGATATCAAGATGATCCGCGAGCTCGCCGAGTGATTTCAAGGTCTATCCCTTCGGAGATAGTACCTAGTTTGGGTTAAACCCAGGCCAATCGTTTTCAAGATCCACGCGGGCCGCCCTTTGCGCCGTCTGCTGCCGTGAGCCGCTTTGTACTCTTCTCACCACGATTGTCGCACTGCTCCCTTCGGTACAAACAGTCACTGCGTTCCGTGGCCTGATCGACACACGTGCGTGGACACGTGCCGACCGGGTGCAGACGTGGGTCGGCACTAGGTCGGCACAGTGCGGACCTGGTGCCGACCCACGTCTGCACCCGGTCGGCACGTGTCCACGCACGTGTGTCGATCAGGCCACGGAACGCAGTGAGTGTAACAAACCGCCAACGCCTCCCTTCAACGAGGATATAACTTGGACTTCCGAGTCCCCTTTCTCAATAATACCCATCCGAGTCAATGCTCTGGCTTGCGTAGAATCGACACGACGAGATGCAGACGGGGAATTTGTGAGCTGCAAGGCAAGTCCACCTGCAAGTCCACCTGGAAACATGTCTCTGCCGCTACCCTTATAGCGGATTCTGGCACGATGCGCATGTGAGCTTCAACGAGGCCTCCTCTGCCGCCCCCAAGATGACCTGCTCGCCCTTGTCACTGTCCGGGTTTGTGAAGAAGACCTCCAACACCGTTGACCTTCCCAAAAGAATCATTGTCTCGGTTGGCATGATTGCGGACGACATCCGCCTCACTGAAGTCCCTAACCTCACGATCGCTGCTCTGCGTTTCACCTGCGCAGCAAAAGAGCGCGTCGCAAGGCCGGCGGTGACACCCACCGGTGCTAAGACCGTCTTTCTCTGGGGTAAACACACACTTTGGCCTGGGTTCATACATTTAAAGTTTTTAACTTGTCCATTTCCTTACACGACGTTTCAGGACCCGGAAAGAACAAGAAGCCCTACGCTATCTCGAATGGACACAAAGTACGTCTCATTTTTGTCGCGCCAGTTACAAAGAAATTCTAAGGGTTTCAAGTTAAAATACTCCAGCTGCGCGCCTCCACCATTGCGCGGGATGCACCGCTGATGCACCAGCATTTTTATCTAAACAAGGACATCGTTTCTGGTGCTCGATTTGGTTTCTCCATCGTCGCGCAGCTCCCGAATGTCCGATTTGGCAGGGTACTGGCGAGTCCAATCTATCTTGCATATATTCAACAACACTGACTCACCTTTGTTTTACCATAGCTTGCGCGACTCTTGGACGCATCCTTCACGTGTTGCACGGTCCTCAAGATTCAGATTTGAGTTTTATATGTCTGCCGAGCGCGGTAGGTGAGTCGAATTTATGCGCGAATATTCAATGCTGACCTCAACGTTCCAGTCTCGTATCCACGGCATCCGCCCCGCGTACGCGACTCCCGATGCGGCCGGCCTCGCCATTTGACCTCCCCGCCCATTACGTCGGTCGCAAATCAATATTTCGACCAACCAGCCACGGGCGGGTGGCGGATTCATGACCCATACACTCCAGCAATGTGTTCATCTCCACGCACATCCAGTGAGCGGGCCATTGTCCACCGTGTTATCTCAGACGCGTCGGGGACACATTACCGACACCCCAACATTCTGATTTGAGTTTTGATGAGGGTTTGGGTTGTTGGTAAGATCAGTCTAATCAATGCCTTGCATATATTCACCAATGCTGACATACGGTCTCATCACATCACAATGTTGACATCACACCGCCGGCAGCGCGGCAACCCACCACAGCCTTACAGCTCTTTGCAAAATTCCTGGAATCTTTAGGTTACAGGTCTCCACAAAGCCTTTTTGGAAATCCTGTCCCGATATGGGAATCGAAAGTTTCCTTAAATGGGCATAACCCCATTCTGGCTCTACCACACGTGCCGTTTCGTCCTCATCACTCAAAATGTTGCTTTTTCAAAATGCTGTCCCAAAATGGCAATATTCAAAGGGCCCTCCGGGCATTCCTGGAACCAAGCATTTCAGGAGTAGATCAGGTTGACTTTGAGTCATTGAGAAGCAGATGAGTGCGCGCCGCCCCACGCCGCCCAGACTTGCACGTGGTGATCCTCCCAAAGGGGTTTCACTCTCAATAAGGAAATGTTCGTGTTCCCATATCGGGACACAGATTTTCAAAAGACTTCTCGGAGACCTGAAACCTAAAGGTTCCAGGAATACCATTTCCTAATTGGGACAGTGTACGTAATGGTCCCAACGCCTCAGTTCCCGGAACCTTTAGGTTACAGGTCTTTTGACAATATTGTCCCCATATGGAAGTGTGAAATTTCTTTATATGTAGTTTACCCCATATGTAGTTACCTCCATATGCCTCGTATTTGAATGGATGTTGTCGTTGCTCCGATCGTAGTTTGAAATAGATAATATTGTTGCTCTGGTCTGCACATGTAAGAGTATAGCCCTCAAATAGACAAGGATAGCTGAGTATATTCTCCTTCCATACGTCTACTCTACCTAAATTTTATACACTTCCTCCCAATCTTCCCATCTTCGTTGCCCCCTACATTGTCGCTGCCTGCTCGCTACCTGCGATAAAACTAATGCCGCCATATTTCACTCTCCTTGATGTTCCGGAAGACCCGGAGTACAGGCGGGCCGCTCCTGTCATTGACTTCCCCTACATTATACATTATGCTTCCCACCGGTTTTGGCCTCCACGGAATAAACACCGTGCCCCCACTTACTGGACTTGCCCAACCACCTAACGTTGGTGCGCTAGCGTAGCACAGTCAGTTAAATTTCTTTTACTTTCCTTGGCCTTGCTCAAATTTCCAGCTACAATCGAAACCGCGCCGTTGCTCGGTATGTTTTGTCTTTTCTCCTGGGAAAGGTTTCGTTGAAGGCGCGCTTAGGCGCCTTTCGCCTATCACCTACGTCACAAGGAAACAGCATAGAGATGTACGGCACAGGTGCGTCACCTTGTATTGAACACCGGCCTTGTCTAAAATATCACCCACGGACCTCGCCCATCCATCACCCTTACTGCCTTGCTTCGTCCTCTCCGAATTTACCTTACGCCGATCCAGCACCCTTGTTTCACTCCCGCGTCAACTTGAGGTCTGATCCACAATATCCGGCCTTCTCTAACATGACTCAGACATGCCCCAAGCTGACGCAGCTCAAGGTATGTCCCCTTCTCTGCGTGCGAGGTTACTTAGGTCATGCTTGCCGTAGACCGAATCCCATTGGTTAATCAATCCCTGAACAATCCTGCAATTCGGCTCAACCCAATACTAGTCCGTCCCTGCCCCTACATGCCGACCCCTCCCTGGGCAATGTTCCACATCGACTTCACTAGCTGATTATTGACAATACACCAGGAGCTTTCCGTCTTTCCGAAAAGGCCCGTAGTAAAATGAGAGAGGCTCATGCCCCGAGTACGCGGTCCTACGTGGCGTTCTAGAGGCAATGCACTCCTTTGACTCTTATTTCCAGGTCTGTTCGCTCGGGGTTCCGGTCTCGGCCTCTGTCGCCTCCGGCGAATTTTCATTGTCCAACCTTGGCTGCGGGACCTTCGGAACCAGAATCATTTCCTGCGTTCCGTCTACCCCAGTGGCCCAGTTCATCATGCAATAAATCAGCAGTGCATCGTTCGTCGCAGATGCCGTAATCAAGTTCAAGTGACTCCTCACGTACAACGAACTGATATCCCCTGAATCTACTGCTTACCATTCACATCTGACCCTCCATTACCCGACCATACATTATTCCTGAACTGGTCGGTCTTCCTACCCGTGTTCCCGGTGCCATTCCTCAGTTGACCGTGTCCATGGCAGAACTCAACCAACCCTATATTTGCTGCAAAGTTCAATCACACAAAGCTGCCGTACCTACTGGTTTCATAGAACATCTCCCAACTAGTTCAACAATGCTACCCCCTTGAAGATTACATCCTCACTAAAATTGCGCACAGGCACCGACTCGCACCTTGTCCAGAAAGTCTGCAAATGTATTGCTAGTATTGTCTCATCCCTGCAGATCTGACTGCCTACGACTGGATAATGTATACGTGTTCAAAAGTCAAAAGGCAGAGAGCTCTATCCATTCATGCCTTGGCACGACCATCTGCCCCCGTATCTCTGGTGTAATCCAACGACCCGCAAGATAAGCCACGGTTGGACCTATGCGCGCTGCAAAAATTCTACACCATGCCAATGCAACTGAATGCGATCCATGTGACGGGAACTGCATGCGATGGGTGAAACAACTGTAATTGGCCAGATCTGCAGATTGTCGAATGCCGCAGATCGGTCTGGTGGGATGTCAAGGTACCATCAAGGTCCGAAAAAAAACAAAAAGAAACATCGTAACTGACATTGGTCTGATCGATATGCAGATCAAACAAATTTCATTGAAAAGTCACGATGCTGATCATGTGAAATCAATATGTTATACTAGCGCTCAGGCCGTTTACGGCCTGTGTGGCTAGTTTCTTACTTATCTTCGCTACGATGCTGGGGGGCTTTCGGCCGGCAGGCCTTCACCCATTGAAGGGAGGTTGCGTGGTAAAACCTCGTGGGAGACTGTCGCGAATGAGGCACAGGCTATTACCCCGCAGCGGATCACACTTCCCATAACTATGGATTGAGTCAATAAATGACTCGTATGAACTACGGAGCCGAGTACGCTGGAGTTTCATTCAGGTTCACTATCTTCAGAGTGCAAATTCGGAATTAAAATGCGAATCAAGTCGCTGATTTTCCGGAATATTATTTCAGATGGCCACGTCGACGTTTTCGTTCAGGATTCATCTTTACAAATCTCTGAGAGGGTACATCTTGTATACGCTGAAAGATCCGAGTCCGGCGGTGCGCAGCAGTGGCGACACAGGAAAATACTGATTTTCTCGTAATTTGGATGCAACAGATGTCAATTTGGGGATCCAAACTCAATATAATAATTGGGCTGTCAAATTTATTGGGAATTTCCTATGCCCTCACTGATGCGCGAACCCGGCGGTGTGCGACATCACGGGTCAGGTCACGGGTCAGGTCACGTGGGCAGGTCAAACTGCGACGCGTCTTTCCCTTCGCCGTCATCCTTTTCTCGTCTTCTCGTGCCTCTGTTCGAGTTTCAATGTTACCTCAAACAATTTTTGCGACCTTCAGACACGCTCTGATCCAGCTTTTGCTCTCTTTCAAGCCCTTCCACCCGCTCCAAGCCCAAATACCCACTTTTCGCATGTTCTACCAAAAGGGCGCCCTGGAGCGAGGATATACAGAACTATTCGCGCGGGCACATTCCCAAACATGGCACATTGAGTTCAAACAATGCACATGGAGATCAAACAGTGCACATTGATCGGAATGTGCAGTGTTTCGCTCAAAAGGGGCACTTACCCGTTTGGGAGTGAGTCAATGTGCCATGTGATTGCGATCTCGTGCAGCCCTCTTGCCTCTTACCACCACCACCGTACGCAGTGCCCCGGCACTTCGCCTCCTGCATCGTCGCCGGGCACAGCGGCAGCACAAAAAGGACTGACCGACACTGGCATAGGTGTGTTGTAAAGGTTATGTTCTTTACTCACTGCTGACCAGTTCGCAAGCATCTTAGATTTTGCACAGCGGCGCTGAAGCTCGACCAACGTTCACCGCGAGCTGTAGGACCCAGGTGCGCCATCGAACCCGTCACTCACAGCCATGCATAACCCTTTTCCCCGTCGTACTAGTACTTCGTGATACGCGATAAGCGCGCGCGCACAGCGGCGTTTGTGACCAGCCTCTTATAGCCAGTCCCTTCAATAAATCCAGCCGGTCTCGAGCGGAAAACCGGCGCCTCCAGCGCATTATTTGTCCGCCGAGTCCCGACAAGCTTAAGCCCCCGCACACCAGTCTTCGTCAACTTTGATGGTCCGGGGTGCATGTAACACGATCTTTCACACGGAACGCAGGGGGAGAAAGAATGTCTCAAAAAGTACATGATTGTTGTTTTTGTATTTCACATTCAGTAAAAGAGTTGGTACTGTGTATCTATTAAGTTTGAACTTTGAAAAAGGTTGCGAATGGAGTGATGGTTGAATGTAGACCTATACCGATTGGAACCGTAGAGTCCCGAGATCACCGAAGGGCCCACAATGTCGCTTGGAATGTGCCATGTTTGCGCACAAGAAATGCACAGTCACGACGAATGTGCACTGGTTGATCTCAATGTGCACTGTTTGATGTGAATTTACCATGTTTGGGAATGTGCGCGCGGGAATAGTTTCGTTTATCCCGCCCTGGAGCACAACGGCCGGGCCTGAGGCCGAGGAAGGGTCTTAAACCATGATATACTATCACATCTGCCTTCCTGAGCTACTTGTCGTGCCCCCACGTCACGCATGGCTCTGACCTGGGTCACGAGCGCGTGGGTACTAACAAGGGCCGTTTGTGTGCGGTTTTCTGCCCAGAATCTGTTTGCTGACGATTTCCGATTCCTACTCAGTCTTATTCATTGAAGGTGCGTGGCTGGGCACCTAGGACTCTAAAATTCTTGTTGACTACCTCAAAGTTTCGCGATGGCTCTCGGCGTTGCTCCTGTCAGCCCTGCACCCGCTTGGATCCCACGCAACGCTTACCCCGACGTCGCGGAAAATCCATAGAACGAAGCATGGCTGCTCACCATCGACTTTCGGTGGGCTTGGGGTTGTGGTTGGTGGGTGCGTGTATCTATTTCTCCCCACGGATTACATGCCATGTCTTCACTCCCATTACCCTCTGCTCTTTTCCCTCCGCTCTTCATTGCTCCTCCTGCTCTTCTTTCATCACTGCTCGTTAAAATCCTTTGCAGAAATTTATCCTGCGGCGGTTTTTGATCTCCAACAATTGTGCGTGCTTCTCGCCTTCGCGTACATCCATTTCATACTGCCCTTCGCTTCGTTCCGTTCATGCTCAGCCAGGTTCGCAGGGGCACGTCAATGATATCCTTGGATGTTATCCTCCTCGCGCCTGCTGTTGACGCCAGATTTGGTGGGTTGCCTTCATTCCGTGACATACATATGGACTCTCCTCCCCATAACGGACCATTGGGGATTATTCCTTGTATCTGCAATTTTTCTTTTTATCTCCCGACCCGTCGTTCCTCTCCTTGTTAGATCTGTTCCGCTCACAGTTGACAAAATCTTCCCTCTCTGCCCATCTCTCATCTCGCTGGCCTCAACTTTTTTTTTCGTGCAATCATGGCAGATTTCATCGCGATTCTCAGCATGTCCTAGCCAATATTTGATAACCGAAATGGATGCCGTTTCGGATTACTATCTCGCTGTCGTACACCACCAACTTCCAAGCATGATTCGGCGTAGGCCCCTACACAAGACAGGGCATCTGCATATGCTGAGCTTGGTCAAGGTGCAACCAGATCTTGGCCCCAACACGTATTTGGCAGCGTTGATTTCGAGGATGGATGCACCGCTGCTTTCACACTTCACCGCCCATGTACTGCACGAAGAGGAGTTGGAAACCCTCTGGGAGTTTAGCTCACTGTTGGCTCCCGTACTGCACCTCACACTGGATGGGGCCTGTGCCTTGATACCCCCATGACAATCTTGTACTCAAAATTGCCGCGCATGGTTGAGCTGGACATCAGCATCTTGTGTGTGTTGTATCCGGAGGAGATTTTGCTGACCGCCAGGGAAATCGCTTCCATAAAACATAAGGTCCACGAACTAGAGGTAGTGAACAAGTTAAATGCGCAATGTTCTGCAAAAACACCGTCCGTATAAAGCAACTGGATCATCTGTCATGTATTTCACCTTTTTTGTGCTGCCGATCCATGAGACGGTAGCAGTTGAATTTGAGAATGTGAAGGAAATGGGACAGTATGGCCAGCGCCTCGAGAGCGAGTTTTGGGCCACTGTGCAGATCTGTAAATCGTCTCTGTTGCGGTGTTGTATGCATTTTGTTATGTATATAGTTTTGGACCGAGACGGTAGCAGAAGATGTGAAGGACGTGGGCCAGTATGGCTAATGGCATAGTCGGAAACCAAGAGTGTGGGTACTGGCGTCCTCAGGTTCCAGGGGTGCCCGGAGGGCCATGTTGAATTATTGATGACAGTCGCACCAAATTTGGAAATTGAGATCAACTTTGATATCGCAGATTGCCGGGCCCATTTCTCACGTATTTCCTGTCCGATTCACATGATTTATAGCGCATTCGAAAGCCCTTAAGCGGGGCTTTCATCTCGTTCCACGGACATCAATTACATGTGAAAGGCCAGCGAGTCAAAAGTTCGCTCTTCCAGATTCATCCTGAACTTCAATGATGCACTACTCAACCAATTCTTGGTCGATTTCAATGGTTTGGGGCTCATTTGAACGGTGGTATCCAGGCAAAGCATTGTGAAACAAAGTCACATGAATCCTGGTTGAATCCCATTTGTAGGAATGAGATTTCTCCGTGGTGGGAAGACTTCATCCTGCCATGTGTGACTCAACTGTGCCTCACTTTTTGAAAGCCTTCACATGGTTGCCTTCAGTCTAGCTTTGAGTATTACCCAATATCTTGTAGGTGTTACTTGTATTGGCGGAGATATGGCCATTTCCGCTCCGAGTTGAAAACACGTTGTGCCACTTGAATATATTTTTTCCCTTTAGATTTATGTGGAGTATGATGTATGACCCGAAGACGCCGTTGAGAGGCTTGCAAACGCGCTATAAATCATCAAAATCGGCTCAGAAATGAGGGTGCAACGAACTTGACAATCTGGTGCGTTGACGTTGTCTTTTATTTTTAAAATTGATGGCACTGTCATCAATTTTGCAAACGGCTGTAAGCCTTGAACCGTGAAAGATGAGTGCGGGGGACAGGGAGAGATATGTGCGGCAAACAACTTGGGCGGACATCCGAACTTGCACTGCGGAGGCGGTGACCAGGAGCCCGACCTCTGGCGGCCTTATGGGGCCCACCGAGTCTGCGAGCGACTCTAAAATCACGCACCCATCTCTGGAATCCCAGAGGCAGCTCATGCAGAGGTGAGGCGGGGCTACTGGCGGACTCAGGGAGGATAAGGAGACCGCACGAAACCTTATTTGTGTCGGCGTACACGGCATCCTTCTCATCCAAACCGGCTGGGTTGTGGGCGTGTTTGTGGATGCTGCGGGCATATGTCCCGGTGAGCGAAGAAATTACACCTTCCGTGGTATGGAGAATTTACCCTGTGATTCGAACGGGTTTTCCACGAACAGACCTGTTATTGAGCGCGAGTCTATGCCTAGTTTATATCAAGTGATAAGGGAGGAAAGTCAAAAAACGTTCCGTTTTTGGGAACCTGTTTGGCTCTGTTATGTTGACCTACGGAATATCGGGCCTGTAGAGTAAAACACTGGGGAATCCCCGGCCAAATCGAGACGTAGTGACGCGGAGATCTATAATATTAAAAATAGATCACCAACTACGAGCGTTTTGAAACGTTAAACGTACGCTCTTTCCACACACGCTGCGCGTTATGCACTGATTTTTCTGGCTAAATATGCAGACTATTATCAACGACGTCTATTTATCATTCTTCGTCGTGGACGTTCCCTGCCGCTCTTTCCCCGCCGGGGCAAAAAAAAATAGCGCTTTGACCGTTTTCCTCAGGCGCCAGAATCATACTTCACAGCTCTCGCTCTCGCTCCTCTTGAGGAGTGCATTGCCGAACTTTGTCCCCAAGTGCTCTAACTGCTCTCGGCGATTTTCCTGCGAGATCACTTGAACTAGTGTTGCCGATGTCCGGTTCGGTCCGGTTCTCCGCCAAAAAACCCGAACCCCGAACCGGTCCATAGGTCCTGTCAGGTCCGGTCTGTTCGGGTTCGAACCTGTTCTGAACCCTTCTGAACCACCAAAAAACCGGACCTGACCGGACCCATGGTCCGGTTCGGGGTTCGGGATTTTGGGCCAAAGAAACCGGACCGAACCGGACATCGGCAACACTACCCGATCCCGGGGTGTTATAAGGACAGTTCACTTCCCCTTGTTATCTAGCCATGCCTTACAACATAATCGTGACCCTATCTCTCAGCCTCCTTATCGCTCTTGCCCTTTTCTTAGTCTATAACCACCGCGATGGCGGATCCCAGATACGGCTTATAGGTGGTCCTCAACGCGGTAGCCTCTTATGGGGCGTCGACCTAGCTTTGCTGCACAATTACATCGCAGACATTGACCTATTCGCGGACTGGTCCGATTTTTGGGGGAATGTGTACCGCATTCCCACTGTCCTTGGAGGGCAGCGCCTCGTTCTCCTGGACCCCACTGCAGTTTCGCATATAGTCCACACCCACGACAGGTATCAGCGGCCTGCCGGGATCAGGGATATGCTGCATCGCCTGGTAAATATCTACCTTATAACTATGAATATCAATTCATGTGCTTACGCCCAGCATAGACAGGACCTGGACTCCTGTGGGCCGAAGGTGATGTGCATCGTCGGTGAGTAATATTTATCATGATGATCGAGTTACCCAGAGTGCCGAGTCGACGATGAAACTGATTCAATTTCTACTGGCAGCCAACGACGGATCCTAGCTCCCGCGTTCACGAACCAGCGGCTTCGCAACATTTATCCTGTCCTGCTTGGGTGCGCCGAGAAGGTAAGCCATTTGCATACGCTGCACGGCGAATATGAATGTCATATTCCTATAAACTTGAGTGCAGGTACGCACCGAATGGGCTCGATCGGAAAAGGGAGAGGCTGCCGTAGATATCGATGCCCACACATGGTCCGTAAACTATTAAACTACCTTCAGTCTTTTAGAATGTCACTCACCACTGGACATTCACTTGATAATTAATTCCAGGACGAGCCGCCTCACGTGAGTGCCGGTTGACTGCGCCCTACTTCACTTAGTCTTATTCCTTGATTTTATTCCAGCCTTGACAGCATCGGTCTATCGGCCTTTCAATATGACTTTGGCAGCATTACCGGACTTGCCTCCCGTATCGCAAATGCCGTTGACGCCTTTGCCCAACTCGACCAAACACCAATAAATGTGGTGGCACCGCTGTTCCTGCACATTTTCCCTTTCATCTACCGGGTCCCATCCGCGCGGATCAGCATGATGCTCGAACTTCATGCTTCTTTGCGGGGGGCAGGCGCAGCCATAATAGAGAATTATAAGCAGAGCAAGGACGACCCTGCGTATGTTGGGAGCGCGAGGCTCATCACCAGCCTGGGTAGATCTTTTACTTTTTCGTTTTCGTTTATCCTTCGCAATGTTCACGGGCTGACTGATCATTTCTCCGATGAACGTTTATAGCCAATGCGCAGCTGGAAGGGAACCAGATGAAGAGCCTCTCGGAACTTGAGCTCATCTCCACGGCTAGTGCTGAATCTCTCTATATAATATCTGGGAAAGAGCGCACCGCTCATAATTTCATTCGTGCTGCAGATCAATACTACAATATTGGGTGAGCTGCGATCAATTCCACCCAAACTGCATCTTTTGAAATGGCTTTGTCCTGTTAGCCGGATATGAGACCACAGCCGGTACTTATCTCGATTTTCGAGCTCCAGCCCGCCAAATTTCCCACCTGCGCGTACTCAACTGACAACCAATTACTATTGCAGTGACTCTGGCCTGGGCTTTGTACGAGCTGTCGAACAATCTCGCGTGCCAGAGCAAACTGCGCGCAGAAATAGCGGCCTTTCAAGACGATCCAACCTTTGAGCAGATGCAGCACGAAATGCCGTACCTTGAGGGCGTCGTCCGCGAAGTTGTCCGCCTCAGACCCGCCTTCAATGATTTCGCACGCGTGGTAAGCATGAGCCAGACTATCATCGATCCTTCCGACTCATGCCTCGATTGTTACCAGGCGGCGTGCGATGATGTGATACCACTCTCGGCTCCGATAGTCACCAAGGACGGCCGCTCCATTGACAGCATCGTCATCAAGAAGGGGGAAAACCTCGTGATTCCTGTCCGCGCACTGAACCGCCGAAAGGAGCTGTGGGGGAGTGATGCGTCTGATTTCAGGCCTGATAGGTGGTTGGAGGATCGCTCCCATACGAGGAAGTCGGGGGGAAAGCTCGCTGCAGACTTTTCTTTCAGTGATGGCCCGAGGTAAGCTAGCTGTGCGATCTTTGGCGATGTGCTCCTGACGTATGAATGTGATCCTCCCGAAGAAACTGTATCGGTCAGGGTTATGGTCAGTCATGCATGCTACATTGAGTGCTTGTACTAATTAAGGCCATCATGCAGCCATTTTGGCGATGAAGACAGCGCTGTTCGTGCTGCTCCGCAATTATATTGTGGCACCGTCGCTCCGCGACCAGGCTGTGGACAGCTTCAAAGGCTTGCTGTTCCGACCAAGATCCGTGGGGGAGAAGGATTGTCACCTGTACTTGACAGTGTCGCCGGTCTCTGAGCCAAGTGCTCTCCCAGCACTTTCGTGAGCTTAGCGATTATGATCAGTGAATCCCTGTACATAATGCCATATTACCATCCCCAAAGCGCTTCTTCTGCCTGTGTGAAGCGAGTCGACAGTGGAGTGGAGGGTGGAGACCGACTTCGCAACCGCGGAGGTGGCTAGCTGGTTAGACTCAAACTGAGCGCGGGTGTCCTGTTTCAGCTCGTGTATCTTAGCGCGAAGGGACGCGATGGCTTTATTGACAGAGCTAGCGCCATCCTGGAACGTTTGGGATAGCGATTTGGGTCGCCACACGCCGTTGTTGTTGAAGGCCAGCAGAAGCTGAGGGCGGTGGATCGAGGGGGAGTCGCCTTTGAACTCCGACACGAGCTTCTCCCCGGCCGCGAGGACGCGTGTCGTCGAAGCCCAGTCAGACATATAGAAGACAAGGCAGTCCCGCTCGTAGAGAAAGCGCTATCCTATATAGAACAAGCGGCTGCTCGGCCACTTCGCGGCCTCGCATCTCCTTCCTTCCGCCGTGGTGCAGATTCAACCCAGTTGAGAATTGAGCAAAGGAGCCTGTGATCATCCGTTCTTTAAGATTTTGCTCGTTCGGCGGTGCCCATCACTTTGGACATATTGATATCTTCCCCTTTTGGGCTACTTCCCTCCGAGTCTCTTACCTGCCAACGGTCATATACGACCCGGATATCGCTGCGCGCCGTCAAGACTCGGTCGCAGCTGATTGCTATGGAGGACTGTGCATTTAATTCCTGGTGTTCTTGCGCTGTACCAAGGGGAGTTCGGGATTCGAAATTCGGATATAGGGTTGAAAAGTTTTTTTCGGCCCTAAGCTGACCCCTTCCGATCCAGTTGGTCGGAAGCTTGTTCTCATCTTTCAGAGTACCCTTCCAGGTTCTGAGGACGGTTTTCACCGGAAGTGCCTTCTTTTCATATTTCCGATCCGTCATGTTGCAGTCCATCTTGAGACGCGCGTTTATGGTTGCTACCCACCGATTGTGTATCTCGTTCTCCGTTGCGTGCAATCCCTTGTTTTGTATCACTCTCTCACATCGTAGTTTCCACACCAGATATGCTGACTCCGCCATCAGGATTCGGTACAGTCGAGCGTCTCCGGCTTTAACCTTGCCTTCGTTATCCTTGAAGACCGCTATTCCGGCCGATATTATTGTGCCTATTCCTGGCCAGGCCCAGTCTGGGTTTCTCTTCAGCCAGAGTTCCTTGGCGAGTCTCCACACGCTCTCTTGGCCCGGTGCTTCGCACTGGGATAGTATGTGTTCCATAGTTTCTGGGATGCCGCATGGCTGGCACATTCCCCTCTCTTGCTTCTCAGGTGAGTTCGAGTCCCGCAGCCAGTGCGTTCCTACGAGGTAGGCGTCGTGTGTTACCATCCACAGGAAGTAACGTATCTGTCTTGACAGGTCATTGCTCCGGATGGATTTGCAGATCCTTGCTTCAGTGGGTATGAATGCGAAGTTATCCTCAGCTTCGGCCTTTGCCCTCTCCATATTGGCTTGGGTGCGCGCCCTTTTCTTCAGCTTTTTCTTCATTTTGTGTTCACGTATTGCGGTGTACGCTAGCGATTGTGTCATAGCGGTTAACTTCGCACCCGTCACCTTCAGGTTTGGTGGTATCTCGAGGTCGACCTGGTTCTCGGTCTGTTTCTTGGCCCCCTCATCCGCTTTACGGTCGGCCCCTTCATTTCGCTCGTGTCCGTTATGGCCTTTGACCCACTTAATTTTAGTTCGGCGTTTCCTGTTCCGCAGGGTGGCGATCGTTGCCCTCTCCAGGTCTCTATTCGCCAGCCCGATATAGCCTTGGTCCTCTCTCTCCTGTCTGTCTCTCATTACGGCGTTAATGACATATTTTGAATCACTTTCAATTCGGACCTCATCATCCTCGTGTGCTTCTCGGAGTGCCTCTTTCACTGCGACCATCTCTGCCGTCTGGTTTGATTGTTCCATTTCGTGGGGGAGCTTTATTGCTCTGTTTCTCGGATCCTCTTCTGCATAGAAGATCCCAGCGCCAGCGCACGCATTGTCCTGGCCGTTCTGGAAGCAGGAGCCGTCTGTGGCTATTACTGTACTATTTCGACCAAGTGTTTGCCCGTTGTGACCTGTGACCACAACTGTTCATTTGCCAACAGTTCAAATTGCCTTTTAGGGAAGTTCTCCGGCGAAGCCGGCGCGAAAAAATTACCTATTTGGGACACAAAAGCTCAAAAACATCGATCCCAAACCCCGGTGACCTGTGACCCCTTTCACCAAGTGTTCGGTTCGATGGTCTTTGTGACCAGTGACCGAACACTTGGTCGAAATAGTACAGTAATACTTCTGCCGCAAAGCCGTCTTCGAGCCTCATGTCTGCGACCTCGTTCGAGACCTCTCCTTCTGTAAATATCCTGAAGATGTTTGCGAGTGGGCCTGTCACCGTTATGTTCCTGTTGAAGGTGACCCATTCATCTTCTGGGTCTTCTGGTTCATATTCATAGTCCTCCGGTTGGTCCTTCCTCGGATCCCATTTGTACGGTCAGCCGCCACTGTTCAACTTATTTCCCACCATGTCCTTGAACTTGATAATGCTTTTTTATATCATCTAATGACTGTTGGTGATAAATTGAACACTCAGCACTCGAAGAAGTGAATAATTTCTAACCTGAGAACTGACCACAGTTGGCTTCAATTTGGCTTGAATCATGGAAGACATGGCTTCAGACTGATAAATTTCTTCTATACACTCCCTGGGCATTTATATGTGTTTCTTACAACCAACCAACACCTCCCTTATGGTTTATTAGGGATTTTGAAGCTCTAAACTTTACATAGGGAAAAGTTTTTTTCACCCCAACCTGGACCCCCTCCCCACCCCTCCCCACGTACGGAATTTTAATCCCGATCCCCCCTTGCGCTGTACCCAATATTGTTTTATCCTCCCAAGAGGCTGCCGCGGGTCACGATTTCTGTTCCAATCTGACTGACCCCTATCTCAAGCCTACTGTGACCCTGCACAACTCGGACGATATTGCCAACCGTTCTTTCAATGAAATGCTTTCCATCTCCATCCGGCATGTCCGTTTTCATCCTGCTCTCCACTGGGTCTCTGTCCCGAAGTCAACTGATCACGCGCGCCTCTAAACCAGAGGCTGTGTTTTTAGGCATTCTACTAATTTATCACCCAAGAATCAACAGCTGACCCATGCACAGTCCGCCGCAGTGCATGGCGCAGTACAAGTCTATTTTAATCGTGCCGGAGCGACGCGTCACCAGAATCTTCGCAAGTTATATAAAGCTCCTATATCCGTTAGTTCAAACGCACAATTCGTCCTCACTTGCATCGTTTCGCATTTTCCGTTATTGCAACATTCTCTCAGGCTGCAATTCCGGCCGTGTTTCCTAAACCTTTGCCTGCTGCTCAGGCTTTCATCTGCTCTGGGTTGCAAGTCAGAACCCTCTCTCCCATTCCGAAATTCTGGATGTTGTGTTGGCTCCGGTTTCTCCTGCTCTGCAATTGGCGGTCCTCCTAAATTTGATCCCTTCCATCCACTGATCTCATTCTGGGTGCCTTTCCAGTCAAACATTCAATTGACACCATATCAATTCTCAGTTCCCACCTCCCGTTCCAATAGGGTGTTCTTTCGGGCAACGTTGGATCACCGATAACAGAAACGCGTGGAGTTTTTGGCTTTAATTATCTGTCTTTGCCGCACTGTATTTGTCCACCCGAATATTATTTGGTTGCGTTTTCTGCGGTACCGGAGCGAAGCGGCGGAACGTCTTGTCGATGTAAGTGATTAGAAGCTGATGGACAGACTGCGGAGATGGCGGAGTTCGAAAAGGCTTCAGCATACTGAATTTTATAAAGAGAGAGATAAAATTGAAGACATAGGCCATGTTGCAGCTGAAAGCAGAGACCCGAGGGAGCTAAGAATGGGTAGCTCAGAGATCAACTAAAGCACAGCTTGTCGCAGTCTGTAGCAGATCATGAGGACACTGCGCACGAGCAAAAACGGGTTAATTAAGCCTTATGGAGAACAAATCAACAGGCGCAACGTGATGGGCACCACTGAATGAGCAAAATCTTAAAGAATGGATAATAATTGTGAACTGTGGACTGCGAACTGCGAACTGAAGGGAGATGCCGAAGTTGAATGTTGATCTGAGGCCTTGCCATATGGAGGTAAAAGATTCGGACAGCGGGAACTTTGGTTCAATTATGAATTGCGGACTGCGAACTGCGGGGAGATGCCGAAGTGGAACGTTGATCCGAGGCCTTCCCATACGGAGGTAAAGCTTCGGACAGAGGGATGCCTCACTAAGTCACTTATGTAAACTCACTTAGCCTGCCAAAGTTCCCTTAGGCGCACTTATGGCAGGGCAAGTGAATTTAACAAGTTAAGTTTGATGATCTGATGGCATAATAGACTTTCCATGATGGCACTTGGCGCACCAAGTGAACTTAAGTTCCTTTAAGTTTCTTTAAGTTCCTTCAAGGTATTTTAAGTTCTACTTAATAAATGGCATCTAAAGTCAAGCCATATATAAATTGTTCACTGCCAGCCTTCGGAACATAAGGTGCGAGCAGCTGTCTTCCGTTTTGGGCACTTTTTGATGCTGAATTTCTTTTCCCTCTAGCGCCTTCAATTCTGTTCCGATCACCTCGAAACTGGGCGCAGTCGGCTTCAGAGCTCCGCATTCAATGTATATGTCATGAATCGCCCGGGTTCTACTTTTTCGCATGACGTGTCTGCGTCACGGGACTCTCATGACGCGACCACGGGACCTTCTCACAGTTGAAACCCGATCACAGGTTTCAAAGGACTTGGACACGAGAAGACATTAAGGGTTAGGGAACCCGCACAGTCGGTTCCCCTAACCCTCCGACTGTTATATACCAAGCCGCAAGGGGGAGCTATGCTGGATAAGCCGACTGGAGTATGAAAGCTGGTCGGGATAAGAAAGCCGGTCGGCGTAGGAATGCCGAAAGCCGAAGGTGAACAGACGTGGGGGACGCTAACGCCACAGAGGTGCTGGGTGAGCTAGACTACCAGCCGGCGAAGTGGATGAAAAGCCGGACAGCCGAAGTGAACAAGGCCGTAGGATGGAGAACGACTTCGACGATGAACGATGAGTCCAAAGAGGTTAATAACTAATCTCAAATACAAGCTGGTAGATACGGGGTTTAAATACTAAAGCTGGATCTAATTATGAATCGGGAAGTACAAGGAATATAGCAAATGGAGAACATAGCCTTGAAGCGAGTACAAGGGAACATACAGAGGGAGAACAATGCATGGGGGCGTGTAGATGGGAAGCATGTGGAGATCCACGCGAAGGCGGATAAACGGGAAACACTCAGAATAATTCATTGCGTAAAAACCTGTCTTTGGCCAAAGGCCGGACGCTAGTACGAAGACCGGCGGATCAGAGAATATGAGCCGGTGGAAGTCCGGCGTAGTGGCGGAGTATGGTGATAAGCCGGGCGGCGTAATAAGCCAGATTCCGCCGGAGGAGGTACCGGGTGGTACAGGATGTAACACCGACGCTACATACAGGAGCCCGATCGCGGGCTTCAGGGACCAAGATATTGGAGGACGTTAAGGGTTAGGAATCCCACACCATCGGACGCTATGGTGATAACACACAGGAGCTAGGAGCATCACGCATTAATGCTCCTTAACATTGCTATACAGGAACTGATCACGATCACATTAATTTATTCGTAACATATATAAGCATGGTAGAATCTCCTTGTACAGTAGATTCTACCTCGTCTAATCTCAGGCTTCTGCTTTGGCTTGACTCAGGGATTTTCTCCACCCTGTCCCACTTCCCCTCCATTCTATTGCGGGTTGCATCCACACCAACCCATTAAGTTACTGTTTTGCGAAAAAGTGCGTGTACTGTCGGGGGGCCTTTCACGAAGTTTTGCAACAGTTGTCCGGGTCATGGGGGGCAGTCGAGGCCCATCAGCGGCCTCTGCCAGGAGAGCTCGGCAAGGCTTGAGGGCCATTTCCAGCCATCAAGCGATCATTTGGTGTCTGCCGTTGCTTGCCGGGAACGTCACATACGGGTAAATTCTATATTCAGCCTCAACAGGCGGGGCGCGCATTTGTGCCGCTGCTCCCCCTCACAGCACCAGAGCTATTCTTCTCAAAATATATGTGTGTACAATGTCCACGGGCCCCCGTCCCCCCCACCACTAACTCTGCGGCGTTGTACACCCCACACAAGAAAGATACCAATTAAGCGCAAAATTCACGAAAAATCAGCGCAAAAAATCAGCAAAAAATCCCGCTGCCCCCGCCCCGGTTCCCCATCACGTCCCGTCTGCTGAGGGGTCTGCAGCGGAGCGCCCCCAATACAGTGGGATGGGGCGCGGGCGTCTCCACGTTGCAGGATTCGCCGGTGTGCACTTTGCGGGTTCGGCAAGGGCGGGTCCTTCTGCGCATGCGGTGGGTTCAGCGGGGATGGATGCTTCTGCGCGTGCGGCGGGTTCGGCGGGGGCAGGTGCTTCTGCGCGTGTAGCAGGTTCGGCGAGGGTGGGTGGTTCTGCGGGTGCGGGCGCAGGGTTGGCAGGCGCTGGTTCTTTTGTGGGCACGGCTTCTGCGGGCGCGGTGGACGCAGGGGGTTTGGCGGGCGCCCGGGTCGCGTCGTCCGTTCGGCCTTCAGCGGCGGGTCTCCCGTCCATAAGTGTCACTTCATCCCTCCTAGGTGTTGCGTTAGCTCTGCAGTACCGCCATGCCTGGCCTCCCTCGCTTACCTCCCGACCATCCGATGCCTCACTAAGTAACTTATGTAAATTAACTTGGTCTGCTAAAGTTAACTTAGGTGAACTTATGGCAGGCTAAGTGAGTTTCACAAGTGAAAGTGCAAGTTTTTGATGCCATCTGATGGCATAAGTGAATTTCCCTGATGGCACTTGGCAGTAAAGTGAACTTAAGTTACTGTAAGTGAACTTCAGGTAAGTTCAGTGAATACAAGTTCAGAGTCTAACTGGTTCAGAATGTAATTTATACTTGTTTCCCACTGGTCCATTGCTACTGGGAATAATATTGATGAGTTGCTGACTCCATATGAGAACTCTGTGTTGAACCATCATGATGGTCATGGGCGGAAGCCCTAAATCTGAACCATGACACTGACCCCAGCATGATATTGGTGGATGTCGACCTGGGGCCTTGCACATTCTTTTTATATGCTGCCCTGACAAACACCGGGTCAATTAACGAACCTACAGATCCTATGTTTGACCAGGAAGCCGGCCACTTGAGGTTTCAAGTTCCTTCAAGTTGCTTTCAAGTTCCACTCAGGAAACTTCATCTAAGTCAAGCCCACATATAAGTAGACTGGTAGCTTCCGGAACCGGAGCGCATTCGATGGACTGCCTTTTGGAGCAGCATCGAAAAATATATTAGTACAGAGTCATGCCCTGTTGTATGGTTTACAACTGTATTGATGAACTATGAAGAATACCAATGCCAAGTTGTTTATGTGTCACTCCGACACCCATTTCTCAGGCAGTTGTGCACTTTGTTCGGCTACTCACCCGCCTCGGACACATCGCCGAAGGATCGTAAAGGGGACCATCCCAAACTCTGGGTCTCGAAGCTGCTTCCGACTATTAAAATCTACGGATGAGATTGATAAAATTGAATGTTTTTATGGCTCATTTCCTCGGCTGAAAGTCATTCTTGAAATACTTTCAAAAATTGCTCAATTTTGAGCTCAGAATAGTGTCATTCATGAATTCACATGTTTGAGACATAATCCATATAACAAGTCAGTGTTAACAAGGCTCAAGCAAGTGACAAACATTAGAACCTGTATTTTGAATATCACTCAGAGTCAGGCACAGCCAAGTGCGCATAAGCGAAGTGAGCCAAGTGTGGGAAAAGACCAGTCAAGTGCGACCGCTTAAAATTGGGTGGTAAGTGAACTTACCAAGTGAGGAAATAAGTTCCTTTTTGCGGACTCCGACCATCCGCGTCAGAGTCCACTTCACGTCGGCAATCACGCATTTCCATCCTTTGGAGGGAGTCCCCATGGAGCCAAACCACCATTTGAGACATATCAATATTTTTAGAAACCCGTTTTGGCCGGGACATCGCAGCACATCCCATCCCAGTCCCCATCACCCAGCTGCACCAGCTCGTTCTCGCATAGCCGCCACCCCGGGTTAACCGCTTTCCACCACGCCCACCATTGAGCTTCCATCGCTTTGGTAGACCTGATATCAGGGGCGCTCTTCTGTGCGTTCTTCACCCATGCGGCTACCGCTTTAGGTCGCTTCATGGTAGGATGAGACTTTGTCTGTTGAGTGTGCGCATTAGTTTGCTAGTGCTAGTGCCGAGCAGCAGAGGCAGTGAATGAATTACTTACCAATGTAGCAAAGCCGGACTGTTCTTCCAGCCCCCACCACAGGTCGACGATGCTCCTCCAATCGGTCCCCATCTCTTCCCTCTCGAGGAGCACCTTCCGCCCATTGAGGACCCACTTGGGCGCTTTTGTCACAGTTGTCGTCGCGGTCATCGTGCTGGCCGTCGTCGCAGTTGGATCCTTCGTGGCACATCCTTTTCCTCTGGTCTTCACCGGTGTTCTCTCCACTGCTTCTCCCCCACCTTCTTCCCCGCTGTCGCTCGAGCTCTCGTCATCATCCTTGTCGTCCAAATCCTCTTCGTCAACTCTCGGCTTCTTCTGTTTTCTTCCCTTATCCTTCCCCCCCCCACTTTCTCTTCATCCCGAAAAATGCCGCAGCACCAAAGAGGTCCATGCTAACCGCCAGGGCTCTGTTCCGCACGAGGTTGCTCTCTCCTTCTTGCATCGACGGGGTCATCCTACGAAGCCGGCGCAGATACTCCTCCCAAGGCTCGGCGTCCATTGCCAGCAGCTCTTTCTGCAGGTCGTCGCCCAGATACGCCAGACCCCACGCCCCCCACATAGGCTTGGCGGCGGGCGCTGAAGCCGATGCAGATGGAGCGAGCGGCACAGATGGAGCGGGCGGGGCAGATGGAGCGGGCAGGCCAGATGGAGCGGGTGGCGTAGATGGAGTGGGCGGGCCAGATTTAGTGGGCGGGGCAGATGGAGCAGGCGGGGCAGATGAAGCAGGCGGGGCAGATGGAGCAGTGCGCGGCACAGATGGAGGCGGCGGCGCAGATGGACTTCCAGCCAGAAGGGCCCCAGACCCAAGGGCGCGATCCACATTGTCCTCTTCGGGTAGGGGTGCCAGTACGCCGTCGCTGTCGTTGCTTGCCGGCGGCATGTCCACGTCCACCCCATCAGTGGGCTCGATCCGCAACAGACTCAGTGCTTCGAATGCGCTGCTATCGATCACTGGCGCCGGCGGGACTCCTCCTCCTGGGCCCTCGTCAATCAAGTTATTATATTCTATTATGAAAATACTTGTCAATTGTGCGGCTTCTTTTTTTTCTTTTTGGAAACTACTCACCTAAATATCTGGTGTGGACGAACTTCAGAAACAGCTTCAGTGTCGAAGCGTAGCCCTCAGGACCCAACGAGCCCAATCTTTGCCATTGACGACGCCTGTGTTTGCACTGCAGCTGTGTATTTCAATCAACCATCAGTATCTGCATAATGGAGCGCGTACCTTATTGTCTCAAACTCCTTCGTTGCCTTGTTGATTCTTCCGCCAATTATGTTCAGCGTAAGCCCAGTATACGCCTGTAGGGTGAGCAAAGGCTGTACCACCGTCAAAAAATTGTCACAACATCTAAACCCTTGTCAGTTTGCTGCTCGCATGTGTATGTGTTGTGGCACTTACTGCTGCTGGATATCAGGGTCGGGATTTGGTACGCCCTCCCCACCGTTTTTATACTCCTCCAATTCCCGTGTGTGCGCCACCTCGTACTCCTCCCGAATTTGCGTCTGGACATCTGTATCCTCGGCCAGGAACATCTCCTTTGCGATTTCGCACCGCAAGATGATGTGCTTGTCCTTCGGCTCGTCGCCGTGCTCCGCAAGGAACCGCGCTTGGACTCCCTCACGAAAGTCGGGGTGCTTCATATAAAACTTGTAGTCTGTAGTGCGCCAGGGGAGGGCTCGTCCTCGTCTCGACACAAACGCGCGAGATATTCGAAAAAATGGTTCCCGTGGATACCCATCGCTGACATACTGCCTTTGTCTCTTTCTGAATCTGACTTTTACGATCCTGCTCCTCCTTGGAAAGGTTCAGGCCAAGCGCGGTGAACAGATCGTCGGCAGTGACAAGCACGGGAGGGTTTACATTGGGGTTGGGCTCTTTGTCCAGCGGTAGATCCCAGGGAAAGCGCGTCCAGTACTCTGCGAAGAAACCTGCCCAGAACACAGGCAGGCCCTCTGTCTTGGCCTCCTTTTTGCCACGTGGTTTCGATGCCGCAATGTAGTCCGGAATTTTTTCGGTCAAAAATTTCAAGTGTTGACCTTTGAAGTCGCTCTCCTGCCCGCGCTTCTTTTGGGCTCCTCGTTGGAGCCAGAATCTTTGCCCTTTCCCTTGGCCATAGCGTGTGCCTAGCAGGTTAAGTCGCGTCGATGACTGAGTTGAGGTTTAGGTCGCGCCAATTGAGTGAGTCGCGCCGCACCGTTGCGTCGAAGGAGGAGGATAATATCAAATTTGTTGGGCTGTTTGCACGAGTTAGGCCCTGAAGACGACGACCCTTTCCCGGTCGCTCAATTCAATCGCACTTCAATACCGCTCTCAAGCACCAAATAACAAATTAAACACATTGAATATAAGAGATTTAGATACAAAAATAATTCTAATGTTCTACAGAAGAGATAGTGATAGTCCAAGAAATCAAAACTAAGAGATACAGATATAACGGTGTCCAAGAAGATACAGTGGTGTCCAAAAGATATAGCAAAGTCCAAAAACATAGTAGCAGCAGCGCGACCAAATCAAACCAAACCAGAGCAACGAGACCAGAGCACGCTCTACACAAATTGCGGGATAGTAGGAGTCCAAAAATACAAGAGCGACCCAAAGAAACCTAGTCGTCCCCTACGAACGGGAGGCCCTGCATCCACGCCTTAACCTTGGCGGCGTTACGGGAAACGAGGATCTTGGGGTCCACTAGGCCCAGGCTCGCGGCACCCGCGATCGCCGACTCGTGGGAAAAGTAGAAGACCACGACGCCGCGTATCCCGTACAACTCAGGCGGGTTGGGGGCGGCGGCGGCGGCGGCAGGGACAGGAGCAGTGGCAGGAGCATTCGCGGCGGCGGGGGGCTGGGGGGTGACAGCGAGCGCGGCAGCAACGTAGGCCGGAGCGGGATCACGCCCACCTGTTCCCACCACGAGCACCTGCCCGCGCGCACGGCCGGTTGGGGTGAGTTGGATGCGCGTGTCCATTGTGACGCACCCAAGCAGAAATTCATGGCCTGGACGTTGTCAAAGTGAGGGAAGACGACCGCTAAGATCCTTTTTTGCATCTCGGCATGAGTAGGACAGGTTTTATTTCATAATCGGCTCAACTCCGTCCACCCCTTGCTGAAGCTCGGAGGGCATTCGTCGGCTTGGTTTCCTGGTGCCTACCTCTGCCGCCGCCCTGTCGCAACTGCTAGCGCACCTTCTAAGAATGTTTATACTAAGTCTATATAGGCATAGATATTACCCAACAGATGACCATCGAATCATGGTTGGAAGAAAGTTGGAAGAAAGGAACCATAGGTTTAACACTGCCCATTTTCCGATGCATGATCCTCCCTTTCTCCAACTTCGCAATCCTTTGTCCCCATTTGTTGCGTGGGATAGACAAGGTGTAGCGACTGGGATTGAGTAGCCAATTCGACTCCAGTATCTGGGGAAATGTGGGTGGGAAGCACAAAGTATTGCTGCGTTGGATTTAGTCTGGTGTGGCGGTATACGCGACACGCCATCACGCTAGTGAGCATGACATTAGGAAGGACGGGGAGGCTGCGGTACGCTATCCCAATCGGAGGACGGCAAGCCATGATGGCTGTCACAGTGTTGCTGACCACAGTAATCCTGAATATAAAGATTCAGTGGGTCGTACATGATACATCAATTCCATTCACATATAGTAGACCTGGCCGTCGACGAGGAGGGACTTGGAGAAGGATGGGAGGTACGCTCCCGTGAGGAATGTGCGTGCTTTTTCGATCCAAGAGTACTCAGTGTGAGTATTTCCAATCAGCCTGTACGAAATCGCGATGAAAACTGTCGTGTCGAACACTGCTGGAGCAATGCCCACGATCACGGCAGACGGGGCGAGTTCACCAACGATAAAGTAACGGG
The DNA here is from genome assembly GCA_014925785.1 of Mycena galopus ATCC 62051. NCBI lineage: Eukaryota > Fungi > Basidiomycota > Agaricomycetes > Agaricales > Mycenaceae > Mycena > Mycena galopus. The sequence goes on from WIQG01000148.1 coordinate 52,765, forward strand.
TTGTTCCAATGTTAACGCCGCCGGTGGCAAACGGAATCATGATGCAAGTTGCGAGCACCACGACCCACATGAGGCCGAAGATGATTGTCACCATGCGGGCGTCACCATATATAGCGCGCACACGAAAGAAGAAGAGGAGCGATGTAGACGGAATGGAAATGGGATATAGGATTTGAAGTCCAAGATCAAAAGTCCGGCATCCTTCAACGGGATAGGCTGTGACCTTTGAGAAGGGTATTTGACGGAATGTTACCCACGTACTCAGGAAAATTGTGAAACCAATCACATAAACAGCTGATGTGATTCTAACCAAAGTCAGCCCCAGGCAGGCCGCATGACCTCCAATTTGAACTCACCTGGACAGAAAATAAGCCGCTACTGGCCAACGCGGCCTGTACTTGAAAAGTAACGTATAGTCACCTTTCAAGTTGCTCAAAATGTCCCATACGAATACCTTAACAGAGAGATATAAGGTGGTGTTGGAGCCTGTCCATGGAACCCACCGCAGAAGTTCCCGCTACGATGTATCGCCATAATTCGACTCCTTTGGCGACTTCGGCAGGTAGGAGCAATAGAGGCGCGTCACTCAGCACTGGATCCATTTTTGGCCGGACGTTCATGTAAACTGGAGAGGAAATCGGGCACGAAGCCAGGGGTCTTGTGCGTTACCCTCTTTATATCAATTTGGACCTGCCCGAGCTTTCTATCTCCGCAGCTCCGGGTCACTATCCATAAGGGCTTTCGAACTCGGCACTTGATTAAGTATCCAAGTTATATATATACGAGCATTAATAGCGTCGGTCACATTTGATGTACGACTTATAATTTATGCTTAGTGGAGGCTGGACAAGCTGTTTCTCTAGAACGAAATTCAAGTCGACTACCTTTGAGGCAAGCCGCGGCGCCTCTTGTGAGATACGTATCTGTGTGCTATGTCTGCATCGCATGACGCGAGATTCAATCAAGGACGAAATTAAGTGCGATGAACCTTGATATTAGAGATAAACATCCCCGACAATTTAGTTTGAATAGCATGTAAGGTGCGGCTATCGCGGTCGAAGAGAAAAATGCATATCCACGCTAACGGTATCCTTAGATCGTTGCTTTTGGTGTGGTAACCATCTCGGAGTTCAACTTGAATACGGGATCATTGTGGGTCAGAACCGACAGTGAATAAATACGTGATTTTAGAAACAGATCGAGGGTGCATGTTGAGATAGAATTCGAATTGCGACCCACCTACTCAGGAAATTTTTGAATTCAATCATATACACAACGGAGGTGATTCCATCCTAACGTCAGTATAGTCAGTCCGGGGTTGCAATACGACCTGAACTCATCTGGACAAAGTATCCGCCGCTCCTGGCCGGCATAGCTTGGACTTAAACCAAGGGAGCAAAAGCAAGCACAGTAATATCCCTGAACCTATCCGTGGGGACGGCCTGAGACTCAGATGACGAAGAATTTATCATGCGCTTCAGCTGCATGCCAGGCGTCCTTACACATAGGATCACATCTGGGGATGGTAGACCGATTCGGAAGGAAGCGAGCAAATTCCAGAGGTGTTCTAGACGAATTCGGAAGGCAAGAGGAGAGGAGGGTAGTCGGATCACTCCGATCATACGTCGGTGATGCGACTGCATTGCACACGCCGGTTCTTCCCATCAACCCGCCCAAGTAGAGTGTTCAAAGAATTTCCTCCTCGTACATTATTGGAAATGAGGACTGGATGGAGGTGGTACTGGTTCTCGGTGAGGTCATCTTGAATCCGCCATCGATTCACGTTTCTGACTCACCCAATGTTTATGACTCGAAACCGAGAAACGGAACAGGCAAAAATGAATAGCAGCAACTCGTTTCGATCGAGTGACCTCGGGGTTGCACCGAATATGGGCCCCGCGCGCTTCCAGCTGCGCCATGCTGCTGTTGTATAGATATTAATGTTGAGGCACCAGAGGCTAGCTAAGAAACTATGTTCTCATTAAATAATCTTTGGGGAAGAGGAGCCCCAGAAACTCAGTTCTGAGTTCTCTGTGAGCAAGGCTTGTGGATGAGCACTACCCAGTCACTCCACCAAATGATTTGTGTCAGTTGCACTAGAAAAGTATCTGGAACTATTAGTATAAGAGATTGAATAATAACAATGGAAATCCTACCTGATGTGCAATGGATCAGCTGGGCTGACATTGGCACGGATATGGCTCATGTCAGGAACGATTCTAGCTGTGACAATACTTGCTGCATCAAATGCAGTGTACTTGCACCTGATAATGCTCCTGACACTCCAAGTATCAGGTGCAGTGTACTTCTTACTAGAACAATAAGTATAAGACAACGTGTCAGGAAGTTTGTTGATACAATAAGAATCTGGTGCGCAAATACCAGCCATCATCCGGAATCGGCCGACCCGAATCTTATTGTGTCAGAGACCTACCTGACACTGTACCTAATACTTATTGTTTAAGTGCCACAAAAATTCCGGCTGACATGTCAAGTGTGTCAAGTGCAAATAATTAGCATCTGTCAGGAAAAGTATCGGAACAACGGAAACTGCTTCTGATATGAACAATGTCAGTTGCAAGGCCGGCCACACTGATATATTCCATATTGGTTAGCATTTCAGTTGTTCTTATTCTGTCTCTTATTTCAGGAATGTCAGGTAAGTCTCTGGTGCACCTGACACAACCCAATTTGCGGAGTGAGTGCTAAAAAGAAGCCAAAACTGTAGGTCGTGGTGGGTGGGCAGCAAAAAACGGTCAATGAAGATTGATTGATGGTCAACAATCACATCGCGTTCATGCTCTGCTATCCAGCTATGTGTTTTGGCTTTGCGCCCAACAAATCACTTCAGCTTCGACATAGACAATGTGCTGGTGAGATTTGTACTCCTACTACTATATTTGAACCTGGGCTTGAAAATGAACCAGTTCTTGAAAATGTGCTCATTTGACTTGATCTCTCGTCCGATTGTCTTTGTATATGGCACTGGTTGAAGTATTCAAGTTTTTGACCTCAAAAACTGGTGAAGAACTAACAAAGTTTTTCATCATTTTTTCAATCAGAAATTACATTAAAAATTCATGAGTTTCTCAGCAGCTTTTGAGCAACTTTGTTAGTTCTTCACCAGTTTTTGAGCAATGTGGTAAAAAATTATAAAAATTTCACCCAACTTTTGATTGAAAATACAGGTGAAAAACTCATAAATTATCACCCATATTTTCCCTGAAAAACTTGAAATATTCAACCAGTGTGGCGGAAATGAAACCGACGGTTCCTCCCTTTTAGAATATAAAAGAGTTTTAGGAAAAAAACCATATACTATTGGGCAAGAATCAGGCCCGAGACAAAAAGCCACTGATGGGACGGGCGAAAGTTGACAGGATATAGTTTACCATGAACCAATTTTTATGAAAGTTCAAATATACATTGGGGCAGCCTGGATATACTTCGTAAACAAATTTTCGGAGTCAAATTCGAGATGGGACAAGTTCAGTAGGTGACAGTCAAAATGAGCATGACACATTCTCACAGACATTCCGTTAGAATCACCTGTAGCAGTCATCCCCATCTGGAAAAGCCGGACCTTCTATATAGGCCTATATAGGCTACGTAGGCCTGTAGACCCCATATGAGGTAGGGGTTTATGCAGCAGACTATAGAAACAGATGTTCTAGATAGAACTGCATAGAACCGCATAGCTCGGCTAAATAGCTCTGTAGCCGTGTCTACGCAGCTCTATGCGGCCTATTACTCAAAATTCCTAATTCGTATGAAGTGGAATAAAATCAAAATAATATATCATTGCACGGCACACATGACAGCAAGAGCAATCAAGACAGTGGTGGAAAGTATACGAGAAAAGCAACATGCAGCAACAGGGATGGAACAAGCGTGGGAGTGGGTCAAGTCAACAATGATGGGTATCACAGCAGAAAGGCAAGTGGAGGTACTGTACATCCACGAGGGCCGTTACAGTAGGAGAGGTCGTTCGGGGAAGTAGAGGATAGGACACACAGAATTGATGGAAAAAAGTCAAGTGTTGTTCTGGGCCAAGTCAGCAGTCAAGAGCCCCTAGTACACATCTTGAGCTGTGAGCAGTCCTTGATGACTTGGCATAGTGTAGCCGAGGAAGACTTGAGGTATTGATGAGCATTGCTGTCATGAACTGACTTTTCATTTTACTTTTAGAACCCGAACAACCTGAGTAACCTTTTTGATCGGTTTCCCATCCCACCGGCTTCCCAATCGCCCCCTCTTTGTTCATACACCCCTGCATTTATCTTTCTGTTACCCTTGCTACTTTGATATAACCTGGTGCCTTGGCTGCGACCCCTATGATTGTCAGTGTATAAACCTTACTTACTGTCATGAATTGCCCGGGTTCCGACTTTTTCACGTGACATGTCTGTATGCGTACAGATGTGTCTGCATCACGGGAATCCGTGACCATGGGACCTTCTCATGGTTGAAATCTGATTGCAGGTTTCAAGGACTTGGATACAGGAAGACACTATGGTGATAACCCACAAGGGCCTAGGAGCATCAGCATTAACACTCCTTTATGCTGTGGTACAGGAACTGATCCCGATCATATTAATTTTGATAATTTATTCATAACATATATAAACTCAGTAGAATCTCCTTGTACAGTAGATTCTACCTCGTCTAATCTCAGGCTTTTGCTTTGGCTTGGCTAAGGGATTGTCTCCACCCTGTTCCGCTTCCTCACCATCTTATTGCGGGCTACATCTACACCCAGGTATTATACCTGAGTGGATATCATACTGTGTTTGACTTGTTCCGGGTTTCGCCTCGCATCTCGACCTACAACCTCCGGTCTCCTAATGAGGAGTCTGTCCAGTTGGTCTTGTTGCTCAGGGAACGCACCAGTTACTAGTGTCTGCTGGATTTCTCCTGGTTGGGGTTCTCGCTGGGTTGCTTGTCATTTAGCCGACCCAGAGGCCGTTGCTGACACTTGCATTTCTGTACTTTACACTATTCTAGTCCAAACTCCAGACTCATTCATTAGAGTGTATGCGGTGGAGCCACCCGGCGCCACCAGGTGGCTCAAACAGCATGCGGTCCCGGGTGGCTACGTCACTTGATGGCTGTTCAGGTGGCTACTCATTACGGAGTAAATTTGAGTGCCTAATACCATACTGCTTTCTCTACCTGCAAAGATGGCCATTCTCAAGTTCTGCCTTCATTTTACTGCCCTTCTAAAAGCTATCTCTGATGAACAGGAAAAAAATATCAATGATATGGCTTGTAGTAGTAGTTTCCCACACTCACGTGTGTGGGCACACATCTATAGTGCTTGTAGAAGGCCAACAATAAGTTGTCCCCATGCCGCCCGAGCAGCCACCAGCAGACATAGCCATCCGGTACCGCATGCCGGATAAGCCACCTGGTGGCGCCGGGTGGCTCCACTGCATACGCTCTATTCAATCTCATTGTGCTTCAGTTGCCCTTGTCACCTCAGAACCCAGAATCTGTTCTGTCCTGACAATTGCCTTATATGGGTGGTATACTGTATCAAAAGTATTTACTACAACTTCGAAAAAAATCACATCTTTTAGAGAGACAACTCGGGAATCAGCGCCAAAAAAGAGACAACTCAGAATGAAACACACCTTGGAAATTATGATAGGTTTAAATCTAACAACTTCAGAAAACACATTTAATTTGCAAAGAGGGACAACTCTGCATATTGCAATGTACAACTTTCAATCTGATAGACACAACCAGCAACTTATCAAAATACAACTTCATTCTCCCGTAACTCAAATGGCAAGACAACTTCATCCCATTTTTCTGCATCTCAATTATGATACAACTTTTCAAGTGTACCAGCCAAATGATAGGCTCGTCCCCATCCGGTAAATTAACAATCAAACAACACAACAATCACGCAGACAAGAGAATTGATTTACCGGCTGGGCCCCCTCGTCACATGTTTTGGTGATCCCGCCAAACGAAAGGTGCGGACTTCGTCAAAAAACATCGAAAAGTCGCAAAAAACCTCTCAAAGTCTGTCAATTGAAGTTGGATAATTTTTGATTCTCTCTCAATTAAGCTTAACTTGGTTTTTGGGAGAAAAAATACATATTCTGTACATTTGACAGCACGGTAACATGTAGTAGCAAGATACAACACATATTCGATGTTCAAACGAGCTCTCCCGCGCTGCAATGAGCGCGACTAAGAAGTTCTTGTGGTGCCATCCCAATTGGGGTCAAAATATGGCTGTGCCCTACCACCTGCTAAATCGGGCTGGCTTCGTCGACCTTGGTCTTGCCACATCTGCGGTGCATAGAGATCCGGAGGTCCATGCACTGAGACTAGTTGATGGACGTTTGGATAATAGTTGAAGCTCGAAGGGGTAGAAGGAGGATTGGGCGCAGGAGAGAACATGGAAGAGGATGAATAGGGGTAGGGCACATTGTAGCCAGCAGCCGGGCTCTGGTACGCAAACGGGTTCGGATGGAAGGCAGGTGCGGAAGGTAGGTAATAACCCGGGTTCTGTGCTGAGAAACGAGGTGGTGTGGCCAATAGAGGAGGCGAGAATTAGAATAAGCGGTGTAAGTGGCTTGGGACTGTGGAGGCACAGATGGTGCACCATATCCACGATACATTGGCCGAGGAAGTGGGGCCGCAACTACCGGCGGTGTTGGGGCAGATCCCTCTGGCGTAGGTGTTGATTTGGGCCGTCCCCGACGTCTTTTGGGTGGCTGTCACTCATATCACCTTGCGTCGATATTTTGCGACAGCTGGCAACTAAAATCAATAGCGACATTGGTGCTTGGCAAGGATCAAGACACAGCTCACCCGACCTCTTGGCAGACATTAGTGCTCTCATGACCAGCCTTGCAGAGCATGAAGTATACCAAGAGAAGGAGGGGCACGTCCTCGACGCTGATGACAAGCCTGTACCCGATGTGCTGTCTGTTGGAATGGCGGCATTGACTCACGGCAGTTCCACAGCCCCATTGGCTGAGTTCAACGAGCAGTTTGACATCTTACGCGCACGCCGTCGTCTTGCACCGGTTTCAGATCTGCTGCCTTTAATTGATGCACCGAGATTCACTGACACTCAGCCTGATCCAGCTCCCATGGTCTCATCTGCCAGCAGCGATACGGACTTGGAGATGGAAGACGCAGACGAGGGGGATGAAGGCGCCGAGCTCGCCGACCCTTCTGAGCTTGTGCAGGACGCGACACTCGACTTCGAAGCAGAGGAGGAGGATTTGTTGGCGCAGTCCCCGACTTTGACGCGTTTTGACGAGTGTGATGTCGAATTCGACATGGATGATGTTCCCGAGTGGTTCCTTGATGAGGTGGATGACTCCTCCGAGTCGGACGAGGACGAGGATGAGATGTAGCAAGTGTATTGTACAATAGGGGGTTTCAGAATTAAAATCTGGAGCCTCAACTTGCGTTCTAACTCAAGCCTCAACTTCATGAAGTTGAGGCCCGAGTTGAGACCCGAAATCGGAGTTGGATGTCAAATCGTGCACAAGAGCCTGATTTGACATCCAACTTCGGTCCCAACTTGATGCCCCAACTCTGTCCTCAACTTCGCTTCTCGCACATGTTTGATGCTTCGCGTATCAACATCGCCTCAACTTCCGAAGTTGAGGCAGAAACAGCAGCTTGGGGTTTCACAAACAAGGTCCCAACTTGGGTCCCAACTTAGCCCAAGTTGCAACCAAGTTGGTATCAAGTTGAGGCCAAGTTTTGATGCAAGTTGGGCCCAAGTTTTTAATTCTGAAACCCCTTAATGAATGAGACGCGTCAAGGTTTTGATGGGAATGCACAGCCACCTCTCAAGCCCAATCGGGACGTGTTGAGCAAGCTTCGAAATTCCGCGCGACTAGGGGCGGGGTTGCCTCGTTTTAATGTTGCATATGAATTATGTAGCTGGTCTCTTGCTATAGCACAAAAATTGCTCCCGAAAATACATTTTCTGGCCCGGAAAACAAGTTGTGGTCCATGGATAGAGAATCAAAAAATACCCATCTTCAATTGAGAGACTTTGAGACCGATTTTGGCACTTTTCGATGTTTTGGTTCTTAGTCCGCACCTTTCATTTGGCGGGCCCACCAAAACATGCGACGAAACGGCCCAGTCGGTTCCCAAGCATGCCCGTAATTGTTCCCATCGCTGATCTGCGTGATTTCTGTCAGCGCTTTTGCATAATGATTTGTGGGTGTTGTTGCATAAGCTTGGGAACCGACAGGCTTGCGAGTCTAGCCAAATGAATACAAGTTTCTGAGCAACAACCGTTGTTCTTGATGCTTCTTCTAGGGTACAAGTTTCCTGGGGCGGAGTGCAACTTGCCAAATCCATAGACACAACTTTTCAATCATCAAATACAACTTCACTCAGTGAAGGCGCAACTTGTCAGATACAAAATACAACTTGGGAGAGGCAGGTTGACAGATCTGGACTCCGATCAGTGGCGGTGAGAGTTGAGCCCCTCACGTGATTTGAAACTTGCTGGTTGATCCCTCCCTCTTCCTTGTCTGCTCCCTCTAGTCTCTTTATAGTTCCGAATGGTTGTTCATCCTTTAATTGTAACCATCTTTCTCATATTATCACCATATTTCAAAACAATGTGAGGCACCTATGTGATTTACAGTTATATGCCGTTCCAAATGCACTTTTATTGTTCCCCCTCTTTTTTCAGTTTTCCCCCTCTTTTTTCGTGAATTTTCGAAATTCCCCCCTCTTATTTCCAAACTTTGAGACCTCAAAAGAGTGGGGGATTTATCTTGTTTTCCCCCCTCTTTCATTGGCCCAAAAAAATTCCCCCCTCTTTTATTGCAACTTTGAAAATCCCCCCTCTTTTTGCAGCTCGAAATTTCCCCCCTCTTTTATTTGGATGTAAATTTTTTTATTGCACAAATGGAGGCCCATGGATATCTACTTAAAGATCCGGTACACAGTTCACTGGCAATTGTACTAGATACGACGAGAGAACGAACACAACTTGAAGTGTAAAATGTCACATGCAATTGGTGTCAGTGTTCCCAATTGCGACAGCTGCCTCCACGCACCTTTTTGGCACTTTTGGTCTTGTCAAATGTCTTAGAATGTGTGTAATATTCATTTCCCGACAGATCTAAATAGGAGAGTCCGCAGGGAGGCCTGCACAATTTCACGGCTTTTACAGTGGCAGTGCAAATTGGTCCGAAGTCGTTACGCTCGGGATAAACTGTACCGGACCTATAAGTAGATATCAATGGGCCTCTATGTTCGTGCCAAAAGGTGCGTGGAGGCAGCTGTCCCAATTGGGAACACTGACACCAATTGCACGTGACATTTTACACTTCAAGTTGTGTTCGTTCTCTCATCGTATCTAGTACAATTGCCAGTGAACTGTGTACTGGACCTGTAAGTAGATATCCATGGGCCTCTATTTGCGCAATAAAAAAATTTACCTCCAAATAAAAGAGCGGGGAAATTTCGAGCTGCAAAAAGAGGGGGGATTTTCAAAGTTGCAATAAAAGAGGGGGGAATTTTTTTTTGGTCAATGAAAGAGGGGGGAAAACATGATAAATTCCCCACTCTTTTGAGGTTTCAAAATTTGGAAATAAGAGGGGGGAATTTCGAAAATTCACGAAAAAAGAGGGGGAAAACTGAAAAAAGAGGGGGAACAATAAAAGTGCATTTGGAACGGCATACAGTTATGGTGGGGATCCCTAATCAAAATTCAAACCACCCACCAGGCCCTCCTGGAACCATGGATCTTAGCAGGAGTTTCTAGTCCCAGTTGCCATTAGCTCCAGTCGGCCTGTCAGTAGTTCAGGCCACTAAACAGACAGCGTAGGACCGGATTTTCCTAGTCCAGTCAATAATGAAATCATGTGAGCCCTTCCATGAGATGATGCTGTATTTACCTGCTTGTACACCGAGAGAATTCCTAGAACTGGTGCTCGTGATTCGGACTGTGCCATGTAATAAAACTTTGAACAAGATCATGCTATTGATGGCACTGGCGGAGTTTGAATCTCAGTTGTCCATCTGATCAAAGGTGCAGTTTCGAAAGTTAGAGAGCATCTGGGAGTTGGGATTGATGGGATCGGCGGCATGATCGGCGGTATTGATCGCGGCATTTTGCCAAACAAACACCTTCAGGCCATCAACGGCACGCGAGAGGCAGTGTAAATATCCTCAGCGCTGTTTGTCGCGACACACTGCCTGGTGCCATGCAGCAATTTTTCTAGATTTTATTGAGCCATGCTTAATTCAGATTACCTAGTCCTGTCCAGCATCTGGGCTGAATTCCATGATAAAACGAAAGAGGAGTCTGCATCACACCATGTGACATGGAGTGACATCTCACCCAATTCTCTTGGGACATCGCTGAGGCAGGCAAAATAAATCCCATAATATTCAGGGGATAGATATATGTCGCCGAAACTGCCTGCGAATATAAGCAATTTTCAGTGGTCCAGCAAGTGAGTTAAACAAATCAGTGAAACAATGATGGAAATTTTATTATTTTGAAGCAACATTTTCTTCAGTAAAAAGTCGGAGAATGAAGCTAGGAGTAGCATAAAACTGAAGAGGAAGCCTGGATAGAAGCGGAAAGGAGAGGTGCTGGGACGCGTTAGTGCCTACATGATGGCTGAGAATTCAAAGTCCGCCAATGCGTGCCGATTGCGGCCGAAACTGATGGCGGCATTTGATGGCAGCAAAAAGCCCGGCATTCCCAACTCCCAGATTTTGTGATAACTTTCCACAAAATCTGGGAGTTGGGAATGCCGGGCTTTTTGCTGCCATCAAATGCCGCCATCAGTTTCGGCCGCAATCGGCACACATTGGCGGACTTTGAATTCTCAGCCATCACGTAGGCACTAACGCGTCCCAGTGCCTCTCCTGTCCGCTTCTATCCAGGCTTCCTCTTCAGTTTTATGATACTCCTAGCTTCATTCTCAGACTTTTTACTGAAGAAAATAGTGCTTCAAAATTTTTCCATCATATTTTCACTGATTTGTTTAACTCACTTGCTGGACCACTGAAAATTGCTTATATTCCCAGGCAGTTTCGGCGACATATATCTATACATGCATGGAGCACCCCTAAATATTATGGGATTTATTTTGCCTGCCCCAGCGGTGTCCCAAGAGAATTGGGTGAGATGTCACTCCATGCACATAGTGTGACACAGACTCCTCTTTGTTTTATCATAGAATTCAGCCCAGACGCTGGACAGGACTAGGTAATCTGAATTAAGCATGGCTCAATAAGATCTACAAAAATTGCTGACTGGCACCAGGCAGTGTGTCGCGACAAACAGCGCTGAGGATACTTAACACTGCCCCTCGCGTGCCGTTGATGGCCTGAAGGTGTTTGTTTGGCAAAATGCCGCGATCAATACCGCCGATCATGCCGCCGATCCCATCAATCCCAACTCCCAGATGCTCTCAAAGTTATGTCCCAACCGAAGTTGTAATTTTTGGACAGCAGGTTGTCACCTCACATAGTTGAAGTTGTCTCACATCAACTTGTAGTTGTCAGTGAGTAAAGGTAAGTTGTGTTTGGGCTTCAGAAAGTTGTGTCTGACAAAGTTGTCAACTGGTTAAAGTTGGGCCGGCTCCTCACATAGTTGTCTTTCTGAATCCCAAAGTTGTAACTCAGGTGTAGTCTAGTTGTAGCCCTTTCCAAGTTAACCCACATAGAGTTGTACATCCATAGAGTTGTGTTGCTGCCAAATCAAGTTGTCCCACGGCAAAGATGTATCCCGAGAAACTTGAAGTAGTGTTTATGAAAGTTGTGCCAAGTTGAACATGCCAACAACAAAGTTGGAGTTGTCTCCCTCAAAGTTATGCACAAGAAAAGTTGAGCTCTAGTAACATGTAAGTTGTACCTGTTTTTTAACGAGAAAATGTGCAAGTTGTCCAAATACTTTTGATACAGTATGCCTGCCATAGCCTTAACTTGTACTGTGAGACTTGTGATCAACTTGGGACACAGGAGGAGCCAAGGATTAAAGTTTGAAGCTGATTCTGAACGTAAGAAACCTTACGCCTTTGAAAAAAAAACACCGGCCGCGCCCTAAGTTCCGCAAATAGCTGTAATACTAAACGAGGATTTAATCCACGCATGGTGGCTCTGGCTAATTTTTCGCTTAGGTGCTGAAGATTGTTTCGGCCACAACAACTTTAATCACAGGTAAGAATTTAATCTGTGCTTGGTGATCCACTAATTTTCATTGTGATTCAGCGTAGGTACCGAGTAGATTGTTTCAGCGCATAAGACTTTAGTCACCGATACCCTTGGTGATCCACTAATTTTCACTGTGATTCAACGTAGTTACCGAGTAGATTGTTTCGGCGCATAAGACTTTAGTCACCGATACCAATTTGATCTGTGCATGGCGCCCAACTAATTTTCACTCTGACTCAGCGTAGGCACCAACAATTGTTTCGCGACATACGAATGCGACTTTTAATCGCAGGTACGAACTTAATCTGCGTGCATTGCGCCCCAAATAATTTCTATTGATTCAGCGTCTGTAGAACGATTCAATCGCGCGTGATTGTTTCCGTACGCAGGGATTCAGAGCGGATTGTCTAGTTTTCAGTGTGCCACAAGTTTTTTGCAAAAAGGCTTGTATGATTATGCAATCTCAAGCAATCCGAAATTACAACCATGATTAATGACAAGCGGTGCAAACATTGGAATACGTCCTCCAAAGGCTATAAAAATTGACGAAGAAACTTCCATGTAAGCAGTGGCCAAATCGGCGAGTGTTGATTCGCAGTTATTACATTTGATAGTTGATATAACCATTCCAATTGTAATTTAAACATAGCCATTGGAATTATGATTCAAACAAAGCTAGCGTTCCAATTGGGAGCGATGAGCGAGATGAGGAATGAGAAGCATGGTGAGCCACGAGTCTAAGAAACAGGGAAGGGGACAATGTAGGCATGCCTTCGGGGAGAATCAGCGAAACAGGTGACAGATATGCAACGACCACAACAACGACCTCTCAACCAATTCATTTAAAGTGAAACTCTTCCACCTATGTCATTTCGGGCGAGAACCAGGCGTTCCCGTTCCCGTTCTCGGCGCGGTAAGCGGACTTCTCGCACGGAGGCTCTTCGTCGAATAGGTAGGGCGGGATTACACTCTCGCGCTCGGGAGCGGCGGTAAATATGGCCAGACCGATGCCACGCGTATGGTAGTCTTCTCCGAGGCGTTTGACGCGGTCGCGCCGGTCGGGCTTGGCCCATAGGGGCCTGGCGCAGAGGGGCGGGAGCATGTAGACGGGCTCGGGAGCGATGACGAGGTCGAGGTGGTGGAGGCTCGGGAGATGCGTGTGTAGAGTGACGGGTGGTGGGATCCCCGGGATGCGCGTGTGGGTGATGCTGCCGAGGAGGTGGTCCAAGATCCTACCTGCGTCGTGGCGGATGATGCGCAGCCGGTCCAGGTTGGGCGGCGCGCACTCAGAGAGGAGGACCGAGAAGAGCAGGGGAGAGGCACCATCAAGGGTGAGGGTGTGCAGCTCAGTGAAATCGTACAAGCCTTTTCCAGGGATGGGCACGCGACCGACGTCCGTTTCGCACGCGAAGTGCCTGTCGAACCAGGTGAGTTCCTGGAGCGAGTGACGCTGCTGGCAGAGAGCCTCGAGTTGCTGCTCGGGCGAGGCGTCGTGGCCGTTGTTGGAGGGAGGGGTGGGATATCGCATCATGCCCAGGTGGCAGGACTGCAACGCGCGAGGAAGTGCCAGCACGGCAGCCAGTGCCTTTTGTGACACAAAGCACTTAATCAGCTCGAGATGGGTCAAGGGTGTCGTGCCGGAGAAGGCGGCCAGGCCGTCGATGATGTCGTCGTCTAGGATGGCGCACGAGACGGTGAGGCTCTGCAGGGCCGGCAGCGTGAGGATTGGCTTGAACTGTTTGAGCAGCCAGAAGCGGCTGCCGTAGCCCGACCAGTAGATCGTCACTCCGGCTCTGTCAGCAGCTGCGACCACATCAGGTCAAGGGGGGGAAAAAACTCACATCTCTTGAGCTTCTGCAGGCCAGCGCCGCACTTGGCATCGAGGAACAGTGCACGGAAGCCCTGCGTCAGCGGCTCCCACTGGGCATCGCTCTCGCTGGATTCCCATTGGCCATAATTCGCGAACGGACTCTTTATCGACAGCGCGCGCAGCTGTGTCATCGCCCCGATCAGTGGCGTCAGCGCCTCGAGGTCCCCGTCACTTTCGTCCGGCCGCAGGTCCAGCTCTTGCACGAGTACTGCACGCGTGGCAGTTTTCTGCGGCTGTAGGGCTTGGGCGAGGCACGACGCTTCCGTGCCGGTGGTGACCAGGATGGCGCGGTAGAGGACTGGCTCGGCGAGCCGGCGGGCGAGCTTACAGGTTAGGGCGAAGCTGCGCAGCGATGCCGCGTCATCGATTGCTTCGAACACAGCCAGGAGGAGCTCAGTGGGGACTGAGAGGAGCGTCGACGATGCCATCCTTGCTTCAGTTGTTCTGGCGTGCTACAGGATTGGAGTCGCTGCGGGAGGAGAAGGATGTATTACTGGCCGATGACCCGACGAGGCCAAGTCTTCTCTTTCTTACCCTATCAACCACCAAAAGAGGGCTAAGCTTCGGCGTCCCGGCGATGAATGAAGAATCGTCGTAGCTTGGTCGAGGTTAAGTCCCGGCAGTGACGTTTGACGGGCATAGCCACCTCAGTATCATGATGGCTTGATGATGGCGGGATTTACCGCTCAAGCTACACTCATGCGCATTAAACCCTCTCTGGAGTTAGGGACACCGCCGGTGAAAACTTTGAGATATGCCATGAAATACCATGTACTCCGGATGTTTTCTTAATGTCGGAAAAAGCGGTGATTGGAGGCAAATTATTCATAGATTACTTATTTATTAGGCCATATTATAGACTTATCGGACCTTATCAACTGAAAGTCGCCAAATAATGCCGTTCTAACGCCTAATAAGGCGACTTTCGTGTGACAAGGACAAAATGAGGGTTCCAAAATATTGAATAAAATTCAGACAATGTCACAAAGCTCCCAGCGATCTCCTAAAGCGATTCCGAACGACGACCCTCGAGACTTTCAAGCTCTCGGAGATGTGGGAGAGTCCAACTTTGCACCATCGTTCTTTTGCAGCACCTCCCTCCATTATTCTGAGATTCATTTTATACTTCCTTATCGCTAGAAGGTGCTCTCGACGTGTTGAATGTTCTCGCCAAGGTGCGCACATAGGAGAAGGTTTTTATATACGGTTTCAAAGCAATGACAATGTGTCGGTTTCCCTTTCTTTCAGCCATTTTTTCCTCATCTTTCTGTTCCAATTACCCCCACCCCACGCTCTGCTCCCCGTTCTCAATCCCTCGCTCGGCTCCTCTGCCCTTTTATTAGTGCATCATTCAAATTCATTACCCGCTCACTTCTATCCGGTGACCGCGCTTGTTATCCGGGGGTGCGCGGGTGCGTATGGACTGCCCGCAATCAGCCGTCTGCATTTTGGCTACAGATCTCGACACGCTCAACATAGTGAGAGGTAAAGGTTAACCTCTCACTGCATTCAACAGCCAACGGGTAGGCGACGTAATTTTGAGACGTCTCGCCAGTCCCTAGCCGAAGGCTGTGTCTAAGCGTGGCTGCCTGACTAGGCGTCTCGTGTCGAGGCATCTAGGAACAGCTCGGTTTGATGCGCTGTCGAGGCCGTGGCCTAGGCAGAGCCTGATGACCGATGCCGAGGTGATGAGAGCCCCTCGGCATCTGTTGTCTAGGTCACCGTCGCGAGCCTCGGGGAAACTAGACCGGGCTGTGTCTAGTTAACCGAGACTTGTGCTGTCTAGGCGCATGTGGTTGCCTAGGAGTCCGCAAAAAGGAACTTATTTCCTAACTTGGTAAGTTCACTTACCACCCAAACTTAATTGGCCACACTTAACTGATCTTTTCCCACACTTGGGTCACTTAACTTACGCGAACTTACGCGAGCTTCGCGGTGTCCGACTCAAAGTGGTATTCCAAATCAAGGTTCCAAGTCATGTAAGTTGCTTGAGGCTTGTTAGTACTGATCTGGAGTATGTATTATGTTTCAAAACATTGTTGTGAAGCTGTTTTTGAGTTCAAAATTGAGAAATGCCAAAATTTAGTCACACCACAAGCCCTCGTGCTGTGTGATAGTACTGACTGAGAATGAATTTCCTGATATCTTACTGCTACTACAACCACTCCGCCCCTTACAGCTTGCTGATTGTGCACTATCTTTTCTTTCTTTTCACATCATCCTTTGTGGCAACCTTATCTGCGATGTATATTTCTACTGTCGACATTTCGCTCGTTGCATTCACATTTCAATTTGGTATATATTATGCCTGGCAACAACTGTTCATGAGTGTCTGCACTTGAATGCAACAGTGAGCGCGGCTTCGACAGCATCACGTCTTTGTACTTCTATTTTTGTTATTCCAGTTTTCAGCTCCGTGGTCACCCGTATGTTGTAGTATAGTTGAATGCATGCATTTATTAATAACCTGAAGTTCACTTCTCATAACTTAGGTTCACTTCCGGTCACTTAAGTTCATTTCCCGTAACTTAGGTTCACTTCCGGTCACTTAAGTTCACTTCCCGTAGCTTAAGTTCACTTTACTGCCAAGTGCCATCAGAGAAATTCACTTATGCCATCAGATGGCATCAAAACTTGCACTTTCACTTGTGAAACTCACTTAGCCTGCCATAAGTTCACCTAAGTTAACTTTGGCAGGCTAAGTTAATTTACATAAGTTACTTAGTGAGGCATCGGTTGCCTAGCCGGAGCTCGGCATTACCTTCGCAGACCTCCACGTGCCTACGTTTTGATCAGTCGAGAGGCCGGCTGAATGCAGTGTCTCTCTTCATCTTTTTCACCAGCATATGAAGCTTGTGTTTCCTGCCCGCATCGTCACTCGATCCAAATGAAACGTTCGAAGTCACATTTAAATGGCCTTGGGAAGCTGGGGTACGTTGAACTTGTTATTGTGGCGAAATGGCAACATTTACCTGGGGTCAATATCAATTTCTTTTCCAGTTTCATCCTTAGCTTTTGCGATGTTAAAGGTGGCCAAGACAGAAATGACGGTTGCCCAAACAATCGCGTCGGTGGAGCAGCGACCTGGACAAGTTCTTCGACCGAATCTAGTGAGTTATGAGAAACACATGGGGGACTCGGAGGTGGATTGCAATGGGCGCAAACCCAAAAGTCAGGATGCGGTCATCAGCATTGATTTGACTGTTAGTGTTGAAAAGTCTTTCAGATGGAATGGCTGAGCTTGCATTGAGGATCGCAGGACGCAGATTTTGTGGAGGGGCGTTCAGGACAAGCCATGAGGTGCACAGTATTTCGGATCATCGGCCAATTCATTTGCTTCAGCCAACCTCTTACCATAACCGCACTCTCGCAGAGTGGTGCGTGCCTCTCGAAGTCGATGGCGGAATTTTGGGGACACATGCGGCATGTTTTCCGAAGGTCGACCAAACAGAGTCTTTGTCTGGGCCCTCAAAATATCAATAGACTCTTAAATATTCGCGGCTGGGGCGACTGTCGACCAGCGCGACCACGCGGGGCTAGTCCCTGGATCGCTGTCGCCCAGGGCCATCGTCGCTCACGCCATCTTCCGCGCTCGCCAGTTCGGCACACCCTCGTGCGCTTGTTGCCCCGCTTGCCAGCCCGAGGGCCCGCTGCCTCGACGCCACCTTCTACGCCCGCGTCTGGTGCACATAGCGCCGGTCTCGGGCCTATCCGCGATCTGCCAAGTCTGGTGCTCAAACATCACCCATATCATTTTTCATATTGAACACCAGCTATATTTCCTTTCAAAAATCCCCTGCTCACCATGCAAACTCAAACAAAAGATCTCGAAACTCCAAATTTCATCAGAGAACGGTTAATTTTGGGCGCACATCGTGATGCATAATTCACAGAAACCACTCGGATTGTTTCTTAAAACCGGTATTTGGATTTGATTCAACCATTGAAAGAATTTTTTTCTATGCTGCAACTTCAGGTAGGAATGGGTTGAACCTAAAAGTCCGGGGCTTTAGGCCAAATAGGGCGATCTCACGGGTATTTCAAACTCCGCCGGCGGTATCAAGATACCGTTGTTCAACCGTTGTTTCTGTATCTGACACAGCCATCAGTATCGAGCCCAATTATTATCCGTTGTTGATAATTCCTCCCCACCAAACTGGAACGAGATTGCGATGTTGTTTATTTGCTTTATGCCCTTTCGATATAAACCCTCAATTCTTCTTGAGGATCGGGCCACTCAACACTGAGTTATGACTTTCCCTCTGGCCGCTTCTAAGTATCAACACGCTTCTCAACTTCCGTCGGTTCGACTCAACCGTGCCGTTCTGCCTCCCCTCCGCATCACGATGTACAATTCTGCTTCTTTGTCCAAATTTAACTTGTTTCACATTTCGTTTCCTAGGCGAAATTCAGACCGGAAGGAAGCAGAGGCAAGTCCTGTTTGGGTGTTATGAGTGAGACGCCGCCGACGGTACTATTCTTCCCGTAGTACTCGGACACTTAAGGAAAACATGTGAATATCTTTACTCACAAGTCCGGTGGTATTAATCTGAGTATGCAGCTCGCTTGCAATTTGGAAAATATGTAGGATGAACAAAAGGAATTTTGTCAAACAGTTCACAACTGCTTGCACGAGGCCGAATTTTCTGACAGGTCCGAGTGTCCGAGTAGTAGGTATCACGTCATTTTCTGATTGCCACCCTTACCTTGATTGCCCCTTTTGTCGCA
Source organism: Mycena galopus ATCC 62051 (assembly GCA_014925785.1). Taxonomy (NCBI): domain Eukaryota; kingdom Fungi; phylum Basidiomycota; class Agaricomycetes; order Agaricales; family Mycenaceae; genus Mycena; species Mycena galopus. The sequence goes on from WIQG01000148.1 coordinate 71,537, forward strand.
GCAGGCCGAAACTTTGTAGGATGAATCTTGCATATATGCCCTACGTCTATGCATCAAGAAGACTTAACCCGAGTTCCAGAGAGGTGGCAAGACACCCCGAATCTTTCAACCAAAGTTGGATCAAAATTGGCTCAAAGCTCACATCCTTTTGATGCACCGTGAGATACACAGTGCACTTGGAGGCCTGACATTTTACATGGGGCCTTGGACAATACGTATGCATCTTGAGATGTATTATTACTAAAATATAGCGTGATAAATAGCTCTATACAGCTCTAAAATACCGCAAGTCACCGAAAATTACACCACTCCCCATTTCTCGGGGGCTGCTAATCGGGAACCGCGCAGACCCTGTCGGTTTTGGGGTATGTAATATTCAGGGCATATGATACAGCTCATATGAAATCAAAAATCATGGCAAACGGTTCAGTATTGCGTGAGAAATCCTTGAGTGTCCGAGTTGTAGGTATGTCCGGGCCGGTGGGGGAGGATAGTAATCTCCTGAATGCCGGGGGTCTGGACGATGAAAAGAAATTGGAGATAAAACACCGGAAATGGGGTTTTTCCGATGTTCTCCCGAGCTTCGACAGTTCCCACAAATGCTGGATGTAACATGTAGTAATTGATGAGAACTGTCGCACGTTTTACGAGACTGCCACGCCCTCGGACACTTCCTTGACCATCCGACCGCGGATAGAGTAAAACAGAGCCAGATTTCAGAGGTCGATTTCGCGAACCAGCCAGCTAGAGAAAGTTTTGACCATGCAAAAGCTGAATTCCAGGCCGCTTGCAGCATTGTACAAAAAAGACTGGTTCTGTTGGACCCTCCAAAGACATTTTGGTGGTGAAAAATAGTGTAAAACAAGAAAAATAAGGCAAAATTCGCGGTCGGAGTGTCCGCGGGCCTGGACTGCCCCACATTTGAAGGGGTGTTGGCTACCGATCGATGTGTAGACTGCCGTAAAGATCTGGAGCCACGATTAGCAGTTGTGGTATCTGTTGTATGACGCACAGCCTTATCCATACCGTCTGCCAGACTGCCATTCTCAACACATTTTCATGCTGTCCGACAGGGCGTACAAACGGCCCGAGGATCACTCACCGGGATGACCGATGAATTTTCTCTCGAATTGTGGTAATTTTCGAAACAAACTGGGAGTTATCGTCACCCGAACTTTGGTCTGAATCGTAATACTACAAGAGTGTGAGCGCCGTAAGTATGACTGATGTGTACAGTACTCACATGCTATTTATTATTCATTCAGGACGGTACATCGTCAGCCGAGGATCAAATTTCTGACTTTATTTTTGCTCTGACATTGCGGCGACAGGGTAGGATCATATGGAAATGAACACCGCAAGTGAACATCTGTCACTGATAGTGGCAATGAGGTAGCACATCGCACAGCTCTTGCCTGGCTCTTGCATCCTTCCACAACTTCCTCACACAGCGAATATACCATGGACGAGACACACAGTGGGCCCTCGACACTTTCTGCGGGTCGAACGGTGGGTGATTCTTCCTTAGTTTTCTGCCCAAGCTTATTGGTTGAAGGGTCGCCAAAATGGCGGCGCCGACGACGAAATTGCAGTGGGAACAAACGGGCACCGAGACTGGCGAATGGATAGAAACTCTAGCCCGTCTAACACCCCCCCCTCGTTCCCAGTCCCGGTTCGGCTCCCTCAGCCTCATGGGAGCTTGGGGAAGCGCCCCCGTTCATCCTCCCCCACTAGCGATTCCGAGTCTAGGAAACGCCAGCGTCTCGCGCGGTCCGATCAGCTGCAAACATACATAAACCTCAACCGAGTGACCTTCACCGAGGAACACGACGCCATTTTCCGCGCCGCCAAAACCCATGATGTCACCTTGGCCGCCCCATTCGGCGTTGGGAAGACGACCATCCTCGAGGCGATCGTGGCCGGAACTCCTGACGAACGCACTTTGATCCTTACACGGGGCCGACTGCAGCGTCAGGCGATCGGGTCCCGCCTTTGGGGCGCTGGATGTAAGCAGAAGCAGGTAACCGTGGAAACTTTATCCACGTTTGCCAACCGGCTGTTCCCTCGGGAAAAAGCTTGGCACAGCGATGGGATGGCAGAAGTTATGAGGCGTGGTCTAGGCTCAAAATGGTGCGGCGACGACTACACACGTGTGGTGGTCGACGAATTCCAAGACTGTACGCGCGAGGAGTATTACATGATTTACACCGCCCTCAAGGCCCTCCCGCATGACGTGCGGTTAATCTTTGTTGGAAATGAGTGCCAAAGCCTCTTTGCGTCCCTCGGCGGCGACTCGCGATATCTCGGACTCGCAGATAGAGGTCTCTTTGGGCCTACCCGGCAGTGGAAGTCATTCGCCTTGGGGCGGGCGTTCCGCACTACTTGCCATGATGCGGCATTTATCAACAATGTCTTTCTTTCCGGCCAGGAGGGCCGCTTCATCGCAGCCCACAAGCCGGGGCGCCTCCCGATCTACATTTATGGCTCCTCTTTCAACGAAACCACAATGCTCAACAACATCGTCTATGCCCTCGTCCCCCTTATCGAAGAATTTGGTCGTGAAGGGATCGCCATCCTCATGCCATCCACACGCAATCTCAAACACAGGCTTCCTGGGCAGCTGCTCAATACACTCAGGGAATTCGGATATGACATTGTGCAGCCCCCGTCAGACGACACCCCGTTGGACCCTGCTGTTTTCGGAGGTAAAATTGCGGTTGCAAACTACCACCAGTTTCAAGGCCTCGAGCGACCGGTGGTGGTCGTCCTGGGGCTCGATGAGAGTTACTTCAAGTACTACGCCCGCAACCTCCCGACAGACTGCTGCCCCGACGCTGTCCTCTCGGCGCTCACGCGAGCGAAGGAGCAATTGATCCTCGTGCATTGCGCGAGTCACGCGACAATGCCCTTCGTTCGTGCGGACCTCATCAGAGAATATGCAGACTTTCGCCCAGTGGATGAAACAGACGTACCGCGTCTCGGGGTGACTGCACCACCTTCGATCTTACCCGCAGAGGTCTGTGTCTCGGATCTGGCACGCAACATCCCCAGCAACACACTCGAAGCGCTCATCCAGGAACACCTTATCATCATCATGGACCCACCAACTCTACCTCCTCCAGAGCACATTATGCCCAGAGGGGTCGTGACGACTGATTGGGAGGGGGGCCGTTGCGAGGATGTTGACAACGTCACCAGCGTCATTTTTACCGCGGCTGTCGAGCAGAGCCTGAATGGCACCATCCTTCAGACACTCACGGCAGACACCAGCGACCTGGGAACCAAATCGGTGCCGGAGCAGGTGTCCCGGCTGGCGCGCATGGCGATCGCGCGCGATACAGAACGGTCCGGGTGCGTGCAGCGGCAAGTCGCGCTGGAGAACCACCGGCACGACTGGATCACAGAGCAGACCTTCCTCCGCGGGTGCACTCTCCTGCGCGAAGAGCTGGCGCCCACCGGCACGGAGCGCGTTTCATTCGAGGTGGAGTTCCCGCACCACAACACGCAGATCAAGACGCATGGGAGCGACGCGGTGGTTGCGCTTGTCGGGCGTGCCGACGCCGTCATTAAGTCCTCTATGGGAGACCGCGTGGAAGAGATAAAATGTGTCAGCTTAGTGACGATGGCGGACATAATCCAGGCCGCAGAATATGGGTATCTGTACGCGTGCGAGCGGGGCCTGACGGAGCTCCCCTCGACGATGCTGTTCAATCTCCGTGACGGCGGAAGGATTGAGATCGTGGCCATGGTCGAGAGCGTGGAGGCGATGAATCGGAAGCTTCTCCAAGCAAAGTACGAGCGTCCAGTGCTTGTTGGGACCGACGACGATTTTTTGGACGACTGCAGTAAGATTCGGGAAATCGTGGACAACAATTTCAGATAGTTTATGACGTGTAATACGGAGCTGTATACATGCCCTTGTATTATTTAGTGATGCTAATCGACTCTTCAGCGAGCTAAAGACAGCGGGAGCGCGTCGTAATCAGAGCGGCTGTTGGATTACAAGGAATATTTATTTATTTCAGCTCTTCCTGAATTTGATTATTACTGTGTTGGCTTGCCGCGCTGGGGAGAAAGGGTCCGTCCGCTTGTGGACAGAGCTCGTGTCAACGTCGTGCAGGGAAAGGCCGACGTCGAGGGAATGAGAATGAATCTAGACTTAGGATGACATCATGGCGGCGTAGGATTGTGTTACGCGGTGAGTGGGCGGGACGGAGAAGGAAAGTAGGATCGGGGATTCTGGAAATTCTCGGAGATGACATGGGCGGAAGGCGGTCGGTGGTTTACGTACGTGACAGATTTCGTTCCCGCCGCACAAAGAACTATGCATCCTGCACCAAATTCTCGGATCTCTCAGATAAGAAGTCGGTCCGAATGCGCAGGAAAAAAAGTCGATAGAAACCTAATTGACTGCGAGGGGAACCGCAAAACAAGCCTTCCAGCTGGCACCTCAGTCAGACCAGAGATACATGAATCACAGCTGCGGAGTCCGAATCACGGAAAAATTACATTGAAGGTGGGCCAGAAATTGTCATTATGCTATTGAGCGCAATAATGATACGCATAATAATCCCTAAAATGCTAAAAACGTGCTATGCAGACCTCTAAGTACGTTTATGTTGTAATCTCAGGTCATTAACCTTATGAATTTGTGTCGACTACTGCGTTTTCCGCCCGAATCCGAAGAATGTCCGTCCGCTGAAGGTTCGCCTCGTTGCAGAGCGATCGGAAGATAGAGTCCTCCTTGTTATAGAGGTTGAGGACAGTGTCAAACTCGGCCACTTCGCCCTTGTCCATGACGAGAATACGGTCATAGTACGCTGAGGGAAAACTCCGAGTTAACAAGAGGGGCGCATCGATAGCAAGAACGCACCGATGGTGTTCAGGCGATGCGCGATGCAGAGGAGGGTGGCAGACGCGAACTCTGTCCGGATGGTACGCTGTAGCTTCGCATCCGTCTCGACATCGACGCTGCTGGTCGCCTCGTCCTAAAGGATAGATGGGTTAACATCATAGTGGAGAGCATAAAACCAGGAAACCTACCAAGACAATAATAGCGCTATTCTTGACGAGAGCTCGGCACAATGCCAGTAGCTGCTTCTCGCCAGCACTGTAGTTCGATCCTGTGCGAAGGAAATGGTGAGGACCTGAACGGAACGACTTCAAACGAGAATAGCATGCCTTCATCTCCAATGGTCGAGTCCAGGCTGAACTTGGCTTCAGCTGTGGGGTCCGTCTGTTCACCCTCGCGAGGAAGCAGCCACGCCCGCTGGAGCACCGATATCAACTCAGCATCCGTCTTCGAGTTTTGCGGATCTCTGTATGCAGCCACGTCAGTATATGATGCAGCTTTCATCAGTGAAGGACGCACAAATTCTCCCGCAAGGTCCCGAGGAACAGGACGCTATCTTGGGGACGAGCGCGAGCCTACCGCGCAGCGTATCGAGCCCGACGTTGCGGATGTTGTGTCCATCGATGTCGATCTCACCGCTTTGCAGCTCGACCATACTGATATGATTTAGGAAACAGCGATGGTCGAGATGCAAGGTGCTTACCGGAAGAGAGCCTGAAGAAGGGAGCTCTTTCCTGTCGCAGATATGCCATGTCAGAAGATAGGTCCGTCTTGTGAAGCATTAGTACGCACCAGCTCCTGTTCTCCCGACAATGCCAACCTGCGAGGACGACGGATCAATTAAGCCATTGCACTGCGCAGGGCAAGATTTTGCTCCGTACCTTCTCGCCGGGCCTCACGTTAAAGGTGACACCCTTCAAGACCAGCGGTAAGCCTTCGCGGTACGACATCTCGACATTCTTGAACACGATCTCGCCGCGGTCTGGCCACGAGCTCGGCGGGTCCTCGGGCGTAGTCGCCATGCCCTCAGAAGGCAGCTCCGCATATGTGATAAGACGCTCCACGGAGTTCATATTTTGCTCGTTTTGAGCGAAGAAGGAGACCATTTGGGCTAACAGACAATGAATGTGAGCAACCGAGTTCGGCGGTAGCATCGAGGCAACTCACAGAAGACCTGCGTTACTGTGGAATCGTCAGGAACCTGGATGGACGAAAAAAGAAACGGCAGACTCACTGCTTAGCGTATAAGACAGGACCACGCCGATCTTCGAAGGATCCACGGTGTGGCGACTAGGGGTATCCGATTAGCCTGACTATGGACAGACAAACCGTCGCTGGCACCCACAATCCAGCGGCGAAGAGAGCGATACCAAAGATGAGGATATTCCCAAATATGTCCAGACGCAGACCCAGCCATAATTGAACTGCAACGAGAGAAATTTAGTGAAAGATGCTTCGCGGATGAAAGTAGGAGGTAGTCGTACGCGTGATGGTCATGAAATAAGCCCTATTCTCCAGATCCAAGCCTTGTTCAGCGGACCTGATAGCTGGTTCCTACATACGCACGCCGATGTTAGCGCTCCATATAAACAAAGATAGGACAAGGAGCTACAAACCTGTTCTCGGTATGCGCGAAGGGTGGACAGGCCGGTCAGCGTTTCTGTAGAGCTCCCAGTCAGTGTCGGACGCAGGGGGGAAGGTGTGAAGGCAGAAGACGCACCGGTGTAGGAAGCATACAACGCCGATCGCATGAGCGAGTCAAGCCGTTTCGTCTCCACAGACGAGCGCCGGTAATAGAGCGCCACCAGATAGTACGCCACTGCCATGGGCGCGAAAATGATGCCGAGTAAGGGGAAGGTGTAGAAGACGAGCCCAACGGTGCCGAGAACGCTCGCAAAGGTCGTTAGCAATTGCATGAGCGTCGTGCTCAGCTGATTATCGAGAGTATCCTGATCCTTGACCAGTCGCGACAGAATTCGCCCTAGAAAGAATGCATGAGCCTGGAAGACGCAGAGACAAGAAGGCGCCCACCCATCGGCGTGGTATCAAAGAAGGACGCAGGGGAACGCAAGATGTGAGATAGCGCGGTCTTAAAGAGATTCAGACTGGCCATCAGACTCGCGAGACTGTGCGGAGAAAGAAAGAAAAAGACGATGTCAGCCAGCCACCTCAAGGAAGAACAAAACGCGGACGCACGCAAAGGCAAAACTGGTGAGGAACGAAAAGAACGCCTGCGCCAGACCCAAAGCCGCATAAATCGCCATGTACTCCCCCTGGCGGAATCCGTGAATGCTGTTAGAAGTCCAAAACCCGAGGAACAGGTTGTTGCCGACTACAAGCATGATTAATCATGATGAACGAGTGTATGCTAGAGCATTATAACCAAAGGTGACTCGCCTTGAGCCGCTTGCGCAAGGACAAGCAGCAGCAGGATGCCCGGGGCCCAGACTAGTCCACCCGCGAATTTGAGGTACTTTCCATACGTCTCCGTGGTGACTGCACCGACATTCCGCTCCTCAAGCTGCATCAGCGCGGCCTGTCCCTTCTTGGCGTCAACCTCCTCGTCCGCGACGACGACGGCCTTTTTGGCTTTGCCTGCGGAAGCGTGCTCCTCCTGGTCGAGGTTGCCATACTCTTCCATGAGCTTGGAGAAGACGACGCCCTCTTTCATAAGGGTCTAGGCATCAACGAAAGCTCAGAAACTGGCACGTTTGAAGGATGAAATACGAAATGCGCACCTCGTATGTGCCCTGCTCCTTAATGGTTCCGTTGTCCATGACATAGATGTAATCCGTCTTGTCCAGCACTTGAAATCGCCACAATAAGCCGGAATCGCATACGCATACATCTCTCCCAGACTCACCATGCAGCGCATGAGTGACGAGAATCCGGGTCCGGTCTGCCAATGGTCCGTGGAGAATACAGTCCTCCAGAATCGCTTTCCCGACGAACGAGTCCACCGCGCTGAGCGGGTCGTCCAGGAGGACGATGTCGGTGGCGGAGTACGCCGCCCTGGCGAGCGACACGCGGGCCTGGGGTGGGTATACATGATCAGTCCTGCAGCGATGAATTTCAAAATGGATGGTCGCCGCACCTTTTGGCCCCAGAAAGATTGATGCCCCGCTCCCCAATCTACGTCCCATCTCATATCAGCATGGCGTTCGTCTGGCCCGGACAAAAGAAAGACTCACCTCGGTCTCCTCCCCGCGCGGCAGCACCTCAAGATCGTGCTCTAGGCTGCACGCCCGGATGATTTGGCGGAATCTGTTAAATGAAATTCATTAATATGTTTGTGTGTAACCACAACAACAGCGACGCACTTCTCCTCGTCCTCCTCCAGCCCGAAGACGACGTTCTGCCGGAGAGTGGCGTTCCGAATCCACGCAGATTGGGGCACGTATGCCATCGTGCCGCCGAAGACCACCTACATGTACCGTTGCTGGCTAGTCAGAATGCAGGACGAAGAAGGATGGATGAAAGCTTGCAGTATCGAACTCTGCGTCAAACATTCTAGATTAGCAGCAGCTTCGACGAGCAGCTCTACACGCACCTTGCCCGATCCGACCTTCCCGACGATGGCGATAAACGCACCTTTGGGAACGCTGAACTTGAGGTTCTGCAGCTCGAACGGCTTCTCCTCCTCTCGCGGCGTCACCGCCCCCGAAGGCAGTGGCGTGCCCGTCTCGCTCGTGGGAAGCAGCTCGTTTCCGGTCCCCTTGCCCCTGACGTCCTTTTTACCCTCCTTCTTCTCATTCCTTGCCCCACCACGCCCCGCCGCACCACCCCGTCCCGCACCCCCAAACTTGGGCGCGTCCAGCTTCCCCGCCTACGTTCAAGGTCAGCATCTCTCGAGAACTCAAGAGACAAATACGCAACGCACCTCCTCCCACGCAAAGCTCGCGTCTACCTCGACCGCGTTCTTCCTTTCGAGCTCAATAGCATAGGGATCGGGCAGCTCCTCGGCGGTGAGGAACCGGCCAATGCGGCCGAGAGCGACGATGGCGTCGGACAGGGCGGTAAGGACGAAGGGGAGGAAGAGGAGCGGCGCGCGGATGATCTGAAAGATGAGGGTTGTCGTCAGTCCGTGGGTAGAGGAGCTGCAGAGATGCAAACACTCGCATTAAAGAACTGCAGCGAACTGAAGATAATGGCGATGTTCAGCTCGTGCCCGCTCAGCGCGTATGTGATCTGCATCGCGTTCAGCCCACATCCGTTGATGATAATGGAAAGGAAAAATAAATGGAAATGGAAAGGACGTACAAACGACAAGACGGATGCAAGGACAGGGATGAGGGCGACAAGCGCGATGAGCGCTGCGCGGGCAATGCTGTGGGGGCGGTAAGCATGCCTCAATGAAGAAGGACGAGGAGGGAATGAAGGAGCAAAGAAATGGTAAAGAAACGCACGCCGTCTTCCGCACCGTCGCGATCTCGCGCTCCCTCAGCCCTCCAATCTGGTGCGCGTAGAAGCTCTCCCAGGCATAGTACTTGATCAGGCGGATGCCTTGCAGGACCTGTGCCGCGCCATTGAGTGAAAGAAAGATAGACGCGGGCACACACACCTCGTTCGACAGCCTTACCCGCGTGTCCGTGATCTTGACGCCCTTCTTGCGTTGGTTGAACATCACGCGCACGAGGAGCATCTGCAGCGGGAAGCCGAGGAGGAGCACGCCGAGGCCGACGAGCGCAGAATAGCCGAGCTAGGGGGCGCGGTGTGTCAGCATCATGCGCAAGGGTTATTGCACGAGCATGAGGATGGTGTAAAACGCAGAAGCGGGAGGATGCATAACGAGGGACAAGGAGCGGGCATGGGTGAATGTGCAGGCGAGTGACATAACACGGAGTGGGCGGTATAGGTAGGAAGGGAGGGGAAAAGAGTGAGACAGGACAGAAGCGTACATTGTTAATAAGGAGCCCCACGCCGATGATAATCTGCATCAATAGTATATTTTAGTATGCTGACGGGGTGCGGGGTGGGTGTAGAACTTGCCTGAATCGGAGATGTCCATATACTACATGTGAAAGAAAATCAGCAACACGCTCGACTGTTGGAAGAAAGAAAAGGTAGGAAGTATGCGACAATCCGCGCTGAAAGACCGGACGGCAAATGCAGGGCGCGCCAAACCCGACACTCCCAACACAGGACGCTCCACACCCGGCTTGACGACGAAACGAAGCCCACAACTCACTTATGCCCAAAGAAACAAAACCGATCCAGCCGAGCCGAATCCGTGCTAATGATGGTGGTAGTCTGCCCGACGGTGTGCTCGATGCGTGCGCGCGCGGAGAGGCGGAGGGACTTGCGGAAGACGGAGCCGATGAGGGCGGTGCGGACGGAGAGGCCAATGGTTTCCATTACTAGGTGGGAGCGAGTGTTAGTATTTGTAATTTTTATATCAACGAGGAGACGCAGACGGGCACATACTCTGCTGCGAATGGTTCGTCATCAGACTCGAGATCTCTGCACCCACAAAAGAATGCGTCAGCGTGAAAATAACACCGAGTGGGAGTGATATCACAGTCAAACGCGCGAGCGCCCACGTACCTTGCATAACGAACAGCGCGCACGCAAGCCCCACGCCGTATCCAATCCCCTGCACCTTCGGGAGCGGCACGCCCGCCGCCTCCGCCTCTGCTATTTGCGCAGGGGTGGTGTGGTACACCACGTACGCATCCGTGAGCCAGGTGAGGATCACCTTCGTGAGGAGGGGGGTGGTGGTTTTGAGAGTGTCTGTGGGGGAGCCAAAATTAAACACCCAATGCACACAAAACCCAAAAGGAATTCGTACCAGCAAATAACTTGAGGACGCCCCCGGTCCAAATGCGGTAGAAGAACGTCTGATGCACGGCCCGGAACAGCGACGAGTCGAACTCGGGCTTTGGTTTCCGCTGCCAGAATCGCCTCGGTTTTGTTTTCTGCTCATGCTTATTCTCCTTCGTCTGCGATTCCGCGTCGTCACCCTTTTTCTCTTCACCAGACTCGGCGGTCTCGGAAGCAGCGTCGTCGTCCGATGCCTTGGGCTGGCCGCGATACGCGCGGGGGCGGACTTCCGGGGGACAGCGCGGAAAGTAGAACGCCTCGAGGGCGTCGGTCGTGTTTGCTGTCAGCCGGGATTCAGGGAGGGCCCATAGATCTATTCAAGGAAAGGGTGAGCCATGGGCCACGCAGGGGCTAGAGTAATACACACCATCTTTCTCCAGTGGCCGAGAGAACCCCACTTCAAGAAACGGACCGAGCCACAGACAGAGCAGCTGGTTGAAGAACCTAAATGGAATGGCACAAAAGTAGACCAAAATGCACGGCGTCAAATCAATCCAATACGTATTCCAATCGCTTTTGACGTACGATGCCTTGGGCTGGGGTACAGTCTTGCCGATGCCGAAGCCAGTAGGCGCAGGAGGCGGATGGAAGGGATTGGAGAGGCGCATGGCAGAGGCGGAGTTCAGCGATAGCAATCCATGACGGGGAGACGCCTCCTTATATATTCCCAGAAAAGTTGGCAGGGCGGAACCCACCCGAGGAAATACCCCCCTTTGGGTTTGCGTTTAGTCAGACGTTTTGACCGCGGGCTCGGATCCAGGGAAGAGTCGGGTCGGGTCGGGTGGACCCGACCCGACCCTCCTCCTCAGCCCTCACAACGCCCACTCCACATCGCTTACCCCATTCCGTGTACGCGCCCCGCAACGAGAAGAAAAGGTTCTCGACACTGGACCGGGCACGGCCACGATCCTTCTACTCTCGACAGTAGCGCGTCGAGAGCTCAAGCAAGCGTGGTTCCTCTGCGACCGCGCCTGCCAACACCGAGATCGGGGCGGTCTTGATAGCACACATCACACCCCAAGCTCTTCATTCCCTCGATCCGCGCACATTCATCTGCGTCTTCGCGTGGAGCTGAAGCCACAGTTATGATGTGCGCACCCCTATCCCGAGCTACAGCGGAGACGGAACGCAAAACACTGCGGAAGCCATGACGCGAAACGACACGAACAACAACCAAAAACAGAAATGGAAAATAGTACGCACACGGACAGCGATCAAATGCAAAACAAATCAAGTGTTCGTGTCCGCTTCAGGTTTCGAGATTTGAACATAGGCTGTAATGGGATGGCGCTGGGAGAGGAAGCCAGTCAGCTAGGATTGGGATGTAGGACGCGAAAGGAAGCGAGAAATGAGAAGGAAAAGGCCGGGGAGAAAACACAATACGGTGGCGGCGTGTCAACGATTTAGCGACCAGTGTGTGTTCGTATGAAGCGGGCTAGGACGCCGAACCTCGAGCTCCTCTCTGATCACGAAGCAAATGAAGAAATGAAGGACTCAGCGGCACCTAGGAAGATGTTGTCAGGAGGCGGCCGGTGGGCGTACCGGCATGAAGGTCGCTCGCGTGCGCTGCGCAGAAATATCAGGAGGGGCCAGCGAGAGATCAGAACTGCAAAACGAAGACGGAAAAAGAATCAATAAAATCAATAATGCAGCAATACGAGGAAAGGAGAGAGGCACGGGTATACTGAGATTGCAAGGAGTGAAGCACGCGATACAGACCGGACACGGTACATCCGTGGCGGCGTCGCGCTGTCGCAGAAACAGAAAAGAAGGAATGGGTGTGAAGGGGCGCTCACCTCAGCTCAGGTGATGCCCAAGTGGTGCCAGTGCACGCACAACCGCGCGTATCCTCGACGGTGCATGATGTCGAACTAATAATTATTGCTAACGTCCAAGGTCCACTATGGAATGGCTGAGCTTGCATCGAGGATCGCAGAAGACAGATTTTGTGGAAGGGCGTTCAGGACAAGCCATGAGGTGCACAGCATTTCGGGATCATCGGCTGATTTCTTGCTTCTTACCATAACCGACCTCTGGCAGACTCCTCTCGAACTCGAGGGCGGAATTTTGGGGACACATGCGGCATGTTTTCGGAAGGTCGACCAAACAGAGTCTTTGTCTGGGCCACCAAAGTATCAATACAGCCTCAAATATTCGCCGCTGGGGCGGCTGTCGATCACCCAGACGAGCGCGACCTGACTAACCCACGCCATCGTCGCCCACGCCATCCCATGCGCCACTCAGCTCCGCTCGCCACGCTCAGGACCAGCTCGCCAGCGTCTCGCGAGTCACCTCGCTTGCCAGCGCGGCGCTCCACTTGCCAGCTCGACGCCCGCTTGCTAGCACGACTCCGACACACCGCTCGCCACGCGCTCGCCAGCTCGACACCTCCTCGGCCATTTGTTGCCCCGCAACGGCCCGCCGCCTCGACGCCGCCTCCTACGCAACTCGCCGGCGATGTGGCACTCGCCGTCCCGATCGGACTCGTCAACGTCGGCGTACAGCCGAAATACAATCGGCCCGGAGGCGGCGGGAGTCCGGACTCGGGCGGCCACTCGCGGGCGGCATCTACCGCATCGGGGAGGAACTATGTGCTTTGGTGGTAAGCGTCCTTCTATCCTCTGATTCTCCTCGCCTTCTCGCCCTCCCTTCGCTACGAGTATAAGAGTGTGCACGAACTCCACCCAAACCACATCCCCAAGCCCTGGACGTCCGATGCCGGCTCGCACCAGCCAAATTTTGTTGGCGACACCATCGGAGCGGGCAGGAGGTGAGTGGTTTTTACCTGATTTCTTGTTCCATTGGCGTACGGGTTCGAGCGCGCGTCTCTTGCCCTTGATCTCGATCTTCTTGTGCCCGGGATTCGCGCGCGCGCGTCCTCTGCTTGCTGCTTGCGCGCGTGCCGCGTTCCCACGGCTGTTTAGACCGAGTTATCAGGTCGGATGCGTTCACCTCTCGTGCCCCTCGCCGTTCCCTGCCCCTTGTCTCACACGATAACTGCTGCAGACGACGGTCAGTTGACGCGGTGCACCTTCCTCCGCACTTCACGTGCGATGCTTTTTGACAGATTTCGATTCAGAGCTCTACCCCCTCGTTCTTTATATTTTCGCGTAGCGCCGCTGGGATTTTCGATCGCCGTCGTCGGAGAAACCCACCATTTGTATTTTCCTCGGCACGATTTCCGGATGAAGGTGTTGCGATAATTAATTCCGCATTCCATCTTGGCAGGCCTTTCGGTGGCGGGTGAGTCGGGCGATTATTTCTTCTATTCGCCGTACAACCTTGACCCTGCGGTGCGCACAAACGAACCGTGTAGTACGTACGCTGATGCATTGATCTCGTCACGGCCATTCCTCGAAGCTGCGAGCTTCAATACCGTCTCCAAACTCCTTGGCGCCCATTTTGGCTTAGTGAGTTGCGGCGTGAGCTGGAGCAGAAAAAAGCGGACGATTGAACCAATCAATCATGCATGCGGTTGCTGAAGCTCAACCGGGTTGTCAATTCATGCCAAAACGAAATAATCGTGGAAACCACTGCTTCCCCAGGAGACAGAGACTCATATGATATGATTCCAGTCAAATATTGTTTTCTGATTACATGGTCGAATTTCTTACTTCCATCTATATCAAATCGAGAAGGCCAACAACAGTCTTCGTTGGACTGAGTCCTCCGCTCGCACAACATATGGAAATGGGGATCGTCTGAAGCGTCGGTGTCTGCTTTGGGTGAATCCATTCCCACACCCTTGCAGAGACAATCAACCATAGTTTATTTTCTCCCTCTTTTTAAAATCGCGCCGGACAGACAGCTTAATTTTATAAAGAGGGCAAATTGAGATGATCGTAAACACTTACATACCAGTACTACACAGCGTCACTCGAGATCGTGCTGCATATATACTAACTTTAAAGAATTGTCAGGAAATTTATTACTTCATGTAGCTTGCAAAACGCACTCGTTTAGATTCCGTTTAAAAAATATAGCGCTGTGATTTCAATTTTCTATCCGATACCGCGGCCTCAACCATGTCGGTCTTTTCCTCGCAGTGCGGTAATCGTGCAATTTGACCATTAAAACAAATAAACGGACATGATTCGGATGATCTTGATTCGGATGAATCTGCACAAACTCAGCGCGGGCTTTCAACTGGGGTTCAAGAACATGAATTCCTAGCGGTATAGCTGAGGCATCACATCGATGATCCACGCCCTTGCCACCCCCCATTCTGCCACTTGAAATCAAAATTCCGCCACGGAGGGCTCGACCAGCTTGGATACTCGGTGTCGGTCTAGACGGTCCGTGACAGCCCGCATAAAGTGGAGTGTCATCACACTGCTGATGCATCAAATGATGTGACAAGCGCTGCCACCACCTCCTCTTAACTTCCATGCACCCATCGCTACATGTCGATAGTCTTTCTTTGCTCCCTATACCCGTCCAAGTAATTTCCACCCCCTGCGTCTTTCACACCCTAGGCTGATTCATGATGCAGCAATTTGCCTTTCCGGCCTTGGCTGGCTCTGCACGTGATATGATTCGTCTCGTTGTCATGTTCGTCAAGCCCACAGAAACTCTCCGTGCCAGTCACCCATACTGTTTACCTGTCTTTTACGCCAATCTGGATCCCGCGAAAATTCCGACAGAAGACAACCTCAACAGCGACGCGGCGATTTGTGCTGGTGCCGCTCTTGACTCGCTACACAGTCTTCATGAAAAGTACGGGTACCCATGGGAGACATTTAAAGACCTATGGCCACGCATCTGGGCATGGCTCAAGTTCTTCCACGATTATCGCGAGTGTCTCCCGGCCGGATACCCTTTCGAGCGCCCTGGTCTACCGTTTGAGGTGGTGGGGTTCGTCCATTATTTAAGCCGTGACAAGGATGCCCATACTCTCATACGTCACACACCGGGTGTGAGATCCCTCCTCATGGAGGCCTGGACCGAGCTTGTGCCGTCTGATATAACGGAACCTGGGCGATTCGTTGGATTGTCCGTTGTCTTGCGTGACATGACCATCGAGCAACCCCAGGACTACGAAGAGATCGTTGATGGCTCCGGCGGTATTACTGCGCTCGCAACACTGTTTGCCAACACGATCAAACGCTTCATCCTCCCATTCCCCATCGACCCAAAAAACGTCGAGTTTTTGGAAAACATCCTTTTGTTCCTTCGGAATTTTGGGAACGAGGAAACTATGTCGCCAGCTCTAATGGAAGCCGGAGGCGCAGAATGCTTCTCGGCGGCGGCAGCCTGGTGCCTGCAAGCGGTGCGGTTCGTTCCGGACACCATCCGGACAATCCTACTGCGGTGCTGGAACATACTGTACGCCATGCTGCCTTGCTACAGCGCGATGCGCGACGCAGTTGCTTCAGGACTGCTGCAATCCATCCTCTACGGCGCAACTCTCTTCCGAGACGACGATCCCGAGGTTTTGGGGTTGAGCCATATCGTCACACAGACATTACCTGCGTCGACTGTATACCTGACCGTCCTCGCCGAAATAGAGAAACAGCTCCGGGCCCTCGAGGATATCGACGAAATGGTCCCCGATCTTAAACATTGTTGGATCTACAAGTACTGGCAGTCATTCAAGATGATCGCTGAGGACCGAATTAGCCTGATGAAACGACAAGCCAAAGATATTGTACTCTTCAAGGCATGCGATAACACTGAGGTTCGAACCCGTGTTTCTTCCACTCGACATTAATGACTCTCGTCCCAGTGCGGCGCAATTCGCGAAAGAACGGAATTCAAACGTTGCTCCGAATGTCTGGGCGTTTACTACTGCTCCCCCGAATGCCAGAAAATCGACTGGACCCGTGGTGATCATCGCGCTGCATGCCAATCTATTCGGATGTTCGTATTCAGTGCGTTATCATTTTGGATGCTTGCCAGCTCTTACCCATTGCCTGCATTGTAGAAAATAGTAACCTAGGCGCGAGGAATATTTCCTTTATGCGGGAATTGCTGCATAGGGATGTCACGGCACGCAGATACGCACACCACATTGGCCGACTTGAGTCTCAACAGCTCTCTGCGCTGCGCGCGCTCGCTGGAGCCAATGAATTAGATCCCTTTGTCACTGTCATGGACTACACGCACGGAGAGCCAACGATGCACATCGATGGCTTGTCGCGGGCACAGCAGAGAGATATTCTGTCACACCAGATCAATTGGGGGGACCACATCGCGCGAATGGCGCGTAGCGGCGGGCGGGTGGAACTTCACGTTATGGTCATCCAGGATGGGTTCTCCCCTGGGCGACAACCGATCTCACACCGACGGATGATGTTCCCCCAGAGATCCACTAGTCCTGGATTCCATACAGGGCTTCCGCGAATTCTGCTGGAAAATGGGAAGGACGTGAAAGAAGAAGTAGAGCGGTTTTTCGCGGCGAACCAAAGCATGGTTAGAATCCACTAGGCTCCATATGAATGAACATTGTGTCTCATGTATAGCATCCATCCCGGAGTTCCATTTCTCTCAATTTTTATCAACTTATTCTCAATCCCCATTCTCCGAAGGGGATCAGCCGCACCAAATGAACGAGAATTGAATTTTTGTGCCCTTCAATTTCACGATAATTTCTCATCCAGTCCCTCTGTTCTTATTTCCTTCGCGCGCCAACATCGACCCCGTGTAAACCTACACATAGTCGTGAGGTGTTCAATTCGATAGGTTAGTACACCCAAGCCATTAGTACATCCATCTCTTGGCGCCACTTTGGTGTTTGATTTCATGGATGGTCGACGGAGTTGCCTCGGTTCAACAGGTTCAGCAGCTAAATGATGCAGCCCATGAGACTTAAGTAGTGTAATTTAATGTTTAATTTACAAGCTTATGCCCTATTGCCGGAGCGCAGCGCAGGCCCGTCTTGTTCCTGTTTGAAACATGGCCATAGACGATCAGAAATTGTGATTGGAAAACAGGTTGTTAACAGACCTGGAATTGTGCAAGCGAGAACGCGTGGGGTGCACATCCGAGACTTGAGTAAAGAAGTACGAAGCTACAAGGGAGTCATATGCGACGTTTAGCAGAAATTTAGAAGAGAGATGAAGAAATGCTCACGATCACGATGCATCCGAGTGAGAGCCTCAGCCCTTGCGCATTCCGGCGAGTGTTTGAGGCTGTGAAGTCGAAATGAGAATCTCATGTTGAATGAGGTTGCGAACTTGATCAACTGGACACCGACAATGTCCGCTTGTAACTAGACGACATCAGCGGGAAATTGACGAAACGGAAGCCCATTATGTGTTTGCTCCCGGAATGAGCGATTCAAAGAGGCGAGGGAAAGAGAGAGAGGGAAAAGGCGATGTGGAAAGTGTCGATCTTGAAGACTCGAAAACCAAACAACATGCGAAGAAAGCAGTGGAAGGAACTAGGCGGAAGACGTCTAACCAAGAATGCAGAAAGAGGAACCCTCTGAGTCGAAATACGAATTTAGAAGGCCACCCTGAGGTAGAATGGGACGCGAGGTGCGATTAGGGTCTGATGATTCAGTTAGAATAGGAGGACATGGAGTTTGGGCGAATTAAAGCTCCGGTGGTTGCGGTGGAAATACCTGTAGGGAAGCACAGGTAGGGGGTATAGAGCAGATCGCATAGAATCCGAAAGCCCACGCAAGCCAGACATATGGCGGCGCTTGATGAAGAAACGGTCGCGCAAGGCAGAACGAAAATGTTGTGGCAGTAGTGTGGCAAAAATAGGAGGTCAGCTTTGCAGTCACCGCCGTCTTGATTCGCTTCGCGGCGAGAATCATTGTTGGAGGGAGGTGATGCTTGGATGGGTATTAGTGTGAGAGATGTTGGTGAGGGTAATGGTAATAAAAGGTGCAGGAGGCGCCGGAGGCAAAAGGGAAGGAGCACAAGCGAGACAAAGGTGGGAGGTGAAGGAGTTGTGTGCATACCATAACTCGTGATTCGACCTCCGGAATATCTGTGCAACGACGTCGGGGCCCGCGTACTCCGAATTGCTCACGGAAAATGAGGGACACGGTACGCAATGGAGAACGTTGGGTGTCTGTTGCAGCAGCTGCATGCGTGAACGTTGTGCAATTTCACCGACGTCACCAAGTGCATCGTAAACCACGACCCGATGGATTTGGCGCAACGCCAATTAGATGCGGCGGAGCTGAGGTCTCTGGAGCTGGACGACGAAAGGGGACGGCAAAGAAAGTTTCAAGTACTCCAAACCCCCAAATTATAAGGTACGAGCAAGGAAGTGATTTCGAGGGTTTCCATGGCGCTTCGATTTCGACAGAGAGAGGACGGTGTCGGGACTTCGCCAGCCACAGATGAGCTGGATAGCATTGCTGTTCCAAGTGAACGCCTGGCGCGCCTGGATCAGTGAAAGTGACTACTTGGTCGGGTGGAAGACGCGGTGTTCAAGTGGGTTTGCTCGCTGCGGCACCCGTTGATCCGATCAAGATGATGCCCCATCAAGGTGCAAACGGCAACCACGACACATCGCCTACCGCCGGAGCCTCTCCCCCACCTCACTTGCTTCCCAGACTCCGTTCCTGTCGCCCACGCCTGTCTTCTACGCCAGCCCACGCCGTAGCCATTGCCGCCTACCGCCGCGAGTCCGTCACCCTAACTCTAAGGACCCAGCTCGTTAGGCACTTCTACCCCGCGTAGTGATGTTCCGGCCTGGGCTCGGCCTGAAAGCCGCGGCTTCGGCCCGGCTTTGGGGGCTTAGGCTTTTCAAAACTCTCAGGCCAGGCCGCCCCCACCAGGCCCGGCTCGGCCTCGGCCTGGCTTCGGCCTAGGCCGGGGCTTTTTGTGAAATTTCTTTTGAGAGCATTGTGTGCAGTTGCGGAACCCAAATATGTTTTGTATGCCGGTACCCGGCTACAGAATGGGGGAGCGTGTTAAATCCTAAGAATTTGCATGCAATTAATCATCAAATACATATTGACTAAGGTCCATACCAGGAGTATCTAGAGTAAACCCGATCTGTGCCCTTCGTTGTGTGTCCTCACCTAACATTCTCATTGACTCAGTCACAGTTGGCCTCTTCAACCAGCTCCATGGAAATGAACTCAGGAATGCAATACCAGCCAGAGTTTTGACTCGGGAGATAGCAACAAAAGAAAGTCCTGAGGAAAAATCTTTCTCGCCAAGATCAATGACTGCTTTCTTTAGAGTAATCCCTTGGCTTGTGGATTGTAATATTCAATCAACTCATGCAAATCATTTAGTAAAACAGAGTGTAGTATGTCATTATTTATCGCAAAAAAAATCGCACTTTTGGGGTGTAGTATGAACACCCACTGTCAATATTTTTTATCGAATGTGTCACATTCTGTGTGTGTAACATTGTACTTCAAACTTCAAACTTGGAAGTCATGTCGGGGTTTGAAAGGCATGTGATGTCTGCCTGTCGCTCCCGACACCCTTAACTTCGTCTCTCAACCCATTCCAGTGCTACCACAAAGAGCATGCCAATGGGAAATGTGCCATACATGGGCCACTTGCCAGGCTGACCCACCTTGATTGCTGATGACCCACATTTCTTCCGACCCAATAGTTGCCTTATCAGCATACATCTGAGAAATCCCTCTTCAAGTTGAAAGTTCAGACTATCAACTACAAATTACCTCTTTGGGACATCAAACATGTAAGTACAAATTTCAGCAAGGCTGAAAAGTCGGATCTGAGCAATAGAAAGTAGCCTCAAACTATTGACTTCGGACCCAAGAGTGCTAGGAAAGTGCTGTGTTGTGAATAGAGGGGGGAGGAGAGGATGATCAGATGACCTTGTTCTCGTTGAGTGTGAGAGAACAAGTGAGACTATAAGATGAACTGAATATAGAATGAATATTAGGGGTTTGTACAAGCAGTTTATATACCCTATAGAATGGTATCTAGAATGTACTACAGGTAGAAAGAATATTGGAATAGCTGAGTAAGAAGTTAGTAATACATGAGTAAGTGGAACTGGGGAGAACGTCGGGGAACGTCGGCTGATGCGAAATGCCGAACCGTGGAAAAACATGAAATAACAACATGCTGAGTTCACAATACAGGTAGGAATAAATTGCAAAAAAAGATCTCATAGTGTATCCAAATCCAAAGGTAGATATGTTTAGGAAGAAGCCCAGGAGGAGAAGACCCAAGAAAGACCCCCAGAATATTGCCTCTAGATAGTCCCAGATATAGGTCTTTATAGTATGTAGCTGAAAAGAAAAGAGCAGATTGCTGCTTCCTAATAGACTCTGAGTGCTGTTTACTATTCTATTCTATGTCCCAAGAGTTATGGTAGAGCCCGAGAGATGAAGGTAAAGAAAAAGGCTGCTAGGCGTCGAAATTAGATCAGTGTCCGATAATCATTGATCTGTCAAATATAATGTCATGTATTCAAAGTCCGACCAGTTCGGCAATGGGCGGAACTTTGATTTATTTAAAGCGAAGGTCACGGGGCAAATACCAGTGTCTGATAATGTATTCAAAGTCCGATCGGTTCGGCGATGGGCGGAACTTTGATTTAAATAGAAGGTCACGGGGCAAAAACCAAACACGACCAACGATCAAGTGTGCTTTGCACAGCCATCTGCTTTCAGTGATCACCTTACAAAAAGGGCTCGCTTCGCTCCCCCAATGAAGGTATGCAATGGTTTTCAGGATGTTCCTTGTTCATAGGGCTTTGCGACAAAAGGGTGGGGTTGCGTAGAAAATTCTTGAGAGCATCGGAGTACTTAATTATACGTGGGTGATTGAGTGATGTTGAAATTGATGGCATCAACCGCTTGTACGACTTTCAAGTTCTTGCAGTAGATTCCCACCATAGAAGTTTCAAGTGAGCAGTAAGTTGTGCTGCAATACACCATCCAAAGGCATACACACTGATTTTACCGACCAAAAATAACAATTGCGGCTGCACAGCACAAATCACGACTTTGAACCTACAAAAGCCGCGGCTTTCCGGCTCGGCCTGGGCTTGGAGGAGTGCCAGGCCGAGCCAAAAGCCGGCTCAGGCCCACATGTGGGCTCGGCCTGGGCCCGGCTAGCCGAGCCGAAAAGCCGGGGCTTTGCGGCCTCAGGCCCAGGCCGGAACATCACTAAGGTCCCCGCGCTCGACCGCTCGAATTTAGGGCTGTAGCGACGCTCCACTCCGTAGGGCTGCTTGTGAGCTCGATATCCCGCTCCCCATCAGCTCCGCTCGCCACGTTCAGGACCAGCTCGCCAGCGCCTCGCGAGTCACCTCGTTTGCTATCCCAACGCCCCACCTGCCAGCTCGGCGCCCGCTTGCTAGCGCGACTCCGACGTCGCAGACTTGCGCACGTGCGCGTCAGCACTACGCCCGCCACCTCGACACACCGCTCACCACAGCACCCCCTCGTGCGTTTGTTGCCCCGCGACGGCCCGCCGCCTCGACGCCGCCTTCTACGCCCACGTCTGGTGCACGTAGCGCCGGTCTGGGAATTATCCGCGATCTGCCGAGTCTGGCAAGTCCGAGGCCGCCTCTGTCTCCCCCATCGCCGTCTGCGCTGTAACTTCTCCGTTCTCCATGAGCTCGCCTCGGAATAGTAGACCTGGGACGGAGTCTCGTCAGTGGTAGCAATAACTATTGGTTTGGCATCACTGACCGTCGGGGATGCACGCTCAAAATCTCAGCCTGCCTCGTCACGCTGCAAACACACAGGGCGATTCTATACTAGAGCTGGAACGAGGAGGAGCAAGTGCGCGTGCGGCTTTGGAGTACAATTATCGTGTGTCTAATCCCGCTCTCGGTTGTTTTTTTCGCGTTTACTGATTTGCATTTCTGAGATGTAGTCATTAGACTAAGGCGACCACTGTACGCGGTATCGATCCAGGTTGTGTGTCGCGCACAGACCGTCCCTGCACGTTATTTCCTCCAATGTTCTCACTTTCCAGTCTGAATCTTCGGTGGTTCAAAAGCACGCGACCGTGCGTGCACCGGCATCACTTGGGCCATCACCTGAGCGGAGGTGAGCGCCCTTTCACGCCTGTTCCTTCTTTTCTGTTTCTGGGGTGACAGCGCGATGCCACCATGGATGTATGCTATCCGGTCTGTATGGTGTTTTTCACCCTTGCCATCCCGGTATAGCCGTGCCCCTCTTACTGCTATTTGCTCGTATTGCTCCATTGTTGTTTTCATTGATCGTTTTTTCGTTTTCATTTGATGTCATGATCTATCGCTGGCCCTCCGCGAGCGGCCTTCATCCCCGTACGCTCGCCGATGGTCTCCTCACAAGATCTTCCTAGGTGCCGGTGAGCCTTCTTCATTTCTACTGGACCTCCGGGGTAAATACACCGCCTGCGTTGAAACTTTCGGGCCTGTCGGTGCACCCTTGAATGCGGCTTGTATTTACTAGTCGTTGTCTTTCCAATGCCGACCATGCCTTCGGTGCCTAGTAAATCGACCTGAGCTTTTCACGACGGTAAGCAGCCTGCTATTTCTTCGCCTGCGCACAAGAACACCCGGGTTAAACGCGAGATCGTCTGTGCGGTGAAGTCCAAAATATCACGCAGGGCTTGGGACAGCGAGTATGTCCTACTTTTTATTTGTTTCAATCTTCACTCATGCAAATAGCAGGCGCGCTCCGGCTCTTTCTCGAGAGGCCGCCGGAGGATTAGCACATTCGTTGTTATCGCACGACTGACGACGGCGGTGTGATCATTGCCGGCGTCCCCCTTATCGAGCTTCTCAACGACGTGTCCTTGCGTTTGATGATGGCACGACCTTCCAGTGTGTTGACGCGAAAAGAAGTAGGAGTTGAAACGTTGACCTTGTACCTTAGGCGGCAAGTGTGCAGCTCGATACTGTGGATCAGCTCTGATTGAACGTTACATTGATATCTCTAACAGTGATACGCGCATATGCTAATCACTCCATCGCGGACTTCTACGATGTCCTATTGGATGAGCTCCAGCGATTTAAAAGGAAAATTACGGCCAACGTTCTCGGTATGCAGCGGTTTGTTTCCGGCGGTGAATGCCGACATGGAGGCGGCACAAATCATCGGTGCGGCGCGCTCCCTTGTGAATACGATTGACCCCGAGTGCGATGGTATCCCGAATGATACCCCGACGACGGAGGCCGTCAAGGCTTGCTACCGTCACACAAAGGAGTAAGTTTTCATTGATTTGGTACGTATTTTTTCTGATGCTGCATTTCTGGGCTATTCGTGACTTCAAGGGCTTGGTGACGCCCACGCAGTACGAGCGATTCATGGACTTTTTGTACATCAGCGGGTGCCGTATCTTCGTTCTGTACCGAGGTCTTCCATTTTGACGGTTCCGTGCGCAGCGCCAGGATGCTGCCGATTTGACGAGCACCGCCTTGTGCTGAAGCTCGCCGTCTTCTGTCTCCTTGTCGCTAGCCTCGAGAACATCAGGATAGTGAGGAACAGTGCCTTAGTACTGCGGCTTCATATTCCAACATGAGCTACATGTATAGCATGAAGAATACCCGCAGCTCGTTGGTTTAGTTGCTCCGATTACATCTAGCTATTGGACCACATGGTCATGGTTTCAGCGCTCATCGTTCGTTGCCACCATTCCCACGCGATGACCAACAACCCGTAGAAGTATCGCACTACAAGAAACAATGACCCAGAGCGCTACAAACTGATTCACGAGGTCAACAAAAGTATTGAACGGTCCGTTTGCCAAAAAGTCGAGATTCATACAATGTCTGCTTCCCGGGGCCACAATAACCTCAAAGCTCTTTGCCTCTGGCCACAGGATGCGCTCTGTTGCAGTCAACGCCGCAACATTGTCACATCGGTCCGTCCCGGTGCAAAGTCCCTGGTCCTCCGAGCCAACGACTTTCGCGACGGGCCCCGTGTAGTTTGCGGTCAACGACGAGATACTCACCCAGGGAACGTGGAAACTGTGCCCACGTCCTTGGTGAAGGCGTCGAATACGGGCATGCGAGGCGAGAAGGAGGTCGGGTCAGTGGGGTAGAAGATGCTGCGATTGTTTGTTGTGATGTAATCCG
This sequence comes from Mycena galopus ATCC 62051, assembly GCA_014925785.1. Classification (NCBI taxonomy): domain Eukaryota; kingdom Fungi; phylum Basidiomycota; class Agaricomycetes; order Agaricales; family Mycenaceae; genus Mycena; species Mycena galopus. The sequence continues at coordinate 96,177 of WIQG01000148.1, forward strand.
GATCGAGGGCACCCCACCGGAGTGGGGTATCATCCCGCGCACTTGTAACCTCAGGGATTGTAAGTAGCGTGCCGGGCTCAATGATGAGTTTGCCAGTGAGTATGAGACCATCGAAAGGCGATTGACTCGCTTCGGTGATGGCGCCAAAAATCAACGTCACGGACCCGGCGCTGTGCCCGATACCGATAACCTTTTTGAAAGGCGGAACTCCGGGCAGAATGGACGCGGTCTTGAGGTGGTGTGCAACATGCGAAACCACAGCCGAGTTGGTGGCGTACTGGACATCAGACGCATTGGTGGGTCGCGAACTCAGACCGACGCCCACCAAGTCGATGGCAAGTGAGGACAAGCCACGGTCGCAGGCAAAGCCAGTGTACGACTGGTTTTGGAATTCCTCCGTCGCAGGCGACCAATACTGGTTGGTATACGTGAATCCGTGGACCAGAAGCTGTACGACATCTACAAAAAAAAAGTCAAACCCATACCCTGCCAGCAGAAAGTTTCAACTGACCTGTGCGCTGCGCGGTCTTTGGCTGACAGAAAACACCGAGGACCTCGTAAGATTCGTTCAGACGACGGAGACTGCTGGCATTGCTTTTGAGTCCACCAAACGGATCGGTAGGGTTCTTTGGAAGAAGCACGTCTACGTGAACAGGGAGAATAGTGGACGAACAGTCACAGGATTGCCCAGATGCGACAGAGATGGTCGAGAGATGGAGGAGCATCCCAAGTGCGGAGATTTTGGCGCGAAGGGGGAATAAAAGCATGGTTGCACTAGAGTGGCACCGCTGAAATATACGGAGTATTTATATCAGCTTGCTTTACTGAATGGATGACGTGGAACCGGCTGTCATCACGGTCCCCAATGTGTACTGACTGTTGCAGGCGCCCCAAATCATTGGCGAACTTGATAATTCGCCGTGGGGCTGAGCAAGCATGGAGTCCACTGTCGATGACTGATCCTGAGACTATTCAGCACTCTCCCAGGTGCCCCAAATCATTGGCGAACTTGATAATTCGCCCTGGGGCTGAGCAAGCATCCGACCTCTCAGCACACACTCGATGGCACAGGAGTGATGCTGGAATTAATCAGCAGGGTTATCAAGGTGTATGAAATGGGGAAGGACCACAGGCGAGACAGTCGCAAGCGGTCTAGTCCGTTACGTCCTCATGCAGAAGAACTTGAGCAAATAAATTCAGGCGGCTTGAAACACAGCAGTGATCTGCTAAGATACTGGGGGTACTGTTGCTAGAACATGAACAGGTCAGGGGACAATCCCAACGGCGCAGGAGGGACAGTGACAGTTTGTTTGCGCAATTGTTCAGACGCTCTCGTTCAATTGTCGCGTCCTCTAAAAAGAGCGAACGACATGATGGCATGTGCGGAACTCGTTCCTGTGGCTCAATCGATTATCTGCGTATATCGAGAAAATAAGCGTGAGTCCAACTATAGAACATCTGCTTACCAGTCGTCAGGGCTATGGCGGCCCTGTTTGCGCACATTCGGTACCCAGTGCTCACTTAGGATCCAGATTTGTAGGGACCAGCCTAAATAATGAACCCTTAACTGAGGACCGGCGACATAACGAGACGCAAATTCACACAGACAAAACAGGTTAGTCTGCGATCGTCCGTTTGTGTTTGTGCTGGTCCATCTGCGCGCCGGGTCAAGAGAGGTGACTGGCGGCCATGTTGTTGAGGGTGGGGAATGTGAGCGTAGATGGAGCGCCAATGGCCTGGAGAATGAAAGACAGGTGGGCGACGAGGGGGGAGAGAGAGGTTGTGTGACCTTCCAAATCTGGTTATCAACGACTTTTTTCTCGCACGTGGGCGCCTTGCCCAAGAGCGCCATGCGCGGGGCAATTATGGTGATGGGAAAAAAGGAACAACGAGAAAGTACACCGGAAAAGGAAAAGTTTCATTAAGGTTAAAAAGTCTATGTGAAAGTAGTAATATCTGTTGCCAAATTAATCCCACCAAAAGTACCATTTTCAGAATTCCTGAAAGAGGAACTGAAAGTTGAACTTTCATAGTTCCTTTCATGACCACTGAAAGCCTGAGCTATTTATGTTAATGGCCTGCTATTTACATCAACCAATGGCAAAATTACCTCAGGGCTTTCAGTGGTCCTAAAAGGAACAATGAAAGCTCAACTTTCAGTTCCCCTTTCCGGAAGAGTAGTACCCTTCTTCATCACTTCGTTACTTCGCTTAATTTTACGAAACCTCGTCACTTTGATCGTGTTTGGGGAAGGTTCGTCACTTCTGAGGCATTAAAGTTTGTCAGTAGGATCAATAGTATACTGGCTAATACATGCTCACGGACGGTCTTTTATACAAATGGGAGGTCACTAAAGGAGATGAAAGGAACTGTAGAGGATTTAACATGTAGTCTGCGAGCAGAGAACGACAGAAGAAGTATGTCATCTGCCTAGGCCATCATTGCCATTCTGACATTCTCCATAACCATGTCATCGAGATCGGGAAGCATTACAAGATCGGCCATGAACATACGTACATCGGAGAACAAACAGATTGTTGCTAATGCGATATTTCGCACGGGATCCATTTTGCCAGTCCAGTATCAGGCCTCGTGCGTCTGCCCATTGCGTTATACGCCGATAGATCAGCAAAGTTACGTTTGAGGAAACAATAGCTGTCTGGAATATCACCGGGTTTTCCCCTCTGCTTTTGAATGCGGGAAGAAAAATTTGAGAACGGCAGTAATATGCTAGAAGAGGTATATCCTGATGTACGACTATATCTGGGCCTAGACCCAGCGTCCGTGGGGAGATCAAATAGGCTGTAAATGACTACGAAGTGAGAAACAGGCTGAATTGGATTAAATAAACTTGAATAGACATGCCGTGTGTCTGAACAATAAATAAATGCGAAAGTAGACGAAATAGGAGGATGGAATGGATAGGATCGCTTAAGCGAGAAAGTGGAAGAACTGGAACGGTGGAATGGAGAACGTAAATCACAAGGTTGATCCATTACAGAGATAGAATACTTACGGAGGCCTGGAGGCGGAAGAATAACAACGCATAACCGACTGGTTGCAGTTCGCGCCGGGTCGTCAATTTTGCCCCGCCTAACCCAAGGGAACTCGCATGATGACCTCCCCCCCGCGATTCTCAGGCGGACTACTCGGGTGGATTGGCGCCGTCGGGGCGTGTTTACTGGGTGGTATACGTCAAAGTTGAGCTTCAAAAAACGTACTCTGACAACTTACCCGTTTTCCCTCGCCCGCTCCCGCCTAATTGCGAGGGGCGATCGCCGCGATTGGTGCTTCGCCTGGTGCTGCCCGCACGCGTTGCACAGATAGCCTGAGAGTTGTGGATGTGTGCGCCACTGCGTTGTGTGCTCCACCGCGCAGTCCATGCACTGGCGTTTCGGCGCGATCGGAGAGGGTGTGCGAGACGCTGGCTGCTGATGTTCGGCACCGACATTTAGAGACGGTTCCGCCGAATTCGAAGTCATCTCGGGTGGGGGCTCAGCCCGGGAAGGATGGAAAGGATCGATTGGTGGCGTGGGCAACGAAGCAGAGAATGTAGATGGACTGGTGGGGACAATGGACGAAGACGATAAGCTACTGATGTTGAGCGCGTCAGAATGACACGCTGGGCTTGCCGAACTATTTGAGAAGACAGATAAGGGCCGCCAACCATCCGACTCGTAGTCGGATATGGCAATGCGTGGTGTTGTGTCCGCCAGGGACAATGATTCCACATTATAGTCGGCCCCTTGAAGATCACTGTGCGCCGTGATTCCGGTCAAGGGCAGCCAGTTCAAAGAATGCTCGACTTTCACGTCCCGAATGGGGGCAGGTGATGGCTCCCGGGAAGCCGCGCCACAGAGGACGCGCGAGGAAGAGATGGCCGCCAGTTTTAGGAGTCGGCTCCAGTCGACTACATCAAGCAGTACCTCCCGTGGAAGCCGACTGTTGCGCAACAATGGGCGGAGAAGAGCGACGACTTCGGGGTCTGAACCGCATTTGTAAGCCTCGATTAAGAGTAAAAACGCTACGTTGACCGCGTCGAGGCCGCTGGCAAGAAGATCGACGCATGCAATTCCCCGCCACGGTGCGTCGCCATCCTCGGTGGCATTGCAGGTCCAGGGATCTGGGAAGAGGGTACTGTGTTCTCCGGGAATGCTACTCGGTGAGGGGTAGGAGCTAGCCCAGCAATTTGGACCAGCTGGTAAGCCACTATGAATCGTCTCATAGCCAAGAGTCTGTCCCGGCGTGTAGAGAGATGGCGACTCGAAATCGAATGAGGTATCGTTGGCGTTATGGACGCCGGAAGGTGCGGGGGTCGGATACGACATCCTGCTCAGTCCAAGTGGTACGAGGAAAAGAAGAGTAACAGACTCATAAGACCAGAACAGACTCATAAGGCTAGTGAATGAAACGACATCAAAGACGAGACGAGAGAACATCACGAGAGAGAACACCAAGACGACATCAAATGATACGGTATCATTTCGTCGGACCGAGTGTTTATTGAACGTGTAACACCGGTAACATTTAGTCTTTGGAGCTCAAATAGGCCAAAAAAAGTGAAAATTTCTCGTCCGGCGAACGCCGAATTTCCATTTATGGCAATTTCTTTGTGATTGCCGAGAACCAAGGCAACATCCTTCCACCCGGCCGCCGGTCTTCCCCATAAGCTCCGTATTCAAACATCACACCACGCGTTTCTCGCGAGGCCGACCCAGTGCCTCGAGGTATATATTATGAATTCGGAGAGGTTGGGGCATCAGACTTGACCTTAAACTCTTGGAGTAGTTCGTGTTCCCCGACCTTGCAACTGAGCTTGGTTGGTTGGGTAAGGCACTAAGAACCTAGCAGTGGTAGCACAACAGGCACGGCTCCAAATAAGGTCTACTGACGCTGGAATTCACTCCCATGCAAGTACGATCACCTCCACTAACTTAGAATATTCCGCACGCGCAATTCATGCGTCTTTTCTAATTATATTCGTGTACTCCGCGCCACCTGACATCTCCGACATACCTGTGCCCAAGCCGCAGTCCCGGGTGATGTGTCCCGCTCACTGCGCTGCTATAATTATTTTGGGGTTCATCTCCGATGCCGCACTACAGGAGATTCGTATAGTTCCCGACATTCTGGTAGCCTCGAATTATTCCGTCGCCTCTTTGATATATATGCTTCACACAGTATTATTACCCATCACGGATAAAACCAGTTTCCCTAGTAGGTCAATTATTTGGTTACAAAAACAGTGTTTTCCACTGAACGATGCCATGTTTAGGATTCCGCGTACTTCGAGTCGCTACGAGCAAGCTTCTGCTGGCGCGTCGTCCTTCAAAATCTCGGCCTAGTGGCGTGGAGCGTTCAACACTAAGGTATATTTTCATCCCGGGTCCAGGACAGTCTATGAAGCGCGCGCTTGTTCAAATATGATGTAGAGCTCTATAGGGTTAGGGCGCTTGTTGGAAGATGAATGTCGAGCGATCTGATTCCGCAGCACGCTCCGTGCCAGATGGCAATCTAGTGACGTGAGAGTGTAACACTACTCCCGTTGTACCTACAGGCACGACCCAAATAGCGATGCGTCTGGTTCTTCCGTCACAGACAGAGCCCAGGAGACGGTCTTGACAAGTCTTGTTCTATCTCCGCAGATAGCTCGGTGGCCACGTCTTCGACGCGGATCTATCCCGCCATCGGGCCAATTGATCTGAATTAATCTCGTCCGAAAGCGATACTGGACCACATACTTGCTGTTACTGCCATAAATTCGATGGAGCTCAGCAGGAACTTGTGTATTCTTGGGCGCTCTTGCCCGAAGGGGAATCAGAAGACCCGCATAATACATCAAAGACGAAGACGAATCAAAGACGAAAGAGACTTGTCTAACTGTCAACGCTACGTGATTGATCCCCTGCCCGGAGCGACAATACCGTCTGACGGGCTCCGCATAAGGAAAACATCGACGCAGCAGCCATCTTCATAGGCGATGATGTCCGGCGAGTCCTCTCGAGCTCTAGTACAGAGTTGGTGGTGAATCCGAGCATAGTACTACGATGCCCCGAAAACCTATCCACGCCAGGACAGGCTCCAACCAACATGTAACGTCGCAGTACCAAAGGTGGTGTAAGTATGAAGGACAAGAAAATGTGTATGAAAGATGGCAATGCGAACGTGGACTCGTCGTGGGAATGGAACAAAAATGTTTTGTGAAGAAGCGTAGGATGATGAAAAGAAAATTGTGGCTAGAAGAAGGTAAAGAGGGCGCATGCGGACTCGTCGTGAAGGTGGAAACATTCATATTGAGGAAAAGAGAAGCCGCAACCCACCGGCCGTCAAGGGTGAGCAGCAGGATGGCTGTCGAAATAGGCATGTTAACAACGGAATAACCGGAGAGAGTCAGCAACGCACGCAGTCCGTTCTTTGTCTTGTTTCTTGTGTTCCTTGTTCTGCCACTGCCCACAGGGGTTACAGAACCAAGAGCCTTTGCAGCAACGCCATTGCGTCGTCTCAGAGGTATGGCACCGGAAGCAATCCCGCCCAGACTTCAGAGGATTGGTGGACTGGTGCCTTCTTGCCGAAGGGCGCGGTCCCCCCGGAGCCATCTGGGCGGCGCCGGCGGAGACGGCGGGATGGTCCCCAGGTTTCGCAGGAGGGTTCGGAGGGAAGCCAAAGGCATCGGGAGGGGTCGATGGCGAGAGGCAGCTGTCAAACACCGTCGCGACTGACTGAACCACATGCCCACGTTCACAGAGCCCAGATGAAGGTAAATTCATCTCAGCGTAGGAGGCGTCCGGCGCCGCGCCGCGGCTGCCGAGCTGAGAGCGGGTGGTGGTCGGGTGCGCGATGGAGCTTGAGGGAGGGACCGACGAGAAGGGTGCGGTGCCCGCCGAGACCGCTGGATATTGTCCCGGCCCTTTTCGACGGTATGGATCAGAGCGCGCACTCAACACGGGGGCGCCGTAAATGGTCGATGGCGACGGGTCGGTGCGATAGTCCGTCGTAAATAACTGGCGCTCATGCCCAGGTCCACAGTCCTCAGACGGCGGCAAGCACATGTCAGCATTGGGGAGGTTATACACCGGCTCGCTGTGGTCGCCGAGCTCAGGATAGGCGATCGCGGGGTGCGATGCGGACGAGCCCGGGAAAGACTGGAGGGGAATCGTCGGGGGTGCAGCCTCCGCGGTGTCGGCTAGCCCTGCCGAATAGTGCAAGGACGTACCCGACCCGAAGGCGCCGTTGCTCGATTGCGTCGGACCAGTGTCAGACTCCGTCGTGACTGATCGAACCGCATGCTCAGCTTCAAAGCGCACAGATGGAGCAGAGGATGGCAAATTCGTGTCAACGTAGGGGGTTTCCGGCGCCCCGCTGCAGTCGCTGAGCTCAGTCAAGGGTGAAAAGAAGAATTGAGGCTGATGTTGCAGGATCTCCCGGAGCCACAAGAGGCCGCGTCTGGGCGCACTGATCACTGCGATTTCGATAGACTCCTCGGGACCGTGCGTGAAGGCGGGCGGAACATCACGGTACATAGCATTCCGGCGCGATGGAACAGTGGCGCTTTGAAGTTGGCCATTCGGGGTGGGGGGGAATGATTCAGACGCGAGAGGTGGTCATGGGTTCCAGGAGCGTAGGAGTTGTTCGAAACCTGCGACTGAGAAGGGAGCGAAGTTTCCGGAGATGGTGGGAAGTGGGTGGAGGTGTGGTCATGCTTGGGAGGGTAGGAGTTGGTCGAAACCAGCGACTGAGAAGGGAGCGATGTTTCCCGAGAGGGAGGGACATTCGTCAAGTCATTGGAGTCGAACTGATGCGTTGGAGACGGGTCAGCTCGTGTAGTGGGATATTGGCGATGGCTCCTACATCCGTGGAGACGCAAGGGAATGAAGGATCCTCTGCGACATCGCGATGCAAGCTCTGGGTCACGTGTAAGCGCATTCAGTGGGATGTGGGCGCAATAGTCTTACCTCCATCACAGGGGCACGGGTAGGGAGAACTAATGCGAAGATACGGTGACGATGGGGTGAGGAAGCAAGAGAGAAATCCGCTGGCGCAAGAAACGAGATGAAGATAAATGCACACAGACTAGACGGCATAGTCCATCAGACCATCATGACCATCCCTCCCACTTTGAGCCATCGCCGAGCGCAGTTCAAATTCTTCGTCCACGGGACATCTCGGGCGATCAGTAAAATTGAGTGAGGTCAGTGCGAAAGGCGGCTTCAGGATAGAAGCCGGCATAGCAAAACAGCAGCCGTGGGATGAAGACAGATGAGGGACGAAGGCATTGGCGGATGGGGAGGGTAATGCAGGGGCGAGTGGGGGGAGGAAATAGGATCGCTCTACATCTAGTAGACTAAATATGAACGGGACTTAAACCGGTGACCATCTTCACAGAGGCTAAAAAAAATTGAACAGAGGTGAAACTGATGAAAGATTTGGGCGTGTAACGTGAAACCATTAGGAGAACAGTTGTCAATGTTCTCTTTCCGTGGTCTTGGGTATGATACATCATTCGTCATGGTCGGATATGAGGCATATGGTAATAATTTTGCGTACAAGTAGACCGGTCTTGAACTGTAGCGCCAGGCGGTTTCCCATATGTGCGACACGGGCATTGGTATAAATCATTTTCTCCGGCTCCAATCTGTCTGTTACTCGAGTTCTGGAAGCTTGATTCAAGCTGTTGTGATGTGGTAAAGAATGCCACGGACCTTGTGCTAAACTTGTGTATATGCCACCCCAAAGTGCGGTAGCGCCCGAACCTAAGTATAAAACTGTATCCAAGAAGATCCGCTCTCGTACCCTGCGCCACCGTCGGGCGCCGAGATAATTTCAGAAAATGGTCCAGATATTATCGCAATGTATTGCCCAGCATTGCCTATGATTGACTAATATCATAGGACTGCTGCAAACACAGCAGCCCCTACACCTTATAATTCCTTTTTGTTGGCAGTGAAAGGCATTGCAAGCGGTGCGATACCTTTTGCCAAATGGAGAACAGCTCATCTTTGCCAAATCAGGCCATGGCGTGGGGAGTATTAAGTTCAATGCTGAGTCGTCAAACTGTCGAAGAGAAAACTCCAACCCGAACCAATCTATAGGCCATCTCATAATAACTGCGCGCGGTTTCGACGAATGTGCAGATACAAGGTGGAACGAATTTATTGTAAAACCTGTCATCGCTGGCGTCCAGAGCAACGCTGGAGTAAGGTAAGGTCATTCTATCTCTCCTTCTGCCTACCATTCACTCTTGCATCCAGCTCGCTGACTGTAATCTCGAAGCGTGTCGCCACAGCGACGTTCACCGCAGGCGGGTCCTACGCTTCCGACGCGCTATATTGAGTAAGCCTTGACCAGACGAACCATTCCGCCGTTCTCATACTGCCGCAGGTGCTCTGGTCAGAAATCACCGTAACGTAGTCGTTCATCTGGCATACACAGCCGTGGTCGCCGACGGACAGCTGTTTGTTCATGCAGCACTACTCCCTGCGTTCAGTTCGGAACACAGAATTAGCAATGATCATCAGGATCCACTATACCCCTCCACAACACCGGATGATACTGTACCCTTTGGACTGTAGGTTCAACGATTTGGGAATTTTTAATGTCCGGGCTGCCCGATTTGCTTTTTTCTTTTTTTGAATAATGGGGATTTTTGCACATATCAAAAAAAATCGGTGTCACCTGTGACTGAACCTGCGGTCGAAATGGTACGGTATGCTGAATGGTCAACCTGGAGGGTCAAATGAGTCATAATTGGGGCGGAGAGTGGAGAAGATTGCATCTTTACACAGGGGGGACTACGAGTACGGAATGGACAAGGGGGTCCAAAGATAAGAAAAATAATATCACCTACAACTTTTTTTTTCAGACACTGATTCCGGGCTTGACCTAGTCATGTACCGTGAGAAATTGCCTTATACAGACACCAAAATGGCCGTTTTAACATGATTTTTTTTGATGGGGGCCCTAAAGAGTATTATCGGAGTGTATTCTGCAGCCCAAGCTGAAGGGAAGTATGATGTTGAAGGAAAAGCCCTTTGCCAAAGTCTAGACCGTTTTGGTGATCACATGAGAAATTACTGCTTTGGAACACATTCGATGTAATATTAGGCTCGATATGAGAATGATATTTTAGGCAAATAAAATGCATAGGTGCGAAATTCTGCCAAGCTATGCTATGTCTCCCAAGTGAAAGTGAGGTGGAAGATCGCGATCATCAAGCGGTTTCGCACCCGGTGATGCGATCAAGATGATGCCCCATCAAGGTATCTCCTTTGCTGCTATGGCCTACGCTTCTCGCCCACCCAACCTACGTCGCCCGCCTCACTTGGTCAGCTCTCCAGACCCGTTTCTGTCGCTCATCCCTGTCGCCCACGCCAGCCCACGCCAGCTCCCATAGGCGGCCATTGCCGCCCACCGCAGCGAGTCCGTCACCGCCCGCTTTTCCCTAACTCCAGACACCCAGCTCGTCACCCCGCTCGGCACCTCGCAAGCCAAACGGCGCGCTCGACTGCTAGAATTTGGGGTTGTAGCGCCGCGCAGGCGTTTGAATCCCCGCTCGCTACGTTAGGGCCTCGCTCACCAGCCGCCCTCGACGCTCCATCCCGTGAGACTGCTTGTGACCTCTATGTCCCGTTCCCATCAGCTCCGCTCGCCACGCTCAGGACCAGCTTGCCAGCGCCTCGCGAGTGACCTCGCTTGCCAGCTCGACGCCCGCTTGCTAGCACGACTCCGACACACCGCTCGCCAGCTCGACACTCCCTCGTGTGTTTGTTGCCCCGCTTGCCAACCGATGGCCCGCGACCTCGACGCCGCTCTCTACGCCCACGTGTGGTGCACGTAGCGCCGGTCTCGGGCGTACCCGCGATCCGCCGAGTCTGGCGAGTCCGAGGCCGCCTCCGTCTCCCCCTTTTCTGTCTGCACTGTTACTTCTCCGTTCTCCACGAGTTCGCCTTCGAGCCTTGCGCGCGGCACTCGCACCAGTTCCCCACAAGGAGCGCGACCGACATCTCCACCTCACCAGCGATGGAGCACTCGTCGTCCCGATCTCACTCGTCAACGTCGGCATACAGTAGAATAGAGTCGGCACGGAGGCAGCGGGAATCCGGCGTCGGGGCGGCCACTCGTAGGCGACATCTACCGCGCCTGGGAGCAGCTATGTGCCGTATACGCTGGTGGTAAGCGTCCTCCCATCTGATTCTCCTCGGCTTCTCGCCCCCCCCCTTCGCTACGAGTATAAGAGTGTGCACGATGCTGAGGCGAATCATTCTCAGCGATCTCCACCCCAACCACATCACAAGCAGAGCCGGCGGCCCTTCGGCGGCCCCAAGCCCTGAACGTCCGACGCCGGCTTGTGGCGCACGCACCAGCCAATTTTTGTTGACGACCCCATCGGAGCGGGCAGGACGTGAGTGGTTTTCACCTTATTTCTTGTTCCATTGGCGTACGGGTTCGAGCGCGCGTGTCTTGCCCTTGATTCCGATCTTCTTATGCGCGGCATTCGCGCGCGTCCTCTGCTTGCTGCTTTCGCGCGCGCCGTCTTTCCTACGGCTGTTTAGACCGAGTTATCAAGTCGGACACGTTCACCCCTCGTGTCCCCTCCCGTTTCCTGCTTCTCGTCTCACACGATACATACCTGCCGCAGACGCGCTCGTTCGCGACACTCCGTCTTGCGCGCTTATCGTGTTCGGTCATTTGACGCGATGCACCCTCCTCCACTCTTCAAAGCTTCCCCTGCGATGCTCTTTAACAGATTTTCGATTCAGAGTTGACGCCCATATAATTGACTGGCATTGGACAAGAAGAGCGCATGATTTAGAGGTGATGAGGAGGCCGATGTACAGTTGATGTCCCAGAAAGTCCTTTATCCGAGGTTGGAGGTTGCTTTTTTAGTAGTAGGAGATGTGAAAACAACTTTTTTGGGCAGTTTGTGTGCCTTGCGCCCATATAATTGACTCGCACTGGACAGGTAGAGCGCATGATTTAGAGGTGAGGAGGAGGCCGATGTACAGTCAATATTCCAGAGTTGACTTCAAGTTCGCATTTGTGGCCTCGGCTTGGCGCGCTCAGCCGCACTCGGCTAACCCAAAGCGGATTTTAGTTCTATCAAATGTTGGTTGGAGGAGAAGAATTCCACGAGTGTCCAGCTTTTCGGAAAGAGCTGTAACTGTCTAAATTCTGTTAAATACATACTTTATTGGTGATCGCGATCAATTCGAACATGGCTGTATCACTCCTGAGCGAGCTGTAACGCACGGATAATTTGTTCAAGATCATCCATCTCATTTGGGACGGGCACGGACTCCATTAGTGGGTCCTCCAACAAAAACGAGTCGCCTGCGAAAAGAAGTGAAAATTACGGATGAGGGAGAACAGTGACTCACGTTCTGCGCCGCCAGAAAGCCTCCCTTCAATCAGATCATCGGCACGAGCCCAGAAGTCCGAGCCCGTGAGAACCCCACGCTGCCAGTCCTCCCGATGGAAATTCAACGCTACTACGACGACACGGGGGTTCGTGACGAAAAGGGTTGTGTCTGAAGGTGGACTGCGTGGCCAAAATCGAGTGAGGTAGACCAGGGCACGGAGGGACTTGCCACGCCTCAAGATTTCCGGACCTAGCGGAAGGAGATCGTCGACCTCGCCGCCGAGGCCAAGATGGGTCAGGCGCGGGAGGCCAACTAAGAGGCTCAAGAGGAAGTCGTTTGAGTCCTCTGCACCAGCCATTAGCCGTATCTATATGCTGCGTGCAAGATTGTCCTCACCAGTGCTTTGAAACCCAAGGTTGTTCTCAGTGTCTCCAAAGAGAGCCAAATGTGTGATGAACGCAAAACTGGCTCCGTTTCTCGAGTTCCAAACAAGGGTGCTGAACGAACAAAAGAGACGTCGAAGTGAGGACTCTAACGGCCGGATATCTGGGTCCCAGTCGCCAATGAGGAGGTTGAGATTTTCGACTGAAGAACAGGCAGTGAGCAAATATTTGAACTCCTGTTCCTCTACGGCTTCGACAGCGAGATTGCGGACAGAATCGCGGAGGAAGCCCTCTGGCTTGGTGCGCGCGATATGCTGGAATTTCTCCATGCTGCATGCCTGGAACCCAGGACAGCCAGGCAGAAGCCGTGAGTGGATAACGAGGGTGTGATAGAGGAGTGGTTCAACCCTTTGAGTTGGAGAGTGAGTTCGTAGTCAACCACAGACCGAACGAAGGGGACTTGCCAATGATTCACGCGCCATGCTACACGCATAAGAGTTGGGACGAATCTCGGGTCAGAATAGGCCGAGAGCTCGAATATCCGATATTCTAGGCCATGCGAAAGAACGGGGGAGCCAAAGTTTTCACTCATTGAAAACAGCTGCAGTGGATGAAGAACAAACGCGAGGGGATTAAATATCACGGGCTGCGCACGGGTATCTAACTCCTCCGTACACGACATCTGCCAAATATGCCCCTTATTTCATCAGGTGCGGATCGGTAACCAGTAGGTCCGACTGTCGAAGGCCGGGTCCTGGGAAAGCAAGCAAAAACTACGGCCCGATATCAAGACGGAGAAAATTATTACTCATATTTTCAGCAGATGATTTTATGTGCGCGTGTATCTATTCTTCTTTTTCTCCACACCGCCGCCAATTCCCGGGCACAACTATTTATTCTCGACGGAGCGCCCAATGAGCGCTTAAGTTTAACTTCTCGAACGTCATGGTTCTCAGATGGTTATCAGTTCTCAATTCTCGCTAACGGCCACAGCAATTGAACAGATATTTGTGAGTTTCGCTTATTGGAAAACAGGTTCTAGATCCGCAGAATGCCAGGCCGCGAGACTTGACGCGTGTGCAAGCAAAAGACAGGGTCAGTCTTTGAGACCGTTGTCGACGGGGCGAAGCCATAACCTGGTCTACGGGCGATACATAATTCGGTGGTCACTTGCCGATACGGGCATCGTCATCCTGATGCAGAGAAATTTGAGGGAGCGAGCCATGATCAGATAAACGGGAATAAGGGAATGTGACAGATACTTAGACTCACGATAGAAAGTTGTGCAAGCGAGAACGCGTGGGTGGGGTGTACATTAAGGACTTGAGCAAAGAGGTACGAGGCTATAAGGGAGTCTTATACGACGTTTAGCAGGGACTGGAAAGAGCGATGAAGAAATGCTCACCATCACAATGCGTCCGAGTGAGAACCTCAGATTTTGCGCATTCCGGCCAGTGTTTGGAGTTGCGAAGTCGCAATGAGAAGGCCAGAGAATGTGATGTTAAATCAGGTTGCGAACTTGATCGACTGGACACCGAAAAAGTTTGCCTGTGACTAGACGACATCAGCGGGAAATTAACGAAACGGAAGCACATTATGCGTTTGCTCCAAGAATGGGAGATTCAAATCGGCGAGGGAAAGAGAGAGGCGGAGGACAGTTAAAGAGTAAAACGTGAAGGCAGAAGAGGTCCAAACAACAATGCAAACTCTTTGGGTCGAAATACAAATCTAGTATGCCACATTGAGGTACAATATGGCAAGCAGGGTGCGATTGAGATCTGAATAATTCAGTTAGAAGAGGAGGACATAGAGTTTGGACGACTTTAAGCTATGGTGGTTGCGGTGGGAACGCTGTTAGGGAGGCACAGGTCGGAGATATAGAGCATATGCCATAGACCCGCGCAGACCAGAGATATGTCGGCGATTGCCGAAGAAACGGTCGCGCAAGGCAGAACCAAAATGTTGTGGCAGTAGTGTGGCAAAAGTAGGAGGTCAGCTTTTCAGTCACCGCCGTCTTCATTCGCTTCGCGGCAAGGATTATTGTCGGAGGGAGAGGTAATGCTTGGATCATCCAAGCATTACCTCTTCCAAGCATTACCTCTCCCTATTTGGCAAGGAAGTGATTGAGGGTTTCCATCATTGGGCGCTTCGATTTCGACAGAGAGAGGACGGTGTCGGGACTTCGCCAGCCACGGGTGAGCTAGATAGCATTAATGTTCCAAGCGAAAGCCTGGCGCTCTGAAAGTGACTACTTAGTCGGGTGGAAGACTCGATGTTCAAAGCAGTTCTGCACCCGGCACCCGTTGATGCGATCAAGATGATGCCCCATCAAGGTGCAAACGGCAGCCACCACTCAGCGTTGCTGCTACCCCGGGCCGGACCTACGTCCCCGCCTCACTTGGTCAGATCCCCAGACTCCGTTCCTGTCGTCCACGCCAGCCCACGCCATAGCCATTGCCGCCCACCGCCGGCCGCTTTCCCCTAACTCTAAGGACCCAGCCAGCTCGTCACCCCGCTCGGCACCCCTACACCGCTCTCGACGGCTCGAATTTGGGGTTGTAGCGCCGCACAGGCGTTTGAATCTCCGCTCGCCAGCCACCCTTGACGCTCCGTGAGCTCGATATCCCGCTCCCCATCAGCTCCGCCCGCCACCTCGACACGCCACTCGCCAGCTCAACACCCCCTCGTGCGCTTGTTGCCCCGCTTGCCAGCCCGACGGCCTGCCTCCTCGACGCCGCCTTCTACGCCCACGTCTGGTGCAAATAGCGCCGGTCTGCGATCCGCCGAGTCTGGCGAGTCCGAGGCCGCCTCTGTCCTCCCCCTTCGCCGTCTGCACTGTCACTTCTCCGTTCTCCACGAGCTCGCCTTCGAGTCTTGCGCGCGGGACTCGCACGCGGCGTTAACCAGTTCCATCCGAGTATAAAAGTGTGTACGATGCTGATGTGAATTAATTTCAGCCACCTCCATCCAAACCACATCCCCCAAGCAGCGATGGCGGCACCAAGCCCTGGACGACGTTCGACGCCGGCTTGTGGCGCACGCACCAGCCAATTTTCGTTGGCGACGGCACCGGAGCGAGCAGGAGGTGAGTGTTTTTTACCTGATTTCTTGTTCCATTGGCGTACGGGTTCGAGCGCGCGTCGCTTGTCCTTGATGATTCCGATCTTCTTATGCGCGGCATTCGCGCGCGTCCTTTACTTGCTGCTTTCGCGCGCCGTCTTTCCTACGACTGTTTAGACCGAGTCATTGAGTCCGATGCGTTCGCCCCTCGTGTCCCTTGTCGTTTCCCTGCTCCTCATCTCACACGATAGATACCTACTGCAGACGCGCTCGTTCTCTACCCTCCGTCTTACGAGCTCATCATGTTCGGTCATTTGACGCGGCGCAACCTCCCTCCGCACTTCACGTGCGATGCTCTTTGACAGATTTTCGATTCAGAGTTCTGCCCCCTCGTTCTTTGTATTTCCGTCTGCCGCCGGATTTTCGATCGTCGTTGTCGGGGGGAACCCACTATTTGTGTTTTCCTCGGCACGATTTCGGGATGATGATGTTGCGATAATTCCGTATTCCCATCTTCGCTGGGGTTGGCGGGCCTTTCGGTGGTGGATCGGGCGATAATTTCTTCTATGTTGTTTCTCTCCGGCATACAACCTTGACCCTCCTGTGCGTGGAGTACGTACTCTGATGAATTGATACAAGACATGCCGGAGCTTCGCTCCGGCAGTCCGGCGATCGTTTAGCATCTAGTTCCATTCGTCGGCGCATAGCTCATACAAATTCTATGGCAGAGTTGCCATAGCTCCTAGGCAAGCTTGAACCGTTTCCGTTGAATGGTATATCAATGATCAGAGTGGTCTGGTGCGCGAACATCATTAAAGACGAGTCTCCAGGGTACTCAAAGTGAAACGACACAGTTATTTGGGATACAGAAAAGTGTGATCACGACTTCGTTTACGCACTTGCGCGTGCCAGTACATTTGCGTGTCCCCCTGGGCTGCTTGGGCTTCCAGGTGATGAGCGCCAGTGTTGCTGTACAATGAGATAAGTATTTTTGAGACTTGTGTCTACACTAAAACATACCATCGAATTTTGTTATCGGCACACTCGTGTCAAGTGCGAGGAGCCGGTCACACTATGTGCATGCCAGAGTTCTATAGCCATATTTTCTATACTACAGCACCAAACGAATCAGGATCCAGGATCTCTCGGATGTATAATAAGTGTCAGTCAATATTGTAATGGCGGGCGTGAATGTACGAACCGAATGACAAACGTGATAGTACTCCCTGCTAATGATACTAGAATGTCCGAGGATGATTAGGTTCGAGCGCGAGACCAAGTGGGTTGCGATTGAAGGTAATGGCGCATGAGTATGCTGCACTAAATAAAGTAAGAAACCAACTGTGGCGAGCGAGTCGGGCTCGGTCGTCACGCGGCCAGGATCGCGGCTGCGATCAGCGGATAGCATCCGCGTCTACTGAGAAAATCTCCGACGGGGCAGAGGTTGGGTCAGGCAGCGAGGATTCGGAAGGGCACTTAAAGAGGTAGCGAGTGCGCGAGGCGTCTGAAAGCAAGTTGAGATGTACAGCGGCTGTGAATAGAACAGGAACGAACCTGCTCAAGTGTCCCCGAACGCCTTTGTACGAACCCGATGAGACCTGACACGGGGGATCTTCCACGGGTTTGATTTCGGCGGGGGTAAGAACATGTGGAGCGAGCGCGATGTCGTAGGAGAGAACGAGCACGACAGCGGGCAGGGCGGTGGGAACTGTTGGAAGAATATTTCATTCTCGGCGAGGGGGGTGACCATGATCACAAATTTTTCCTTACCGCTTCTGTGGTGCGAGAGACAAACTGAGTCGCGCTCAATTTAGATGGGCTATGGGGGAGAATCAGATACAAAAACGATGTTTCGGAGGTAAATGCACCTTGCTTTGTGCGAAAGCGGTTTCATGCGGGAATGCCTGCGAAGTGAGGAGAAGCACGCATGCTGCTGGGAGGAAAGTCTATGGCGAGACAGAAAGGGAGACGAAAGCGAGAAAGATCTCGCATGGAACCCGAGAAACTGTGTTGGAACGTGGAGAGAAAACTTCGGACAGCGAGCATTCGAGGAAGTTGAGGTCTTGAACCTTCCGATTATCTTCGCGTGATGTCTTGCATCGACTTCCGGAGAGCTCATGCACTGTTCCAGAAGTTTGCTGACGACTGCACTACCAATTGAGAGCCATCGCGAGATCTTGAAACGCACCAAGAGGCCTTGAATATTGCAATTGATCCACTTGAGTCACAGACACAGCGCAGCCTGAAGATGACGATTTATTTTTGCCTATCTCGCCGTCTTGATCGCTGAATGAACGTCAACGGATACATATCTTGACTGAAGCGGTCTGAGAATTCAAGGACTTGTCGCAATGAGGCGGAACTTGCTCCCGGGGGGAAACCGTGTCAAATCCAGAAGATTTTGCTGGGACAGAGATAATGAAGGGGGGAAAAAAGGAGCGAGTGATGGGGGAAGGCAGGGACTGTCCCATTTGAACGGGGCTTGAGCGCTCCATCGGTGAGCATGAGTTCAGCGTCGGCGGTTCGGCGAGGTTGAAAATAACACCCATTTTCCCGGACAAAAGCTAATATTTGATCTAAAGGTCAGCTGGATGCCCAGAAAAGGTCTTTGCGGCCTCCGAAGGCCCGGGATTAACAGGTGCCGTGCAGACGGGTGTTCCTTTTGAGCGGGCCTTGAGCGCGCGCGTGTTTGCTCGGAATGGCCGGCACGTAGAGTTTGGACCCAAAAGGTCATCGCTGTTGTTGTCTGAAAATACACATGAGAAGAGAGGCCGCATTACGTGTTTGCTCGGAATGGCCGGCACGTAGAGTTTGGACCCAAAAGGTCATCGCTGTTGTTGTCTGAAAATACACATGAGAAGAGAGGCCGCATTAGGTCTGCAACGGATAAGAAAGGAAACTCGAAGCAAATCATTGTCCTTTCATACACGATCATGGGATAGCGAAGGAGCCTCATGGCCAAGATTTGATGCTGAAAGTTAAGCGCCAGCTGGGCGCTCCGTCGGAAAATGGCGTGGTGTGGGAGTAAAAGAAGAACATAAACAGATGCACATAAAATCAGTCCATCTGCTTAAGATATGAGTAATGCTTAAGATATGAGTAATCGTCACGGCCATTCCTCGAAGCCGCGAGCTTCAATGTCGTCTCCAAACTCCTTGGGGCCCATTTTGGCTTAGTGAATTGGAGCAGAAGAAAGCGGATGATTAGTCAATTCATGCCAAAAACGAAATAATGGTTGAAACCGCTGCTTCCCTGGGAGACAGAGACTCATGCGATATGATTTCAGTAAAATATTGTTTGCTGAGTACATGGTCGAATTTCTTACTTCCATCTATATTAAATCAAGATGGCCAATAACGGTCTTCTGAGCAATGAAAAAAAATTGACCCCAAAAGTTGTGGGGAAATTTTCGAACTGAAAAAGTTGGTGAAGTTCAAAACAAAAGTTGATGAAATTGCAAGTCTGGTAATAATAGTAGGGGAAAAATATGAGAGATCCCCACCTTATTTCAAGTTTCAAAAGTGAGCAAAGTTGTGGGGAAAATTGCAGAATTTACCATAAAAGTTGGTGAAAATGCGAAAAAAGGTGGAGAATAATAAAAGGGCATTGGGAACAGTATATCTGTCCATATTCCTCGCGATAGAATGTATGAATATTCATGGTCAACGTGAAAATTTCTTGACAAAGCCAACCAATGTACGGAAAGCTGCTGGCGCGAAGAAGTCGAGATTCATATCATGCCCACTGTTCTGCAATACCACAAGCTCAAAGCTTTTCGCTGCCGGCCACAGCACGCCTTCAGTCGCGCTCAACGCTGCGACGTCCTCACACCGGTCGTCCGCGCAAATAAACTGGTCTGCTGCCCCGAGAACCTTGGCGACGCGCCCGGCGTAGTTTCGAGCGACAAGCGAAACCACACCCGTCTGCGCAAGCATAGCTACGGTCCCGACGTCCCGCGTGAACGCGTCGAAGAGCTGCAAGCGCGGCGAGAACGCGGCAGAGTCCGGGGGGTAGAAGATACTGCGGTTGGGGACGGTGATGTATCCCGGGTCGAGCGCGCCCCAGCGGAGAGGGGTGTCGTCGCGAGCGGAAGGGATGAGGAGCGAAGGAGCTGTGGGCGCCGGCCCGGCGTCGGTGAGCGCAGACGTGAGGATGAAGGCGGCAAATGGGGAGCGCGCGCCGTCGACGATGGCGGCGAAGGTGAGCAGGCCGGAGCCCGAGCTGTGGCCGACACCAATGATCGTTCTAAATGGCGGCACGCCCGGCAGGAGAGATACAGTTTTAAGGTGGTGCGCCAATCGCGAGAGAGCGGCTGCTACAGTGGGGTACTGCACGTCCGACGAATTGGCGGGGCGCGTGCTCAGTCCGACGCCGACCCAATCTATGGCTAACGAGGAGAGGCCGCGGTCACAAGAAAAGGCCGTGTAAGAGTAGTTTTGGAATTCCTCCACTGAAGGAGACCAGTATTGGTTGGTGTATGTGAATCCGTGCACAAGAAGCTGCAAAACACCTCGAGTAACAAACGAAGATTAAAATCATTCTTTGTCAGGCCTGAGGGCGTGAGTTTAACGGACCTGAGTCCCTGGTGGGCATGCTCTCCGGCTGACAGAAGACTCCATATATGTTGTAGATGTCTTCTACACGGCGGAAACCGCTTGAGTTGCTTTTTAGGCCGGCAAACACATCGGTCGGGTCGTTGGGAACGAAGACATCCACGTGCACAGGGACAAAGACCGGGGAACAGTTACAGGATGCGCCGAACGCGATGTAGAAATGGAATAGTATCACCAGTGCGAAGAGGAGCATAGTGCCTGGGACGATTTCCCCACGGCGCAGATTCTTTATATACAGATGCGATGCGGAAGTCCGCAATTCCATAATTAGACTTCACCCTCTTTATAAAATCGCAATAAAATCGAGCCTTCCATCTGTCTGAAGCTGGATCCCCATATGGTTTTCCCGTTCCCGATCAACGTCCGTCATTCGACAGGCTGTGCGATCCCGTGCGGCTGCGACCCGGCTTTCCCCGGCACTCGGCTTTCTCCAGTTCATGAAGCCTATTATGTCGATCTCGGTCCTATACTTACTCTTTCCCCGCGACTCGGCTTTGGCCTTTTCATTAAAACTCGTGTTGTCAATGTTGGTTCTTTCCGCACGTTCGTCATTTGACAGGCCGTGCGATCCCGTGCGGCTGCGACTCGGCTTTCTCCAGTTCATTAAGCCTATTACAAGACGGGCCTCCGCTTCACTCCGGTATCCCAGGTGATTAGAGAGATGTGTTGTGCAATAAGGAATACTGGCACAAAATACCCGGACAGGGGTTGGCCAGGAGAATCGTATTTGACACTATAATTACCAACGGGCGCAGTGAAAAAATTAAAATAGGGTAGGAAAAATGAACTCTTTTAGTGTAACGAACGACAATAGAAGTGGTCCAATTCAAGACAGTGCGATCCCTGGCACGAATTTCATTCTCCAGGGTGCGACTGGAGGAAGAATTGGAGTCTAGGGCCACAGATTAGATGAGCCGTCCGCAAGACTCTTGTACTGAATCATGCGGCGCAGTGGACAGAATTGATATCAACCACTAGACGCCGAAGAAAGGCCGAATAAGCCTAGCACTGAGAATTGCCGAGAATAGTCAAAATTTCCTGAAATACTGTGGCAGGCAAGGTTTCCCAGTGCACGAGCAAAGGAAAACAGTTTGACCAAACCCTTCGGCAGACCTGACACATTGAAAGAGGGAGGAAAGACTGGGGAAATTACCGTGGCCCACATTGTGACATTGACAGCGAATTCCCAGAGCAGTTTTGAACAACAATGTAGAGGAACGTCCCCAGCAGAAGGTTCAAATGTCAATAATCCCAGCATTGATCCGAGAAGAGAACGTTCCGATTCCAGGAAATCTGAGGACGCGGGAAACGAGGGAAATTAACCGTTCTTTAACGAAATGCCTCCTCGGCGGTGCAATTACCCCTTCTAAATTTATCTCCATTGTGTTTTCCTCTCCTCTCGTCCTCGAAGTGTTACTTTCCTTCCCCATTTGATTTGTCAGCTGACCCCATTGCTAGAACTACGCACTGTGCAAACTTCCCGCAGTATGGTAAGCCCGCGGATTTCATTTCAACTACAGCACATGTTCCGAACAGTTGAAGCTTCCCGTCCCAGTCAGCCAAATGGGTTATTCCTCGAGTGTATTCATTGTTTGTCGGCTGGCTATCCCGCCGGAGTCCAATCCGCAATTCTCACAGCAAATTCCGACCTGTGCCGCAGTCTCCGCGATTTTTCCGAGCATAAATAAGGAACTTTGCCCTCCCAGCCTACAATTATTCGCTCTTCTCTCATCCTCCAATTCCTGGCGGTTCTCTTAAGCTCGGGTCGTAGTGGACATCAATATCCTTCTGCACTTCAAATCACAGGCAAGGCCCCCAGATCTCTGCCCTTTGTCACCCTTCAGAGCTCGCGAAGGTCTATTGGTAGGTCGATTACCGTTTCCCCACTGCCCCACACCCAATCCAATGTTCTTTGGTTGTTTTCTCAAAAGTCTACTGGATGAATCAACCTCCACTCAACCGCTGGCCTCGGAAGTCCCGACTGGCAAGATCTCCCGCTCAACATATAGTGGCTGCTGCTAGCACACCGTTCTTCCGCAGGACTCTCTGAGATTCGCCCTCCCTCTCGAACTGCAAAATTAGTTTTCTACTGCAACGGCCGGACTCCTCACTCATTTTTTCTGGTACAATGACTCAATCACGTCTGTCGCTCATTTATCGCTGAATAAATGATGCTGTTTTTCAAATTGACTATGCCGGATCCGTCAGTCAAATTTAGACACAGGTTTACTGCTACGGTAATATGATCAATTCCAGCTTCAAACCACCGGCAAATGCGGAAGTTGATCCACTTATTGATTTTTTAATGGTATTATATTGTAGCCTAATATTCATTTCTTCATTTGTCTCAGATACCGGAGCGAAGCGGAGGTTTGTCTTGTTTGCCAGAAGAGAAATCTGTCCCTGTCCTTATATTGAGGATCTGCGGCGAGACTACGTGGCCCCCTCGGCACGATTGTGACTGAAATCTGGCTGCGCCGTAGGCAACGCCAACTGCGTCCTGTCCGGAAGGAACTGCGCATAGGTCAGTGGTCGAGTCTCGTCACTCTCGTGGTGGGTTTTAAAATCAAAATCTGGATACAGCCCCAGGCATGTTCAACTGAAAGTCGAGTGCGGGCCTCTGCCATGATTGTTAACAGTGTTGCGCCATTACTGCTATTTGCGGAACATAAGGCGCGGGCGCATTTTTGTCACATTTTGTCACATTTGTGATCTCAGATTTCATTTCCCTGTAGCGGCCTCAATTCTCATCGGATCATCTCAGAAAATGGCGCACTCAATTTATACAGCTTGAATACAGTGCATAGGCCAGAGAAACCATTTTTGTTATCTATATTTAACCTTTTGTGCAAAATTAGGCACTTTTCAGCTGTTGACCCCCTGACAACGCAGTGGGTGCTCAGATACCTATAAGATTTTGTCTAGGAGTTTTTGGCAGTACTAGAAGTTGCAAAAAAGACTTTGATTTGCCAAAATACAATGGGAAGTGCATGAATGAGCAAAATAAAGTCTGATCATATCAAAATTTGGGGCTAAATTGTAGACCCTCCCCCAATAGAGCGGGTACCAGGACAGGGCCAATTATTTTATTTGACAATCGTTTTGGTCTATATTATTGCACTGCACACTTGATTTTGCGAGAAATACACAGGGACCTTGGAGTGAGACTTGCAAAGTCAGATCAATTTGTGGATCACAACATCAATCCTGCATCAACTTCCTTTGATCTGGGTTTGGGGCCTTCGTTTCGAAGCTTTCAAATTAGTTCTTGCCTTCAGAGGTTGATAGTGCAGTAATAAGTACCAGGAAGATGTTCAAATGAAATAAATCAGCATGGTTATACAAGACATCAGCTTGAATGAGGGGTGGCAAATTTGCATTGAATTGGGACTGTACCTTGCTCATTGGTGAGTTTATCATTATATGTGGGCAGAGAAAATTATCCAGTGCAATAACTACTATCCACATCCCCACTGTGACAAAATTTTAGAAGCATCCGAGCTGTCATTCTGATGCTAAAGGGTAAACAGTCGAAAATAGCATCATTTTGACCTTTGGCAGAATCATGTGCCAGAAAATGAGTATCCAGTAGCCTATGCACTGTATTCAATCATCCTGAATTGAATGGGCCATGTTTCAAGGCGATTGGACACGAATTGAGAGTGCCAGAGAGAAAAGAAATCTGAGATCAAAAAAACTGCCCCTTGTGATGTGAATTTCTGTGTCTTGTTCCGATGCACCAAATGCAGTTCTGAGAAAAGTAAGTGTACAGTGCAGTAATAAAGGTAGAAAAGATTGTTTAGTCAAAATACTAGCTTTTGGATGTGCCCCGCCCTCTTTAATTAGGGTCAACAGTTTTGCTCTCAAATGTTACTGTGACCCACCTTCATTATGTTCATTTCGGTGTTTATAGTGGTATTAGTGAGGTTAAAACCATCCAGTGCAGTATCATATACCAGCTAGAGTATTCTGACGAGGTCTTGGATCTTCCCGAGCACCTGCCCAGCTCTGGGAAGGTAAACAGCTGAAAACTCGATGCTTTTGCCCAGCAGACGAGGAACGCACCATAAAAATGTTTTCAATGGCCTATACACTATATTCAGGCCTTGGAAGTCGAACGGACCCGGTTTTAAGACGATTGGAAGAGAATTGAAGGTACTAAAGGGAAAAGAAAATCAACATAAAAAAAGTGCCCAAAACGGGAAAAAAGCGCTCGCGCCTTATGTTCCGCAAATAGCAGTAATTGAATGTTTGACATCAACCAATGGAGAAAAACCGGGTCGCAATACTTAAAAGACAGGAGGAGGAAAGGACAAAGGAGATAAACCTACATGGGGTAATTGCACCACCGAGAGGCCATTTTGAGAGGCCATTTCGTTAAAGAACGGTTAATGTCTCACTTGGTTAATGATGTTCCGGCCTGGGCTTTGTCACAAAGCCCGTCACAGATCTGATGTGCCGTGCCGGAGCCTGAGAGAAATAAATCAAAAAATGTTTTCCAGTCATATCGGCATTCTGAATCCCGACTCCAATTTTTGAAAAAACCCCGGCTAAAAAAAATGGTGATAATAATTTTGACCACATGACCAGGAAGAGAATGCTTTCCTGATCCTTGGTATGCTCCAACATTGCGCGAAAAGTGAGACTTGTAGCCAGGAAATGGATCGGGCCTGGGAAAAGAGCCCCCGGCTTTTTCACACAAAGCCCAGGCCGGAACATCACTAATCTTGGTCCTACCGTCTTTCCCCGCGACTCGGCTTTGCCCGTTTCATTAGAGACTTTGTGGTGAGCCACCAGTACAACTGGTGGCTCCTCGCATGAGTTGGCATGACAGCGTTAAAGCTTGTGCTAGCCACTATTTCATCCTCTCTTGAGGTGCTATAAATAGTGGCTGAACTGGCCCTGGAGGATGGCACATTACCCAGAAAAATTAGCCACCAGTTGATCTGGTGGCTCACCACAAGGTCTCTATTAAACCTGCTTTGTAAATGTTGGCTCTTCTTTCCGCTTCTTAACTCTACATCTTTGGCCATTGCTGGCATCGGGATTTCTTTAGCCTGGTGGGATTAACTTGATAAACTTTTTCTCCGTTTCAAACCCCTTACAGCAAATTATCTTCTTTGAGACGGCTCTGGCACATGTGACGGTATAATTGGGGCTGTGTATTTACTGCGGCGTTTTGTCGCCTAGCGTGTATATCACCTCACCCTCTTCATAAATCGAGCCTTCCGTCTGTCTGAAGCTGGATCCCCTTGCATTTGCTTCCACCATCCGTCGTACTTTGCCATTTGCTCCGTGACTGACATCCCCAATGCAGGCAGAAGAAGGGCCCATTAAGTGCACATCACCCTCTTTATAAAATCGAGCCTTCTGGCTGTCTGAAGGACCCCCATGCTTATTATCTTCAACTCAGATGACTGCTTACGATGAAAGGGAGTATCGGCGTGCCATGCAGAGACAGCGTCGAGCAAGCGAGGATGAAAATGCGCGAGAGCTTCGCCGCAAGAATGACAGCCGTGCAAGACGTTTGGCGCGAGCTTCATTGGATGATGCTCAGCAACAAAATATCCATCAACGTGGTACTGCTTCTCGGACTGATGCCCAAAGAAATCTGCATGAACCGCGCCGAGTACAAATCCGCCAGGCTAATACTAAAGGCCATCGGCCACATAGACGTGCACAGGAAATACCTTGGTGGGACCGAGTCGGAGCGCTTCACACTTTAGAGGTACCTGAACCTTTTGGCCTTCAGTGGAACAGGAGATGCAAAAATTGCAACATCGAGGTCAGTATTTTCTTGTGAATCCAAGGATACTGCTAAATCAATGATTTAGGGTCTGATTAATGAGCGACTTCATGATAAATGCTTCGTCTGCGGTCCGAAAAGCAGCCATTACCAGCCACTCCTTCCCAGTTACCCTGGGGAATGGAATTCTTTCATCAATGACAGAAAAACTGCGGATCTCTCAAGGAAACTGAATAATCTGTTCACACTGATTGCAATCGCCGTTCACGATGGGGACTTCATGAAATTTCGGCCCGGGATCTCCGCAGTAACCTTAAATGGCGGGCGAACCTATCACCGAGTCCGCGCCATCTTCGTCACTTCGTTACTTCGCTTAGCGCTGCGGAAGTGCGTGAGTTTGATCGCCTCCCGTGAAAGTTCGTGAGTTCGACTGGATGTAGTAGAACTTCGTCACTTCCTCTGTACACCGTGAACACTCGTTACTTGGGCTGCCGACGATCACCCAATAACCGTGTCCAGTACGGAACATTGCCGCCAAGTCTGGCACATCATTTGCGGCACCTTCAAGCACACTTTGCCGGAGTGCAACATGTCCCGGCAACTCCTGAGACAGGGCGATACTTTCTTAAGAAGAGGTACTGTACAATTTCGTTCAATTCGGCGGTCACGCGTCACGCCCATTTTTTAGACTCGAACCAGTCGCTATTTGGATGGGGGCGTGAGTTGATGATAGTCGATCAACACGGGTGTGAAATAGCGACTGGAAGATAATCAGCTGTTTTAGTACAGTCGGGAGATGCCGAGATTATTAAAAAACTTAGAGAAATTTTGACGGTGTGAAAGGACAAAGTTCCTTGTTTGAAAAACTGTAAGAGGGAAAGTTGTAGTTCTTGAAATTCTAAGACGCACACCGTGCTCCGAATCCGTATATTTTGAGAACTGATGTCTTGGTGACTGAATTGATTTCAACACCTGAGATAGGGGTACTATTTTTTGTCGGGTAGCTGGCCACCTAAGCACTTATGCGTAATTATCTTCTCTTACAGTGAGGGTGTCGAGCAGTAGCTATATTATATCGAAGACCTGCTTCCTAGGAAGGGTTCAAGCCAACTCCAGCCAAAATATATGCTGATTTGATGCTACAATGAATTTATTTCGGACGGTGGTACAACATTACCAAATAGCACCCTAGCTGGCCACCCCCTGGAATAATGAACTGAGGACTTGCAGTGAGGCCACATGCATCACGAATGATAGAGGGCGATTGCAGGGACTGTTCCACATCGCAAGATTGGATGCACAAGTTTTTTGAGCCGTGGAAAAATCTGCTTCAATGGGAAGGAAATCACCGAAAATCCTGTGTCCCGACTGAACGAGTGCCCAACACGAGAAACATCTTGCAGAGGCCCAAATTAAGATACTGGCGGCTTTATAAGAAGCATTGGGACATAACTGGATACCTAAGTCCAGGACAAAGAGCTTGCAGCTGCTGCAAAAAATCCGACCATCTGGGACACCAAAATTGGGTACTTTGGGGTAATAAGCAGTTGTGTGAGGGAACCAGAGTGTAAAAAAATTTCAGACATGTCTCACGGCGATTCATTCCTTGTTGTAATACCGTGTACCAGGCTCTAAAGTAGCAGCGCAGTAGTGTTATATAATACGGGGCTGGACAGCCTGAGCATCTTGAAAAGGTGACGCCACCTTCTTGAGCGCATGGCGCATACGAATCTGGCCCGAATTTGTATATGACCTTGTTGTATGAATTATAAGGATAAGACGGACAGAATGAGACCAAAAAGTCCTGAAACAACGAAGAATTGGTGGAGAACGGCGTAAGACAAGTCCGGCATGCGACGAAAATGTAACAAATTGATGGTACTACCCGGCGGATCAAAATCAGACATGCCATAACTTTCGATCAACCCATCATTTTGGCGCCAAATTTGGTCCAAACCTTCATTGTGCATCATACTTCGATCCCTCATTCACCGGCAGTTAAAATATTCAAGCGTGGTGGTTGTAGATGCCAAGTGGCCAGCTAGCTATGGTGGCTAGCTAGGGGGTCCCAAATAGTAGGTGCACAAATCCAAGATTTTTGAGTTCGGACCTCACTCTTACTGCAAAGTCAAGCACCCCAAGTAATTAGAACAATGTTCCGCTATATTTTCTCTCTCTGAATACCACTTTCTATGTGCATTGGCACCAAATGAAGGCCAGGGAAGAGCCTTTCTAGCTGTTTTTGCAGTTCTTGGGTCTCGGAAAAGTTTAATTTTGCTGTCAGAGTGACATGATTTCTATTTCGAGTACACCCTGTGTGTTTGAAGGGAGATCTGAGGACGGGACGACGTGAACGAAGGTGAACTGAATGCGGAGAGCACAGCCACATGATGGCCTGCAGTAATCGCGTTGTGGAGAGCTTAATTTTGCTTGAATAGAAATTCGGAGAACGGTGAGCATCTTAAAGGTCCATGCACTATAACTTTCTCTCTCCCAGTTTTTGAAAGGAGGAACTTTGTCCTTTCACAATCGTCAAAATTTCTCTAAGTTTTTTAATAATCTCGGCATCTCCCGACTGTACTAAAACAGCTGATTATCTTCCAGTCCCTATCCATCACTGATCGAACGACTGTCTTCGATCTTTGCGGCACTTGGATAGGTACTGGTTCGAGTCTACCCATTTTTTTTTATTGCGGCAATAATTTTTTCTCAATTTATCGGAATTCTTTTGGATTTTAATTGTACTAAAATTTCAGGATCGGTGCTGAATTGATCGAAATAGTACAGTATCTCGCACTGTACGATGACTGTAGCAATTTGGTCTCAAAATTTAGGTCAACTAACAGGATGAACACCCATAATTTAAAGAATTTACAACTGGTCTTAATATGAACGGCGTCAGCACAAAAGAGAAGTGACAATCAAAATTCTGTATGGATATACACTGAACAATAGCTAGGGACATCAATGGGAAAAATGTAGATAGTTTTCTTTGCGGCCCGAGAATGTTTGGCCTTCTCGCTGGTCTTCACCTGGTGTGCATTGCTACTTGAATACCGATGAAGCGACCGCGAAGCGCCAGCAGCGGGGTGTGGATGGTGGTAGGTTACAAAGAACGGGATTCTGTTCGCGTCGTTCTGTAATTCCGGTGATCAAACATTACACTTACCACACGTACGCCCGGAAGTGACGAGCTTTCACCAAAAATTAATCAAAGTGACGAGCTTTCTCAGATATCTGTCGAAATGATGAACTTTCACGGTTTACCATCAAACTCACAAACTTTCTCATTCCTAAGCGAAGCAACAAAGTGACGAAGGTGGGTACTACTCCCTATCACCGAATACTATCTGCACATGAGAGCCAGCATGCAATTCGTTGGTTTATCCATGATCCTTCAGCTTTTTGAGCAGGATGACCTGGATAGATGCAACCGTCGCGGGTCTGAAATGTGTGAATCCCTTCATCAAGAAACTTAAACATCTCGAGGCATTGACCCCAGATACAAAAATCGCATTCGGTGGGTAAGGCCGGCGCTATGCATGGCAGGACGAGTACCAATTTTTTGCTTATTTTAAAGGACGGAAATCCAGCGAGCACCACACACCGGTAACACCGTGGACTGACCGGGCACACCAATTTGCTAGCATTATGGATTGATTTGTTGCAATGCTTCATGAGGATAAAACTGAACAGAGGTAAGGGTTGGATACTGAGGCTGTAGGACATAAAAACGGAAAAATAAAGCGCCACTGGAATCATAAAGATCCCATAAGAAACAGAGATTCAAAGTGTATGATGAGTGCTTGATTGGTGTATGTTATCTTCTCCAGCACAACCGTACTCCGTGACGGCGGATCGGGTTTTTGACACAAAGTTGTGGTGGAAAAAGACAAGTCTGATGATGATTTTGGCCCTGCTTTATGGCTGAAGTTGCATCAAGAACCATCTCTGGATGCATCGGAACGTTGGGCCTCGGTTTGAGTAGTGTCAATGGCAACGCTTTCTAATAGGCTCGTGACCAGCCTGCCTACAGGATGCCAACCAAATGTGGCAGGCACGGTTGCCGTAGGCAGGCTGGGACATCTCGGAGCGCTCCAAAGGGCTGGGCCGGAGTTTGAATTTAAATGGCTTCCCACGCTAACTTTCGCTTATAACTGATGACGCAATGACTTTGGCAATTGTGAAGCGAGTTCCCACGCTAACTTTCCTTCAAAACTACCTTCAACTCTATGGGATTTCTGGGAGCTAAAATACAATTCTGAGGATACAGAACTTAAGGGATGAATTTAATGTTTGTTTAGAGAGCTTAAAGCGAAGGAATTACTTCAAAACGCAAATTAGATCAGGAATAAATAATCTTTCAAACAGCCCCTTAAATTTCAAACTCTGGCCCAGCCCTTTGGAGTGCTCCGAGATGTCCCAGCCTGCCTAGGGCAACTGTGCCCGCCACATTTGGTTGGCATCCCGTAGGCAGGCTGGTCACGAGCCTAGCTTTCTAAGACAAAGGAAGCACCTGCAGCCTTGGCAGTGTCATATTCAAGTTTAGCTTGCTTCACAGACGCAATAGCTTCTCGAGTTTCCGGTAATTGTGTTAGCTGGTAGCGACAACTGACTCTGAGAAGAGTGCAAGCAGCCAACAAGCCCCCAACGAAGAGTGGCAGTGATGGTGAGGTGTCTTTCTTTGCGGCAGCAGTCTTTTTGGGCCGTATCTGTGGTACACATGCAGAGACACGCGCGCGCTGGCAGTCGACATGTCAAGGATGAAGATTGATGTGAACTTAAGGCAACTCCGGCCGGTGAGCCGCCCGTGCAAGTCTCCGCAATCTCATAACTTCTCATGTCCAAGGGGCGATCAGGCATGCGTCGGCATAATCTGACCCCCCCTGCAGCATGTTGGTGTTTGGCATCGGGATCTGCTGAATCTTTCACACTTTCACTAAGGTAGCGGACAGGACAGACAAATGCAGTTGCCCTACGTAATTTAGCCATATTGGGAAGGTTTTTTGAAGATTCACTGAAATCAACCTGTTCTAAGACTGAAGTAAAAATTATGGCTCAACATTTCTGTGTGAATGCATCAGGGGACTTCTCTCAAATATTTTGAGAAATTTCGACCTCGAAATGGGGAACTAGTTCCAAAATTGGATGTGGGTGGTGAACACCACTGATCACCTATAAAGCCCAGACAACCTCACTAATTAGTGTGGGGCTGGAAACCCGGTCCCCATACTAGTTAGTGGGAAAAACGGTGTGTTCAGGCTTCCTTCAATATGTTTGCAGATAACTTTTGAATAACTTTCAATATTTTGAGTACCTGGGTATGTAGAGGGTAGACTTAGGCTTCTTTGCATAACTTTCAATAACTATAGGACTGATAGGCCTCAACATTCCTTTGGAGCTGCATTATCCCAAAAAGGAAGTTCTTCATATAGGACCGAAAAATACATGCAAAAATAGGGGAAAATAGGCGAAGAAATATGACTTCACAATCAGATCCCTACCCCTTACCTAGATGTACTGTCCCAAAAAGGAATTTCTTGATACAGGACCGAAAAATACATTGAGAAAAATCACCTAAACCTCCCAAATATCCCTTCTGTTTAGAAGGGGATAACCTTATATAGAGACTATACTGAAGCCTAGTTGTTTCGTGTGTGGCATCTTGATTGTACGTGGGATTGTATACTAGGATCTCCTAGGCTAATTTCAATAACTTTTGATAATTATTGCACATCTCAACTCAAAACAACTTGCACTTACCCAAAAAGGAAATTCCTCATATAGTGAGGTGGGAACAATTCAGTCCAAGCTGAGGTCATGGTCTACCTTTTGCATGGTCCACTGCCAGCACAGACATCTGGTACATCAGCTCAGAGAGGGTCTATATGGGGGGCTACTCCTAGCTAACTTGAATAACTTTTGATAATTATGATGATATCGCCGGCTTTTCAAAAGTATTTTGCATTTTCTGCAGCAACAACAAGGTCTATCCCAAAATTGTAAGCACCATCAGGTAGAGCACAACAGGAGCTACAACTTTGGTTTGGGGTCTATTTTTAGATTTTCCAGTCCCACACCAGATGTATACCCCTCTCAAGCACCTAAGGTTATAAGTATCACGTATGGATCTCCTAACACGGGACTGGGACCAAATCTCATTGCCATCACAGAGTGGGGTCATTACAAAAGCTGGTAAATTTTGTGACCCGAAATAAAATACCATTGGATATTGTTTGAGACACCAGTAAATTCTGTGATCCACTGACATCACATCACAAGTCAATGAACTTTGTGACCCTCAAATACTATTCAATTCATTGGAAGTCAGTACAATTTGTGACCCAACATTACCACTCCTACCACAGACCCATTTTGGAAGGTCAGTAAATTTTGTGACTTCTTTACTCAACTGCCACAGATTGATCTCCCCAAAACACTTCAAAAATATTTCCAGTGTAAG
Source organism: Mycena galopus ATCC 62051 (assembly GCA_014925785.1). Lineage (NCBI taxonomy): Eukaryota > Fungi > Basidiomycota > Agaricomycetes > Agaricales > Mycenaceae > Mycena > Mycena galopus. Next base: position 128,798 of record WIQG01000148.1, read on the forward strand.
TCACTCCTGATACTGGTACCACCGGGTAATCTTTACTAAATCAGGTGGACTATCCTTATCTTTGACTGTAAGGCATCAATTCTCATTTATTGATATTTATTGCCAGGTTTGGAAGTGTATTTTGCATTTTGCACCACAACTAGGGCACTAATGGCAAAACTGATTGGACAGCCGAATAGCGCCAAAAATGCTCTACAACTTTGGTTTTGAGTTTATTTTTGGACTTTTTGGCCTCCAGGTTGACAGATTTCATTTTTCGGCCACTACGCTTTTTGCCCAAAATGGAAATTCTTCGTTTTGGGGCAGGGATAGGCTGTCTTTCTTGGGATAACTTTGTAGTTGTCATTTTTTGTGAATGTGATAGGGTCTGAGTCACATTGTAGGGGTAGGGACACAGGGAAACATGGACATCATGTCTGAACCTGGAAGTGTATTTTGTGTTTTGCACCACAACCAGGGTACGGATCACAAAACGGATTGGACGGCTGGATAGCGCCGACAGAGCTCTACAACTTTGTTTTTTAGTCCGTTTTGGGATTTTTTGACGTCTACGGGCCTTCAAGCTGACAGATTTCCTTTTTTGGCCACTACGCCTTTCGCCCAAAAAGGAAATTCTGCGTTTTTGCTCGTATTTCGGCGCATATTGGCCGTTCTGCTTGATTTAACTTGCAGGTTATCATCCTTTATGAATGTGGAAGAGGCCTACATCACATCTTGACACAGGGAAACAGGGTAACATCCACTTAATGTCACAACTTCCAAAATTCGATCCCTGCCATTCCTACCTCCTACAAAACCATGGCCAGCTGTCAGCAGTCTCAGGATAGTGTCATGCCATCATTAGACACTGTTTTCACTGACTTTTCCCTTACTCCAGGTGTTATATAGATGAATTTTGAGCACACAGGATATTTGCTGATATGTTGTTTTCCCTGCCTTTCCCTTATATGGTGCAGGTTTCCAATTTGTCCCACATGACATATGAGATGTATAAACCTGTTTTTGAGACTTTTATCCCTCCTTGGTCAACCACAGAAGGAGTTTGATGATGTTCAGAGTTCAACCAGATATTCAGGGTATTCAGGCTGCCTTGTGGTATTAATACAAGTTCCAAACCCTCCCTAGGGTCACCCAAGATACATCACATTGGGTGAACCAAAAATTGAAGCAAAACATTGTCTTGAAGTTGAGATATGGGAGGTGACAATTTCTAATCATTCGTCAAATAGGGCCTCAAGCACCACATATAATGTAAAGAAAAGCTTGTAAACAGTATTTACCACTGTAAAAGAACAATGTTGAGCTTTATTTGAAAGAATTTGGTCAAGTTTCCACTAAATGGTGTTTTCAGGCATAAGGGCTTCACCATGAATTATTGCCTCTAGAGTGCGCACTGTCCCAAACACAATCTGCCCAAATCTTGACCAAACTGAGTGAAATAAAGTTTGGGATTGATGTTTTACCTTGTAGCTTCCCACTTTTAACATTTATTTCGCACTAGGTGTGCTCCTTAGCTCCCAATTGGCAATTTGATGGAGAACTGACATTTCACAAATCTCATGGTTCTGACCAAATATTGACAGGGATTTTGGCCAGGGAAGGTTGGGGCATGTCATTGTAATAGTACTATGTAGTTGGGCTGATTGTCAGCACCATTGGACCCAGCAGATGGGGTGAACATTTATGTGCTGCATACTTTCCTTCAATCACAATGAGTTTGCTAGTGATATGGCTATAAAGTTCCTGGGAAGTGTCAATAGATCTCTATAAAGCATCTGGACTATGTATTTAGCCAGTCCAATCACTGGTACACACAAGGTAAGGTCAATATTGCATTTTCTTACCTGGCCAATAAATTGTGTATATCTTCATCAAACACTGAAAAAATGTATCCACATCACTTTAGGAACCCATGAATATGGGTAGAAAGTGCCTTAGCTTGGCTCCAGCTGTGGTGTGTGAAGTAGTAGTGCCAGAAGTACAATTTTACAAGTTCAGGCATTATGTCCATGTTACCCTGTTTACCTGTGTCAAGATGTGATGTAGGCCTCTTCCACATTCATAAAGGATGATAACCTGCAAGTTAAATCAAGCAGAACGGCCAATATGCGCCGAAATACGAGCAAAAACGCAGAATTTCCTTTTTGGGCGAAAGGCGTAGTGGCCAAAAAAGGAAATCTGTCAGCTTGAAGGCCCGTAGACGTCAAAAAATCCCAAAACGGACTAAAAAACAAAGTTGTAGAGCTCTGTCGGCGCTATCCAGCCGTCCAATCCGTTTTGTGATCCGTACCCTGGTTGTGGTGCAAAACACAAAATACACTTCCAGGTTCAGACATGATGTCCATGTTTCCCTGTGTCCCTACCCCTACAATGTGACTCAGACCCTATCACATTCACAAAAAATGACAACTACAAAGTTATCCCAAGAAAGACAGCCTATCCCTGCCCCAAAACGAAGAATTTCCATTTTGGGCAAAAAGCGTAGTGGCCGAAAAATGAAATCTGTCAACCTGGAGGCCAAAAAGTCCAAAAATAAACTCAAAACCAAAGTTGTAGAGCATTTTTGGCGCTATTCGGCTGTCCAATCAGTTTTGCCATTAGTGCCCTAGTTGTGGTGCAAAATGCAAAATACACTTCCAAACCTGGCAATAAATATCAATAAATGAGAATTGATGCCTTACAGTCAAAGATAAGGATAGTCCACCTGATTTAGTAAAGATTACCCGGTGGTACCAGTATCAGGAGTGACTTACACTGGAAATATTTTTGAAGTGTTTTGGGGAGATCAATCTGTGGCAGTTGAGTAAAGAAGTCACAAAATTTACTGACCTTCCAAAATGGGTCTGTGGTAGGAGTGGTAATGTTGGGTCACAAATTGTACTGACTTCCAATGAATTGAATAGTATTTGAGGGTCACAAAGTTCATTGACTTGTGATGTGATGTCAGTGGATCACAGAATTTACTGGTGTCTCAAACAATATCCAATGGTATTTTATTTCGGGTCACAAAATTTACCAGCTTTTGTAATGACCCCACTCTGTGATGGCAATGAGATTTGGTCCCAGTCCCGTGTTAGGAGATCCATACGTGATACTTATAACCTTAGGTGCTTGAGAGGGGTATACATCTGGTGTGGGACTGGAAAATCTAAAAATAGACCCCAAACCAAAGTTGTAGCTCCTGTTGTGCTCTACCTGATGGTGCTTACAATTTTGGGATAGACCTTGTTGTTGCTGCAGAAAATGCAAAATACTTTTGAAAAGCCGGCGATATCATCATAATTATCAAAAGTTATTCAAGTTAGCTAGGAGTAGCCCCCCATATAGACCCTCTCTGAGCTGATGTACCAGATGTCTGTGCTGGCAGTGGACCATGCAAAAGGTAGACCATGACCTCAGCTTGGACTGAATTGTTCCCACCTCACTATATGAGGAATTTCCTTTTTGGGTAAGTGCAAGTTGTTTTGAGTTGAGATGTGCAATAATTATCAAAAGTTATTGAAATTAGCCTAGGAGATCCTAGTATACAATCCCACGTACAATCAAGATGCCACACACGAAACAACTAGGCTTCAGTATAGTCTCTATATAAGGTTATCCCCTTCTAAACAGAAGGGATATTTGGGAGGTTTAGGTGATTTTTCTCAATGTATTTTTCGGTCCTGTATCAAGAAATTCCTTTTTGGGACAGTACATCTAGGTAAGGGGTAGGGATCTGATTGTGAAGTCATATTTCTTCGCCTATTTTCCCCTATTTTTGCATGTATTTTTCGGTCCTATATGAAGAACTTCCTTTTTGGGATAATGCAGCTCCAAAGGAATGTTGAGGCCTATCAGTCCTATAGTTATTGAAAGTTATGCAAAGAAGCCTAAGTCTACCCTCTACATACCCAGGTACTCAAAATATTGAAAGTTATTCAAAAGTTATCTGCAAACATATTGAAGGAAGCCTGAACACACCGTTTTTCCCACTAACTAGTATGGGGACCGGGTTTCCAGCCCCACACTAATTAGTGGGGTTGTCTGGGCTTTATAGGTGCCACTGATGTGGGCAGAGAATACCATCAATTTCTGATCATTTTGGAACTCGTCCCCCATTTCTCAACCAATATTTCTCAAAATATTTTTATGATACTTCCACACAAAACTGTTGAGCCAGAATTTTCAATTCAGTCTGGAAACAGGTCGATTTCAAAAATCTTCCCAATATAGCTAAATCACGTGGGGCAACTGCATTTGTCTGTCCGGTACCTTACCCGTTGAGTCCCCCATTGCCCCAAAATCAATTTCATTGTGGCCTGGGATGTCATATGTCCTATAATGGTTCACTCCTCAGAAGTCCCCGTCTTCTACATTTCTTTCGTTTTAGTCCTGTATACCATCACGTGACTCGTCAATAACGCCGGTGAAATATAATTTTTCTTCTGATTTTGGCCCAGGAGAATGCTCACTGAAGAGATGAAAGATGCCATTATATTTAAAGATGGTGCGAGGTGGTCCAGGCGTGGTTTTATCACAAAAACGCGGTTGATATCGCATCAGATCCCGATGCCAAACATCAACATACTGCAGGGCGGTCAGATTACGCCAACGCATGCCTGATCGCCCCTTGCATCGCCCTCTCCCAGGCCTTTGCTGCTACCGCGCCGTCCCCCGCCTCCGTTTCTGTCGCCCGTCTCTGTCGCCCGCCCTAGCCCACACCTAAGCCATTGCCGCCCACCGCCGGCCGCTTTCCCCTGACTCTAAGGACCCACACCGCACTCAACTGCTCGAATTTGGGGTTGTAACGCCGCGCAGGCGTTTGAATCCCTGCTCGCCAACCACCCTTGACGCTCCGTGAGCTCAATATCCCGCTCCCCATCAGCTCCGCCCGCCACCTCATATCCCGCTCTCAATCAGCTCCGCTCGCCACGTTCAGAACCAGCTTGCTAGCGCCTCGCGAATCACCTGGCTTGCCGGTCCGACGCCCCACTTACCAGTTCAACGCTCGCTCGTTAGCACTACTCCGAGGCCGCAGATTTCCGGACGCGCGCGTCAGCGCCACGCCCCGCCACCGCTCGAACCCCCTCGGCACCCCTCGTGCCCCGCTTGCCAACCGACGGCCCGCCGCCTCGACGCCGCCCTCCAAGCCCACGTCTGGTGCACGTAGTGCCAGTCTCGGGCCTATCCGCGATCTGGCGAGTCCGAGGCCACCTCCGTCTCCCCCTTTGCTTTCTGCCCTATTACTGCTCCGTTCTCCACGAGCTCGCCTTCGAGTCCTGCGCGCGGCACTCGCGCGCGGCGTTAACCAGTTCCGCATCGACGCGGAGCGTCCTCACCTCGCCTGCGATGGGCAATCGCCGTCCCGATCTGACTCGTCAACGTCGACGTAAAGCCGGGATAGAGTCGGCGCGGAGGCGGCGGGAGTCCGGGGTCGGGGCGGCCACTCGCAGGCAGTGTCTACCGCGTCGGTGAGCAACTATGCGCAGTACGCCTCTGATAACCGTCATCCCCTTCTCTTCCCCCCTTCGCCGTCGTCTCTACGAATATAAGAGTGTGCGCGATGCTGACGTGATTTAATTTACCACATCCCCCCAGCAGAGGCGGCACCAAGCCCCGGACGTCCGACACCGGCACGCACCAGGGAATTTTTGTTGCCAACAGCGTCGGAGCGGGCAGGAGGTGAGTAGTTTTTACCTGATTTCCAGTTCCATTGGCGAACGGGTTCGAGCGCGTGTCTCTTGCCCTTGATTCCGAGCTTCTTGTGCTCGGGATTCGCGCGCACCGCGCTTCCCACGGCTGTTTAGACCAAGTCATCGCGTCGGACACGTTCATCCCTCGTGTCCCCTTCCGTTTCCCTGCCGCTCGTCTCACACGATACATACCTGCTGCAAACGCGCTCGCTCTCGACACTCCGTCTTGCGAGCTCAGAGTTCTACCGCCGCGTTGTTATATTTTCGTCTGACGCCGCTGGGATTTTCGATCGTTGTCGGGGAGAACCCACCCTTTGTGTTTTCCTTGACACGATTTCTGGATCACGGTGTTGCGATAATTCCGTATTCCCATCTTGGCACGCCTTTCGGTCGTGGGTGGGTCGGGCGATAATTTCTTCTATTCGCCGTACAACCTTGACCCCCGTGGTGTGCACCTTGCACGTAACGTTTAGTACGTATGCTGATGAATTGATATCGATCTCGTCACGACCATTCCTCGAAGCCGCGAGCGAATTCAATGTCGTCTCGATGACATTGAAGTGTGGAGAAGGAGCGCCACAGGTTGTTCGTCCGCTCTCCATGCACTCTTGTATTGTCCACTGGCCACTGCTCGAATCCGATTTCGCTGATCTCACCCACCCCGCACCTGGGCCATGCCATGCCGTCTTGGTTGATTCGCTTCTTGACAGCCCAACCTCAGAAGAGAAGAAAAACTTTCATGTCAACGGTGGTACTCTTGCACTGGCACGGGTCACAATGTCACCACAGTCCTGGGGCTTTCTTGACAGATGCAGGCATGACATGCAGAGGGGCTAATTATAAGTGTACTCGGCCGAGGACTCTGGCGAGGTTTTCCCAACCTCAAAAGAGAAAAAACCCCTTTTATGTCAACGGTGGTGCTCTTGCGCTGGCACGGGTCACAATGTCACCACAGCCCTCTGGGGCTTTCTCGACAGATGCCGGCATGACATGCAGAGGGGCTAATTATGAGAGTACTCAGTCGACGATTTTGGCGAGGTTTTTCAAAACCCGACTGAGCGACAAATTCGGGATATATAAAACGACGACGACGGAACCCCAAACACGAACCCCCACTCGTAATACTAAACCGCTAGCGCCTACCCTGGCTGAGCGTAATATCTGAATAATCAATCAATCATTCAGGCTGTCTCTGTTGCCATAGCAGCGAACCTTGGCAGCGGCGGTATCGCATTCGAGCAGTTCTGAGTTGGTCGGACTCCATAAATGTTCAGAGTTTGCCGTGTTCGGAATACCAGGACACCAGATGCACTTAGTGTTAGTCTCCTCTTTGGTCTTGAGAATGAACCTTCGGTGCGACCGGTTTTCCCTGCTCGGTGTCTTTTTTTTTGGTCACGATTCGGAACTGTCATTCCTGAACAGATAGCGACAGATGACATTTCATTACAGGTGTCATAGGACGGTGGACGCTCTGTTCCTGCATATTAAAGTGCCCCGTAAAGCCACCCACCCATCTCCAGCCCCCTGCCCACCGAACGCATCGAAGATGAAGTTGGCCGCACCGATCTCTCTGGTTTTCGGCGTGTGCGGTGCGTCTCCAACCTGTTCGTATTCGTTGAATAGTTACTTGACATCAGGAAAAAGTGACACTACAATATAGTGCAATGTTGTCTATGTATCACTTGTAGCCGTATTGCTAAGTACCCCTTTATGTAGCATCTGTAGTCAACTGGGGAGGCTCTGTAGCCTCATGTAGCCATCTGTAGTAAACCACCTGACAATGTAGCAGTATGTAGTTAGGCGGGGTGCTACGAGAAAGGGGCCTTTGCAACACAAAAGGAAAGCTTTCGTCTACTCACTGAACCTCTTTCTTTCTTTTATGTTGTCTTGTCTTGTTTTGATACTTACCGTTATGTTCTGCCTTGCGTCTCTGAGTTCAAATTGCTTTATTCAGTTAATTGCCTACAAGGGGAATCGAACTCAGGACCTCGCGAGAACGAAGAAAACTACAGAAAGTACAAAATACCACTACACTAAGAGGACCATGATGAATAGTGTAAAGTTAGTGATCACATGGCTGCAGCTCCTCCGCAAATTTACTTGCACAACATTTCTGAAGTACTTAATTGTTAAATAGAAATGAATAGTAGTGAACCCTTGGTGGGAAGGCACTCCACATGGGTAGGATAGTTGCACACAAGAATTTGTGAGATGTCTGATGTGATTCAGCCTCATCTCCGAATGCATTAACCCAATCCTTCCTTGAAAATATTGAGTGCAATGATTTTAAAACCCCAATTTGTTTGAACCTGAAAATTCATGTTCTGAGGCAACTTGACTATGTAGCTTGTAGGCATTCTACATTGCTCTACATAGACTATATTGAATCCATGCACTATGTTGTCTCTGCACTGGCTACATGATGCAACATAGGCTGCCTACTGGCTACAGATGGCTACATCTGACTACATATCCAACTGACTGGCTACAGAGGCTACAGACTGCTACAGAGATCTCCCCTTTGCTACAGAGGATTCACTTTTTCCTGATGGACTGACGCGTCCCCCAGCCCTCCAAGGCGCAAACGCAGGTGTTATACTCGTCCTACCAGCTCCCACTTCATTCCCACCTGCTCCAAGCTTTAGTTCAATTTCCCTTCCCTCGATTTCCCTTCCCTCCGGCTTCAGCCTCCCGAGTCTCTCGATTCCCACCAGTTTCTCGATCCCCACTGGCAGTTTCTCGATCCCCATCCCCACCTCCTTCCCCTCCACTTCGCTGAGCACTGTCTCCGAGACTGCCTTTGCCTCTGTCAGCATTGGAGGCGTCGCCTCAGCCGATGGCGCAACGACATATTTCCTTGAGTACGTTGAGGGTGTCAATGGGGTCACGCGAACTTTCACAGGTTGGTTTTCCTTTGTCTGCTTATGCCAGCTAAAATTGGGCTTACCGTCAAATAAATACGTTTTCAGAGCAGCCCTTCGCACAAGGGGCCACTGTATGGCGCGACGACCAACTCCACGAAACCTGCTCATTGGATGGGAAAGGCATCGCAGTCTGTAATATCGCAAATGAGACCTCGTTCACGGGTACCGCCATGCCGATCTTCACGGTCGGCGCTAATAATCCCGGTATCGGCGGAGGGGGCTTAGGAGGCGGGAGCGGGTCTGGCTCTGGTGGAGGCAGCACTGGGGGTGCACTGAGAGTGAACGGCGGGGCATCCGTTGGCTGGATGTTGGTTGGTTCTGTGGCGGCCATGGTTGCTGGGATGAGATTAGTGCTCTGAAAATCCGTCGCATTCCAAACTTCATCCGATAAAATATGGTCTATACTTGATACCCATACGAGTGGAGACGCAGATAATATATCGAAAAGTTGGCAAGGGTGAATTAGGCGAGCACAGCACCGGGAAGGACGAATTCGTGGTCAAGGGCTGTCCCATATGGTGCGCGTATTCCGGAGAGGCAGACGATCGACGGTGCATGGAGGTTGCGTCATGCGGGGACGCGGCATGTAGGAAGACAAAGGGGTCGACGTGCCCTTGGGTGGGGCAGCCTATATAAATATAGCAAGAGTTCCGTGAGCTCGCCGTCGCTGTAGATATTGAGGATGTCGGAGCCGTGGAACTAATGGTCAAGAGATTGTCAAGATAGAGGAGGAACTTGTAATACAGCACCCATGTCGGGTACGGATTTGAGACGTTTGCTCACTCACAATGCTGATATTTGGTCCTCTGGTTTCAAATACAGTGATGTCGAGACTTCCGAGTATTATTCTATTTGCCGGGCTTGTCTTATGCAGGTTTCCGTTACTCTTTGCAATATATTGCGGCGTTTCCTTCGGCTGGCGTAATTCTTGGCTCTCTGGCTCGATCTTTTGCTTGCTGCCTGCCTATCTACCGCCCATTGGTATCCTGCTCCTGATGTCGGACACGGAATTCTCGCGCGCGCACCGCCCGGTGAAACTCGCACAGCCCTGTGGTTGGAAATGTAACTTTTTCCATTTCTAATCACCGGGCCGTACTACGACTAGTACTCAATTGATCTTTTATTAAACGGCGGATTATTCAATCCAACCCGCTTCAAATGACGAACACCTGCCGTAGATCGCCAACTTGCCAATCTTGGACTGCGGGCTGGGCTGTAAGCTCCACCTAGGCTCCATCCTAGCTCCACGCTCTGTAATGTACCTCTGGGCCTCGATCCTTCGGATCAGACGCTCACTGCTTGCACCAGCCGACGCAAGACCGCCCTTGTAACCAACCTGCGGAAAAAACGACGATTCTGACTGGATTTGTTGACGGCAAACTACGAACGGACAGTTTTTGCTTGTAGATCAAATTGTGGAGCCGAGACTTACAGCATAACGAGGTACGAGTTAAATTTACTGTAGGGCCTTTTTATAAAAGACTAGCCGAGACTCGCGCAATGTGAAACGGCCCCCCTACTTGATCGGAAAATTCCATTTGCTCTATTACAGTCCGCCTTCCGTCCCCTTTCACCCTACCACCATGTCCATGAACGAGGTCAACATTGCATACGGGCAGTACGTCCGAGTCCCTCATGTTCTTCAGCCCATTAACACGACATAGACGTGTTGATCGTTCCTTCTACGTGGCGGCCATCGGTGAGTTGGATTAGATGTCCCTCATTCATCGCTGAGAACCACAAAAGCTCTCTTGGTCTATGACTATCTCCTGACACTCGAATGGGAGGTACGGTACATTTGGAAGCCGCCTCATCGAAAGGCGACTGCGTGGTATTTGTTTGTCCGCTATTTTGCCCTCGGTGCCAACGTGGCGCTGTTCGCTCTGTCCTTTGTTAATTTTCCTGCTGAGGCATGTCGGTATCTCCATGTTATGAACGCGACAACTCACTCCCTATTTCAGACGTAAGGACTTCTGTGCTCTTAAATTGGTGTAATATTAGAATGAACTGCCCGCAGCTGCCTCACACTCGTTAATGTCCATGACGTGCTTTGGATAGTGCAAGTGTTGGCGATTGACCGTGCGCCTTACCCCTCCCATCCCGTCTTCATTGCTCTCATTGAATAGCAGTTACTCTGATCCTCAGGATATTGGCAATGTATTCGTATGACAGACGAATTATCTGTATTATCATGGTTACAACGCTGGTCGCAATTGCTCTCTATATTGTGAGCGCATCTTAATCTTTTTTCACCACTGTCATTACTTTGCCTCTAGTGGTCGGCCGTGCGTTCCGAGCCTCCTCTGGTGTATAAGACGAATCTTCCTGGTTGCCACACCGCTGTCACGAGCTCTCGGTGCGTGCAGATATCATGATTCTGAGCCGCATACTGAAATGAGCTGCAGGCAGATCCGTACGCATCGCTTGCGATTTTTTTTTTTTTTTTTGACTTTCCGACTTCTTTCTTTCAGGAACGGCAGGCTCATGGGAGGCAATGTGGGCCATGCATATCTGGATCTCATCAACCCTTCTAAAAATGTCGTAGGCTCTTAGCGGACCTTGTGTTTCTTGGACTCACCTTATACCGCGCCTATATCAATGCTCGCGAGGAGAACAAACACCTGACGGGATCTCTCTTCCACGTTGTAATTCGCGATGGTGAGTGTCTTGCAAGTATCCGAGGAGCATCTGGACTCACCTTGCCACCATCATTAAAAGGTGTCATGTACTATATGTTGAGTTACAGTCGCCCGCTCGAAATTTCCTGATCCCCGACGCCTTCCTCCAGCACAATTTGTCTCGCAAATTTAGCCAATATCTTGATGTATTGTGTATGTAGGAGGGTTCAGCTCTTCAGTGAAACCGCGCCCTGATTCAAAAATATAGTTCGGCGATGTAGTCTGTGGATTTATTTGCAACAGTCCGGGAATCAGATCTGATTTCCTTTTGTGCAGATTGCCAATTTAAACTCTGGACTGTCATCATTCACAATCGCGTACGCATTATTCCTGGTCATCCATAATTCACCCATTAGGAGTTGCTCAGGATTTCGGTTACGGCGATCTGCCGACTGATGCTCAACCTTCACAGGGCCGCGTCCACGACAAATGATTCGGCGGTCGACGCGCTGTCCCCTACTATACAATTTGCTCAGAGGCCAAATTTGGACACTAATGAGGCCGGAGGCTCCGAGTCCAGTGGCACAACTTCATGTTCATGATCGTGCGAGTGTGTTCAGTTTTATGTCCCATGTGTACCATAGAGTTTTTCAAATCCTTCCCAGGATGAGTGAAATCCCGAAAAGGCGCTTAATTGGGCCGCATCCAATTTGAACGGCGACAGGAAGGAATTCAGTCTCCTGATCCCACTTCCGGAGTCTGGGAAGACAGAGTCGCGGAATTCCAGAGTAAATTCTGAGCTAGTTTGAGTTAAATTCAGTAACACATAGTACCGTTGAGCCAGGAGAATTTCAACAACCCAATGTCCAGTGATGGGCATTCCGTCGACTGCCGACGCGAGATACGACGTTTCATGTGACGCTTTGAAATTTGGAATTCGGAAGGGATTGAGTGAAGTTCATTTGAAGCTGATCCTTCCTGTATCATGGATGCAGCGTTCCTCTACTCCGTCATTTAGATTTGGAACTACAGCACGAGGTCTTCGAGGATTTTGGAATCCGCGAGGCATCCCTCTTCCGCACGGCCGTTCTGGATTCCAGTACCGCCGAAAACGTCGGTTTGCCATGGACGTAATTGACGAGCCTGATGTTGCGCCAGATCGGTATTGGTGACTGCGAGACATATCTGAGGCGGGCACCGAACTTGGTATATTGCAATTGCCAGCTGGATCTCCTCACCTATGGGGAGAGAATATCCGCCTCCGCCCGAGATCAGGCCTCCCTCCTTGAAATCGTTGTGCTGGAATATCCTGGGTATTGACAGGTCAGTCCCAGTACCGGAACAACCTCGGCGACAGAGTCGTTTACGAGGACTCCCACCAGGAGGCATTCCCGATTCAATTCCTCTTTACTATTACGTGCCAGACAAACTCGGAGCAATTCGCGATTTTCGGGTGCGTTCGGCATTTCTTCCATCGGATTTTTACTTACTTTTCGCCTTTCAGTATATTTGACTGCATATATAACCTCCTAGACTCTGCCTTTACGCACGTATCCGACGGTTATAGTTTACAGACTTCTCGCGACTGAATTGAGCATTCAGTATTGAACTCTGGCCATCGGTCGCTCGTGAAAGCTCTAAAAGTTCCATTTATTTACTCATATGATGTTCATTGCTCCGAATCGAAGTCCACAAGTATCTAATTTCTGTTGAAAGACAGGGGCAATTCGCACATAAGTCACCGCGTTGCAGAAGAGGTGTTCCTGTATGTCTATGTTTCTGCAGTCGCGTGTCGGATCATCTGGCCGCCTGTTGGACAAAACCTTCTGCAACGCCTGGGGTTGTTTCCTTCCGCCTCTGCCGAAATGGTTTGGATCATTAATTTAAACTTGAACGAAAATAATAACGACAACAACTCGGGCTATACATTAGAGCCCACTCCTTGTAATTTACTACAGCCATGGTGCTCGCGCGCAATTAAGTCGACATGATCAGCATGAGAAAGTAACCCTGCATCCGGTTTCAGCTTTTCAGGAGAATAGAATGAAGAAAGAAAGAGGCACGAACGTCATTCCAACGTTGGGTGTGTTGCATTGGCGGATGGAGGCTGTATAGGTACGATCAATGGTTGGGCTCGCGAAGGAAACACTAGGGGACAACGCACGACCACCATTAGTCGGATTCGAAAACGCATGGTTGCCGTCGCAGGTGCTCTGCAAGTTTTCGTTAGAGGTTAGAGGGGGTTTTAAGATAATGGTGGCGTACTGTGAGGCAATTGTTGCCCGAGCAGCTGCTGTCGGAAAAGGAGAATGTCATGCCGACCTGGAGAGTGGAGGTTGGTACGGAGTACAGAGTGACGCCTATTAAACGAAGGACGTACGTTGAAACCGTCCACCCGCGAGAGATTGCATTGTCTGAACGACGGGTTACTTGGGGGATGTTAGAGAAAATTTATCATGTTCGAAGCAGAGCCACGAACTCGAAGCTACATCGTTCCGTCAGACGCGAATTCAAAACAAACCGAGAGGTGAAAAACGCACCTGCACTCGAGAAGGGTGCATCCGCCGCCTGTGAATGAACTAGTGTGAGAGGTATACCATCTTGTTGCACGACCATATACTTGCCATCGGGAAAGCTGATTATTCAAACAATCAGAGAGGTATTCATAAAGCTGAGAAGGCAAGACTCACCCGCAAGTCCCGGTCTGGCCAAAGATACGCCACGACAGTTGCTGTGAAGCACGAGTCAAGAACTGCTGTCAGGTTGAGAATATAGGAAGCACTTACAGCTTCTGGAACCACAATCGACGTAGTGCCACCATTCCCGATGGCCGCCATGGTCGTCGTCACAGTCCCGGCATGGAAAATAGGCGTGATCGTCTTGGAGGCGCAGGTGTTCCTAACAGTAACGAGATGGTTTGCGCTGGCGACAGCGGCGAGAGAGGCAGCAGCGACAATGGAGAGAAGGCGAACCATGATGGTGACAGAGAAAATGGAAGAGGTGTAACTGTAAGTGAGGGAGGATGAAAACTGATTTCAAGACCGTTTTTATATTGGACGCCAAGCCGGACGATTTCAGAAGCTTCCCGGATCGGGAGGCCTAAACGTAGCAACAAATTGGTAGCAGATCGGCAGTGCCGAATGTGTGTGATCGACAATCAACCCATTCGAATCCACGCGTGGTCTCGCGTGGTTGACAAACATGGGATCGCGACTTGAATTCACACACCACTACTCTTGAGCCCGTAGAAAACGAGCGTCTCGAGAACCGTTCAACGATACACGGAAATTTCGTTCCAATCGGGGCCGGGCCGATTTTTAGTGACAGTCATCAAGTCTGGTAGATATCGCAGTTGAGCTCCCGCGGTCGCATTGAAATCTTTCGTAAGTTTCAACCCCAGTTTCATCAGTCGGTGGGCTTGGAAGGCTTGAAGCCATATTGAGATAAGCGATCCGCACTCCTGCGTATCTCTAGTTCTGTTGCGGTCGGCGGGTCTCGCCTCTTTCTCCCGATTCGGCTGCCTCGAAAGTTGAAGGTTTTGAACAACCGATGGGACTGTTTCTAATTACACCCAGAGGCTTAATTGCACGGATGATTCTATAATTTCTATTGAAACCCGTGCGTGAGTTAACGTTAACCAGGAAGTTGAACCGACTTACCACCATTCAAGCCACCGGCGGAGGTATGAAGCTGCCGGCTGTATGGAGCACACCCTCCAGCTCATACACGAATTGCTGCAAAACGCGTGGAGCTCGCAGCACACGGCCGAATTGATAGGTTTCCGCAAAATCTCCTTGAACGCCGGGAGTCCATGGAGTGGGATTTGTGTTGTAGGACCTTCCGCGTTTCGTAGTTCATGATATGTATCTCAATACTTACATTTCAGTAAACCGCCTTGGCATGGCATGCCAAGGCGGTTTATCCCGACATACGGGACGAGAACAAATCCGCAGCGGGGGGTGGCACAGGTGTGGAGCTAGGTCCATTCAATGGTGGAAAGCGCACGGTCTGGGGAAGCCGGGACCATGGTGGTAGAGCGGTGGTAGCAGTTGCCAAGTGATTGCAGCCATGGATCCAAGAACAATCTTGATCTGAGCTTCCTCGGATCTTCGGACCACAAGTCCCTCCTCACGACGCTTTCTCTCGCCTGTACGGTGACGAGAAGGAACGGACCTTTCGCAGCGCTTCGCCGTTGGTCTTCTCTGCTTGTTGTGGGCTGTGGCCGACGCCGAAACTCCAACTTTCCGATTTGAAGAGTACGTATAAGTATGGCCCCCCGCCCCTAAAAAAGCAAACTCCCAGGCTTGGTACATAAATGCGGAGTGCAAATGTCCACTATGTGACACACTTTCAGGTTGCCGGAGAGTTGCTCTTTGTACCACGCTTTCCGTCAACTTGAACGCGTCAATGGGATCAAACATTTCTGATGAGCTGCAAACAAAAACTTTCCACTGAAAGAGAAAATGTGGCAGAATGTTGCGCTTCTAACTTTAACACAAAGGACATTGCTCAAGTTCCGGGCATGGAATTTCCTCATGTGTTCGTCCCTAAAATGTGGAGTGAGATGTATCCTTCCCTATTACGCGTTGGTCTCTCGCAGACAAACACTTCAACATATGATCTCGTACCTCGATTTGTTGAAATTACGCGTGACCGCCCACGATTTTGCAAACTGCAATAAGAGAATATGTCCGTAAAATGAACGCCACATAACTGAAAACCACTAATTGTCGAGCAGAACGTCGGTCTTACTGAGATGGCGCGGAATGGAAAGCTTGATTCCACCATCGGCAGAGACGAAGGTCTGAGTCGATTCCATTTTTCGTGCAAATAATCATGCCCATGGCATAGCCCATTAATTGGCCCCGGTGATCCGTCACTTACCGTGGTCGGTGGCGCTGCGCGGCTGTCCTCGCTGGGATTGGATTGCGCACCTTTTCATTGGCAATTTATTTCCTTCTTGTCGTTCCTGGTCTCAACCTTGCCCTCCCTTTCCTTTTCTTCCTCGCACTCCATATAATGTACCACAAGTCTCATGCGACCTTCCGGCGAGGACTCGAACATCCCCTCACTATACTGAGCCAACAGTTGACTCCTCCATGAGCCCGCCGATTTTTTCCAGGCAGATACCGGTATATACACCCACACTTCGCAGACCCAGAGAAGGAGGTACTGTCGTGATACAATTTAGCTCGTTCCGGCGCCTGATCAAGATAGGGATTCGAAAAAATGCATTATGCGTTGTGTCAGACAGAAAAACATAGGTGTAGAGGAGAAAACTACAGAGTATAGTTACGTTGTGCGCTACATGGGTAGGCTACCGCGGACGCAATGGGCAGACGACTTCGCCGTCTGGGATGCGGGAAGAGCGCACGGTGCAGAGCATGGGCCAAGGACGCGAACTTGAGCGCGTCGCTGTTCCAAGACGCCGCTCCAAACCGCAGGCGATGGGGTGTGATGTAATTCTGCTCATCGGTTCGCTGGTGAAACATCATGCAGGACGCAGGATGCAGACAGCGTCTCAGCTTTAACATATCGGATGCACATGGCTGTCGAGTCTAAGCGCACGAATGAGCTCGCGAGAAGAGGCGAAGAAGAATAGGCAACGCACATGTCGGACGCTGCTGCGCGTGGTCGGCCGGCGTATACGTGATGCTACTCAGACCCGACTAATGAAAATGGGTTTTGTGCGCAGGGATCACAAGGGGAAGCCGCGGTGCGGGATTCCGTGACTTTGCAGGACGGCGGATAGAGTGAGGGCCCGGGTCTTCCAGAGCTGTTTCCTGCGCGCGAAGTGGTGTATGGCTTCGTTGAGCTGCTGCTGTTGCTGGAAGAACTTGCGTTTACGGCTTTTACGCACGGCGAGCGCGTTCAGACGACGGCTGTATAGTTTCTCCTTGGTGGCTACGTGTTGCTCACGTCGGGGGAGATTGGACCACTCGTCCAAAGATTGAGAAGGAAACTGCGGGAAGGCAGACTCCTCCTCAGGGGACACATCGAAGGTCGCGGACTGGTGTGTAGGCGGGGGTTCCATATTTTCGCTCCGGCGGAGGGTCGATGGATGCGTGAGCGGACCCAAAGCATAAGGGTCGTTGTGATTGAGGCCGAAGGAAGCGGCTAAGGGCGCCGCTGTGTACAATTGTCAGAGAAGACCTGGGATCGTCGTGGACGACGTACGAGGACCCCACCGAGTGCGATGATCGGCACTCCCATCTCCGACTCCTTCAAGCAAGCCTTGATTCGTGACGTACATGTTGCCCTTCACGTTGTTGAACGTTCCACCTTCAATTCGGATGCGGCTACCGGTAAACGCAAAGGACATCCTGCGGACGAGGGAGACGTGGCAGTCGGTACCGAGACTACTTGACTCATTTGATGGTAGACCCGTGACGGCGGGTTTGCACGGCCCGTGGCGACACGTGGTGACAAAGTTGCTCAGCACGATCGACGGGCCTACGGCTAGTTTCGATATATTTTCAAGGGCTTTTCATCGCCTTTCTTCTCGGAAAGTTACCCCCTTGAGCTACTCTGAGCGTGCGGTCACCCGTATAGGCGGCTCTCATGCCAAGGCTGGGTTATAACATGTAGTTGCAAATAAATTCTCCTTTCCGATTGCCATGGCAGGAGTTCCGAGCTTCACCGGATGCTTGGAACCGAGTGAATGTAAAGGAAGTTGTAAAAGAAATAAAGATCACTCTCACGTAAATCAAACCCCGCCATCACATTCGGCATTGCCGGCACCATTTGAGCTTTGCCTTTTTTTCCCCACCAACAAATCGGTAGGCGAAGACGTAACAAACAGTCCTCAATACGCATAGACTGTTTGACATACTCTCTTGCCAAAATACGCTGTTCGCTCTCGGTTGTAACTCACCCGTGTCATGGCCATTGCGGCCGTGGTTCAACGGGCCGTCGGGAAGAGAACTTGTGCCGTGGCAGTGCCGTTGAGTGCCCAGAAAATCCTGGCTGGGACGGGCACGGCACGCGTGGCATGGGTGCCCTTGAACCATGACCACGGCAGGTCTATTTGATGACAACTGGATAGAGTCAATGTCAGCTGCCCCGGACATAGAGCAACCAGATGGGCAGTACGGCCGAGTAATTATTGGCCAGAGAAGCCGGTGTGAAAGGGCGCTCATACCAGCTCTTCAGACGTTGAGTATTGATGAGGGTTCAACTAGAAGAGAGAATCAACATTACTAGTACTGTCGAGTTGAGGGTCGCGACTAGACTCGAAGTTGCTGGACCTTGCTGGGGAAAACGGCACTGTGAAATGCTGGGAGTGGCCTTGGAATCAACTTGGAACAAGATGCCTCTGAGTCAAAAAAAGCAGAGTGCCTATCACATGGCCCAGGCTCGAGTCGAACGAGCGTACCCGATGTACTTAGAGAGTTCTGATGCCCCATGAACCCAAGGTATGTACGCACCACGCGCCTCTGGGCCTTTTCATTTTCGTGCTTGAATTCAACTCGGTGTTATACGAGAGCAGGGACCCAAGAATTCACGTGCACGAAACTAGCATGCGGAGGCACGGTCGTTCTCTCAAGAACGAAAAGCATATTCTCTGCATTTACGTTTTGCGGCTGGGCCAGGTTTCACATCCAATGTTACATTAACTGCTGTAGGAATTTGAATGACTCAAAAGAAAAGAATACTCACAGGCGAAAATTTGGGATCCGAAATCTTATGACCCAGGTTCGAGTCGAACGAGTCCCTGCGGTAATTGCTTGCATGCAAAGGAATGTCTTGCAGGTGCGCACCCCGCGCCTCTGGGCCGTTCCTTCATCCAATGGCACGTGAAGTAATTAGGTAAGTTGACGGTGAAAATGACCTATGGTAGCACCAAAACGCCCGCTTTCTCATCTAGAGCCCGGGCTCAAGTCGAACAAGCATCCCTGGCTTACTCAATGTACGGTCATGGGTCGCAGGTGCGCAGAACACGCCTCTGGGCCTTTCATGTCTATAAGTAGGTTGACAAAAAAGGGTATGAATCTGACTTATGCGAGCACAAAAGCAAACCCGTCAGATCCATGGCCCAGGCTCGAATCGAACGAACTCCCTGATATACCCATTTTGCCTTATCATGCGCTTCAGGTGCGCGCCATGCGCTTCCGGGCCCTTTCGTGTGTGATTTCAACTCCATAGTGATCACGACCCGCGGAAGAGCAGGGACCCCGTCCACCAAAATCAGCATGCGGAGGGACTGATAACGCACATCCTGTTCTCCCTGTTCATAATTCAGTGCTGAATGGACCAATGTACGAATCTGAATGGTCACAAAGAAAAGAATCTTGACAGTCAAAAATTTGACGTGAAAGCGCATGGCCCAGGCTCGAGTCGAACGAGCTTTCCTGCGGTAACATGGTTACAGTTCCACCATTTTCATTTATTGCAGGTGCGCACCACGCGTCACTGGGCCTTTTCCAGCTTGAATTCGGCTCGGGGAGGTGACACAACGCAGAAGAACTGAGCGGTCGCAGACCCGGGGTCTATTTTAATATTCGTTTAATATTCGGCTATCATTGAGGGATTGAAATGTTGAAATGCGAAAGTTCAACCAGTCTCCGCGGGTGGAGCGGAACTCAGGCTGCCGCATTTTCCGCTTGTTGGATGGCCCCCGCGCTTGTTTTATATATCCTCTCTAAATTTTCGCCCTTCACGCAACCTCGCACCAAACTTTACAACACACAGTCACGCCACGTGAAGGTTTATCTGCCGGCTCTTTCCGTTTACGATGTTTGAGTTTTTAAATTTGGCCGTGAATCAACCGTGGAAAGGCCTTCGGCAAACTCCGGTTCAGGCGAAATGTCTTTTCCTCTCAGGCTCAGGCGTTGAGTGGAACGGGGAATTGGACTTACTGCTCAGGATCGAACAGCCTCACTTGATCAAACCCGTACACACTTTTTCTAGGAACGGCTGAAATGCACCATATCACAACCAGACAGATACAGCAATCTATTGCGAAATGAATAACGCGCGCCAAACGCATCTATCTAGCCACGTGGAGATCAATACTGCTGAAGAAAGCCCGCAGTTCGCTTATCTCCCAGAATTCCATGATGGCCAACGCCGGTCATGAAATAATGCTTAACAGGCTTCCGACACCCACTAGCACCAAGATCCCCCCAATCGCGCCGCACAGCATCAGACATCGTGGCTACCACGCCGAGTTCAGCCGTCAGCGCGCTGAGAGGGGCTTTGACTGAGGAAAGCCAGTGGTTGACTGACTCCGCGTACTCGCTGGCCGACATAGGGACGTCGGGCGGAAAGAAGTCGCGGAGGAAGTTGGAAAGGGAAAGAATCATTCGTTTGCCAATCGCAAAACCGTCCAAATCGGCAGGGGCTGCTGCAGGCGAGCCTGCCGATGCGGCCTCAAGTTGCTTCAGTCGATCGCTCTCTGGGCCGTAGAGGGGGTCGTAGCTAAGCAGCTGGATGATGTTCGCAAAGCTAGAGTCGGCGGAAAGTCCTGTTTTTCGCAACGAGGCTTGCATCGACTCCATGGTCCACATAAGGGGGAAGTGGTCGATGAAGGAGAGCTGCAAGACTTGTTCACCACTGTCTTCCAGCAGTTTGGCGACGGCGACGGCGACGACACTCGTTCCGGAATAGCTCGTCAGGCGGTACGGACCATGCGAGCGCTTCTCGCGGATTTTGTCCGCAAAGAATGCGGCCTGGGCGGCGAACGGAGAAATCGGTGTGGAATCCATGATTTGAATGCCCCAAAGCGTGCCAGAAAAGTTGGCTCGAAGGGCCATGGCGGAATCAATAGTTCCCCTGATACCGGGAAACATAATCAGAGGGATTCCCCCGTCTGAACGCAGTTCCACGACTGTCTCCGACGAGAACGGAACGCTGTAGTCTTTCCCAGCCCCCTCTGAATTTCGATATCCGTCAAAGTTCCACCCACCAAAGCTTCCAAGAAAGACGCTAACTGGGAGATGACGGGACGGGAATAAACAAGGTTCTGTGGGATCGCAGCGGCGGCGTTCGCGAGATCTCGAGATCGCAAAGCCTTCACGATGTGGAGACGAAAGATGGTCGCCGTCAAACTGCAAAATATTTCGGCATACGCACCAGCAAAAGGTTGATCCTCAAACCTGTCAAATCCCTGCTGGCGAAGGTCCACCGTCGGCGATATTTCGGTGAAATTGCAGACACTCGTGGCGACCTTAAGCAGCCACGGTTGAATATTTGCGGTCACCCACACGGTAGGCGCCTCAATCAAGTCAATGGTGTTCAGTTGTTCCTCAACCGTGTTATAACTGCAATTTATCGGTATGAATACCGCGCGGGAATTGTGACACTCACATAGCGTCAATTTCGGCCGCATATAGACTGATCGCGGCCTTGCGCAGAACCGTGCCTTTGCCTGCGCGGGGAAGGGGTTTGTCCAGGGAAGTAAACAATATCATCTCCTTGAAAATCCGGCTGAATCCTGGTGCAATCGCGTTGGCTTCTTCAATGACAGGCCTAGAATCAATTCAGTGGCGCAAACTGGTGAGATGGAAGTTGATAAGTACCAAACAGTGTTTCTGAGATCGGCGAGTTGAATTGGATCCTTGACGTCGATTTGCAGTTCTAGAGGCGTTTCAATGAGTATTCCTGTTTGTGCGCGCTCGTGCCCAAGTGCAATAGCTGCACTAACACTGTCATAAATTTCCGTGTGCATTGAGCTCGCGTGCTGTCAACGAAAACAAAACGCACAACGGGCTACCCGTGATGATGTTCTCCATGGGGGCGGGGACCGTCTTCTCCCCGAAGTGTGCACAATTGTGTCGTCGAGGCGCCCAACACTGAATCAATCCGGTCAGTTCGACCGTCATTCTCGTCCTTTTTACGTACAGTCGCCACAAGTGCTTTTTCTGCGGGTGATTTACGCAGAGATCAGACGTCGCGTAGCCTGTAAGGTTTTCCAGATTTTGCACCATTGGAACCCAAGTCTCAGATGTCTACGGAATTTCAACGTTTGGTAAGTACACGAAGAGACACATTGAAGATGCAACGAACCAGAATTTGACATTCAAAAGTCCCGTCGCCTTGCGGTACCCATCTCACGTTTAATCTGTCCAAGATCCGGAACCACCCCCAGTCCGTCGCGTCCCCATCATGTGGCCACAAGGCGGCAATATCTCCGGTCTCAGTGGCTCCGTAGCAGGTGAGAAGATGCACGCCTGCATTCACCACACCGTCTCCGATCCGCTGCGGAAGCGGCCCCCCCGCCCAAATCTAATTAGTTGCAGTAAATTTGATAATCAATGTTATATATGTTGAATAGTATACGCACGATCGTATGAAGCGTCCTCAGATATGCGAGCGCATCGGGGGAGTCGAACCAGGTAATGAGGAAGGTTGGGACGGTCGTGAGCGACCTGCACTTTGTTTTCAGCGCGTGTTCCAAGATGTTATCGGGTGAGGGGATCATGGGAAAGGCGCCCGGAGAAGTGGCAGTCGGGGGATACACCGCGACGCATATCCCCGAGAGCGGCTGCAGCAGCTGGGAGTTGATACCCATGAGGTGGAACGGCGGAAGCGCCATGTTCGCTATCGGCGCTTCGACGTGGGTTCGCACCTCGGGGACTATACCTGAATGAGGGAGCTAATGATGAGCGAACGAGAATCAGTGCAAAATGGCGACAGACCGGACATCCAGTGAGCGAATGCTCGATAAGTCTGGGCAATGGCCTTGGGAAACCCGGTGCTCCCCGAGGAATGAATATACATGAAGACGTCGTCAAAATTTGGGTTAATTTGTGATTTGGGATAAGGTTGGAATGCGTGGTCCTGGGTTTCCGCGCCGATATTTGGATAAATTTCCTGGAACGATGGAATCTCTTGGATGTCCAATGCGAAATCGACCTCCGCAAGATGCTTCTGAAGTCGAGCCAACAGAGGTGATAAGGTGGAATGGGTGGCTATGATGTGGTGGCAAGAGGAGTCACGCAGGAGCTGGAAGATCGCGGATGCTGAATTCCTAGGGGAAATGGGAAATGGCTGATCGCCCAAAATTAAATACAATGTCGACGAAGAAGAGTAAGCGCACACACGATGAAATTCGCGGTCATGAGGCCGACCAGAATGGCATGGTACAACATGGTATCCGACTCGGCAAGAATGGCGACTACTCTCCCGTCTTGACCTTCGCAGTTTGGACGGAGGACATGGGCAGCGCGGTGAGTGGCGCGACCAAACTCCAGATGCGTGATGGTGCCGATTTCGTTGGATTCCAGCTTCGCATAGATGTAGAATGGATCCGAGGGAATATTCTTCAAGTTCCGCGCGATGAGGTTCGGGATGGTGTCGGGGCTCAGAGAAGAGGACATGACGGCTACTCGACCACGAGTAGTGGATGTCGACAAGTCGGATGTCCCGATATGGCAAGTGCATTATTGGACATTGTTTGCCGCCTGCTTCCGATGGTGACCGGTGAAGCTCCGAAGCTCCGTGCCAAGCACATGTCACAGTTGACTTTACAGAGTGCATTTTCACAGTTGGCTCGCCTGTCAGTCCAAATTACTGGATTATTTCATTCAAATCGTCACCGGGCGTCTGGGAGATACGCCCTATCGTCACTTTGACGTACAAAGACTATTGTAGTCAGACATCAACGCATGCGGCATGTAGACAGGAATTTCCAGACGCTTGACACCAGCTGTGCTTTTGGCATTTCCTGAAGGCAATCAAGCGACGCCTGGCCGTTCTCAAGCGCCAGCCTGCTCCATATGACTACCGCGAGGCATGTCGAGAATTTGACTTCATCGACCCAAAGTTCGTCCCAGTCGGACAGGCCACCGAGAGTCTCCGACCCGAGGAATTGAAGGTTCCTAACCGCGCAATCCCGTATGTCACTGTAGTGTTTCCAAGGTCAGACAGTGGCGCCTCCGCGGTGCGAAATGGGACCGACAATCCATATCAACGGCAATCTTCTGAGCCTCCCGCGTCATTCTGAAAATGACGAGCCGGAGGATGAAGACATGGACGATGAAAATGATACAGACGATCCCGAAGGGGAGTTCCCGTCGGACGTCGAAGTCGCTGTAGATGCTGAAGAGCCCAAGATTACCGACGGCCCAGACTACATGTTCGAGGAGGGCGAAATCTCGTCGAGGGACCCTAAATATGTCTTCTGCCCAAAACAGCACCGGAAAGGAGTCCTTCGTCTAGCGTGCAAGCATTTTGTATGCCACCTGTTCTTCCGAAACCGCAACGGGAAGCATAGCACTGGGCCCGAGATTTGGTGGCAAGCAGTTACAGATATGTATCAGTTTTGCAAGCAGCGCAATCTTCGCGAGGTCCGGGGGTATATGTGGGCAAACTGATACGCACCGAAGAGATGGGTACTGTGGGCACGCTCTGCAGATCCAATCCGACTTTCTCAGTTGCGAACGAGCATGACTGTCAAAAATCTCTGGGAACGTATCAAGCACACTGGTCTTCACAATCTCACTCACCCGCATCTTGACCAACTTGTTTACCTCCTCATCTATCAAATCACCCCGGCCATCGACGTACGGCTCCAGCATCTCGACTCACTGCACTATTCTGATTGGGCGCGGGCGCCGAGAACACTTAAAAGGTCCTGGAATATCCTTGCGTCAAGCGGTGGAAATGCTTCTGCGGGCATCAGAAGTACAATGCCTTCCATCTGTGCAAGCATCTTGTCCAGGCTGTCCCTGATCCCAGCGTCAACTTCTGGGTGGAGGTGAATCGGCGCAGAACAATGCCCCTCTACAGGAATCCGGAGCTGCATCCCATAGACGAGCCACGCGGGGAATTCAGCGCTCTTGACGACGGATGCGTTACTGACGGTGATGATCAAGTCTGGACAGGCGATAAATCAATGTTAAGTGGTGGTCGATGGCACCTGCTTACGAAGAACGCGGAAACCATCCTTGGCAAGCGTGTGAGGGAAGACACCAACTCCAGTCCCGAGGTCTCTCAGGTTCGCGCACTGACATTAATGCTGATGCGCCCTCGGCGCAACACGTCGCTCTGCGCAATCCAGAGGAAGGGCTTGATGAGCATAAGGACGACGAGCGGCGGGAATGGCTCAAAGAACGCGTGCTCAAGTTCCGCCAGGTAGCTGAGATGATGGAGAAGCAAGCGGAGGGCGGAACATCACTGTGGATGAGCAGTATCTCGAGACGCGATATTGGTCGCGATGTTGCGGACATGGTAGACGATATTATGCGGGATAGAGCGACGCATAGACCAAGAGAGACGACATGGGCTCGTGCGGAGGACCAAATTGCAGCTCGACGACAAGCCAACACGATGGGATATGTCGATTTTTAAAAATTCTAGGGTAATTTATTGCGCCACTATTGGCATAGCCAAAGTACAGTGACTCAGATGCGTAACTCACGCAGAAAGGAGTGCTTCTGGTGCCAGTCATTAAAATACTGAACCTCCAAGTTACATTTAAATCTTGTCTGCAGTGGTTCATCGTGCCTGGTATTTTGTCTCCGAAAACCTGTTCTCTCACCCTCGGCTCCATAAGCCTGTCGCTCATGAGCGCATCGGTCTATGGCTCTGGAGCAATCCATCCAAGTTTGACACCCTATTAATTGGCCCCGGTGATCCGTCACTTAACACCTTGGTCACACGGTTCGATGACCTGCAGACCACATGTATTTAAAGAATGCAGGTTCTGCATGCCTCGGTCTTTGCCCCCGGTGTCAGTGCTGAATGACCCAGTGTAGGAATGTGAATGGTCCAAAAAAAAAGAATCTTGACAGCCAGAAATTGTATGGCCCAGGCTCGAGTCGAACGAGCTTCCCTGCGGTAACATGGTCAAACTTAATGCAAACCTAATCAGTCGCAGGTGCGCACCACGCGCCTTTGGGCCTTCCTTGCATTCAAGGGAACTTGAAGGATGGTGACGCTGAAAATTGATGCTAGGACAAAAAGGAAATCCATTTCCCATATTCACTGCATTCCGGGGCCAAATCGGTAGAGGCTCGACCGAGGCGGCTCGGCATAGGTCGGTCGACCCCTTCTCGGCAGAGCCTGCCGACCTTTGTGGATCTGGCCGACTCACCTCTTGAAGGCATTTGTGGCTCTTCGAGGGGCCGGGAGACGCCAAGTTCGATGGTGAGAGTCCCTTGGCGGTTGCCCCGAGGTTCGGTTACAGGAATAGTGACGTTACTGGGCTAGCACGTGGGAGCTTGGCAACACAGCTCAGGGGCAGATAGCGGCCTTAAAATTTCGCTAATCAATCAACTTATTGCATCTAATTCAAGCTACATACTCTACGGACACCATCGGACACACAGAAGAATATTTGAAACAGATTAAGGTAGAAGGTCGAGCTCGGTAGAGGAGAGATCCACAGAGCTCTGCTCAGCTCGGTCGAGCAAACCTCGGTAGACCTTGCCGAGGCGGATCGGCAGAGCTCGGCAGACATCTGCACAGCTCGGTAGGGTCGGCCGATTCGGCTGCGGAATGCAGTGATTTACTTATGGCCCAGGCTCGAGTAGAACGAGCCTCCCTGAGGTAGCATAGTGCATTATAATGTGTGGCAGGTGCCCACGCGTGCTATAAGCCTTTCCATGTCTCCGAGTGAACTCAGATACCAACAAAGAATAAGGAATCTTTTCCGCCATGGCCCAGTCTCGCGTCGAACGAGCCCGCCTGCATCATTTTATGTGGCATATTCGTGCGTCGTGGATGCGTACCACACGCTTCGGGGCCCGTTCGTGGCTAGAGTGAACCTATGTACGTGGGTTAAAGCAACTTACAACTAGCACACTGACTCACTCACAAAGATTGATTATATTCAACTATGGGGTGGGCGGGTGACCTCTTCCCTTCCTCTTCATCAGCTGGTACTTACGAATCGTAGAACAGGATAGAAAAAAGTGTGGGGAATCATGGCGCAGGCTTGAATCGACCGAGCCCCCTGCTGTACCCACTTCGTCATATACGCGGTGCCCTCCACGCTCTTCTGGGCCTTTTCGTGGTTGAATTAACCTCGGTGTTGATCACGACCAGAGCGCAGGGATGCAACACGAGTAGCATGCGGAGACACTCAACAACCCAAAGAATGTTTTCCGCATTCATGGCCACCGGACCAAGTTTGAATTGACGAATGTAGGAATTCGAATGGTCCGAAAAAATCTTGACAGCCAAAAAAGTGGCAGAAAGTTGTAGGACTCAGGCTCGAGTTGAAAGAACGTGCCTGCGGTATTGAACTCTTTTGATGCGTCGCAGGTGCGCACCACGCGCCTCTAGACCTTTCCTATCGTAATCAAACTCGAATGAGTATTGACGCCGAAGGTGAGCTATAAGTGCGCAGTGTGCCATACCTACCTAAGTAAGTAGTATGCTTGGGTGAAAAAAAAGCCAGAATTTTATTTGACTGGGTATGGCCCAAGCTCGAGTCGAACGAGCGTCCCCAGTGCAGTATAAACAAGTCAGTGCTGTACGTCGAAGGTATGCACCAAGCACCTCTGGGCCTTTTCTAGCGTGAACCCAGGTTGGGTAGGTGCCGACCCGAGGAAGTTGAAGTGGGCAAGCAGGCATGTTTACCAGGGGGTAGTTGCCGGCTGCGGGCGGCGTGTCGCATTTATTTGAATGCTCAACGTCTAACGCACGAATGAATGTTGAAACGGTGAAGAAAAAGGTCGAGACATTTCACCCATGGCCCAGGCTCGAGTCGAACGAGCCCCCTTGCTGTACCAACTTCACCGTATGTGTATGCGTGACAGGTGCGCACCACGCGCCACTGGGCCTTTTCTAGCTTGAATTCAACTCGGGTAGGTGACACAACACAGAAGAACTGAGCGGTCGCAGACCCGGGGTCTATTTGAATGTTCGGCTATCATTGAGGGATTGAAATGCGAAAGTCCAACCAGTCTCCGCAGATGGAGCGGAACTCAGGATGCCGCATTGTCCGCTGGTTGGATGGTTCCCGCACTTGTTTTATATATCTTCTCTAATTTTTCGTCCTTCACGCAACCTCGCACTCATAGACATAAAACTCCGAACACGACCAGCCACGTTCTTTCTCTGCAGCACCTTTACAGGTCGTAAAATTGATTTGATACGTGTTGCATTTTAAACTCTCGCCGTTTCATTCTTTCTGCCGTGTATCTACTTCTCAACTGGTAACGTTAGTCCAATTGCGCTCAGAACCTCACCGAATCATTCCCTATCTGAGTAGTTCCAAGTCAGACAAACACCAACATCCCGATCAACGGGATCACGGATCAGCATCAACTGTCAACGTTGATCGCCGCGCGCTGCACGTGGCAGTGTCGGTTCTTCAGTAATCACTGTTGCCGAATCGCCGCAGAAGCACTTCCAAATAGGGAGATTTGATGTGGCTATGTTTTTGCCAAGGAAATGATGGCCGTGCAGCGGTTGATGGCCATGGGCAAACAAAGCCATACGCGTCTCTTTCTCATACCACCACCTCCCGCTCATCTCGCCCGCACACGTTCCCATGGCCCGTTTCAATACCAGCATACGGCTCTCACAATTGACCCAAATGTGGTCTCGCACTCCAAGTTTTCAAGTCCAAGAGGCCAGGACGGAACTTCGACTGCAATTTCGTCGGGGTGAGTAAATCTGTGCGTTTCTCTGTCTCGCCAAGGCTGGTTTATCTCCCAGTGTTCTAATGCTTCACATACACCATCATCTTTCTCCTACTTCTGGCCTCGTGGCGTCAAACCTTCACCCAGCGCGAGACCTCCTGCCCGCGCACCATCGCCTCCCGCTAACGCTTTCGCTCCCCTCGTCCTCTCGAAACCCAGCAAGCGCAAATGTTCTGAATGTGGTGCACGGATGCACTGCTACTGCCTGAATCGTCGCTGCCGCCAGCATTGTTTCGAGCACGGCAAACCCTGTCTGGTCCATACACCCTAGCATCTCCCATCTTGTTATACACAGATTCAATTATTGTTAATGTGATTATTTCTACTTGACTTAGGACAATCCGACGCCTTTAACAGGAACGCGTCATCTGCGGCACACATCGGCACAAATTCTTTGCCGAAGAATTGCCGCAAAAACACAGCCACATCAAATCTCCCGATTTGGAGGTGGAGCTGCGGCGGTTCGGACGCAAGTTTCAGTAATACACGCGGAGCGGTCATTCGGCCGATCGGCACTGTTCGGCACTGGCTGATGGCGGAAACCGGTGCTGCGAGCCAGCGAGTTCTAGTGGAAATCAGTGGTCTTCGATGAGCGCCCTTTTGCTACTGGCTTCCACTGGAAACCGATGGCCCAACAGTCAGTGGAATTTCCACTGGACCACACTGGTTCCCAGTGAATTATGATGTTGCATTTTCGCAATTGTGCATGGTTGTCTCCAATTTCCTCCGCCGGCTGGTTCAAAATTTCGGTTGTACGGGACGCAAATTCATCTGGGCATGCACTATTGCAGAGACTGAATTCAATAGCCATGGCCTGAACCAAACTGGACAGCAGGAGTTTGGAATTTTCCTGAAGAGTTCAAGCACACATTACTCATATCTTAAGCAGATGAACTGATTTTATGTGCGCATATTTACATTCTTCTTTTTCTCCCACACCACCGCCAATTCCCGAGCGACAAGTGTTTGTTTTCGACGAAGCGCTCACCTAGTGCTTGCTTGGCGCTCAAATTTATCACATTTTAACTTTGGGGGCCTCTTCGCGATGACCTGATGCCCATTTTGAGCCGACCACATGCTCGGAAAGCAGCGCTCAACGCCCGGTCAAAAGCCTAGAGCTGTTCAACCTGTCCGACCTCTTTGCTCTTCCTCCCCCATCATCCCTTCTGCGCTTCCTACTCTCTGTGCGCTATCAATAAGTTGGCCTCTCTCTATGATCAAATGCAACACTCAGGCAACACACTCTCGAGATCCCTCGAATTAGAGTGTACATGTTTGTACTCCCGAAATTCCCCCATTTCGACGTCTTCTGCTGGCAGCTGACCCTCTTCATCAAGAATTAAGTTACACGCCCAGGCGCCTGGGGAAATATAGAATCCCGATCAGCCACTCAAGGCCCGTTCAAAAGGTAGCATACGGTGGGTTGTTCGCGCGTCCTCCCTTTCTCCACCCCCATCATCTATGGCGCCCTCAATTTTCGTGGTTTTGCACGCGGTCTTCAGCACTCAA
This sequence comes from Mycena galopus ATCC 62051, assembly GCA_014925785.1. Taxonomy (NCBI): domain Eukaryota; kingdom Fungi; phylum Basidiomycota; class Agaricomycetes; order Agaricales; family Mycenaceae; genus Mycena; species Mycena galopus. The sequence goes on from WIQG01000148.1 coordinate 159,115, forward strand.
CACCTCGATGCTTCACCGTTGATACACTCTGCGAACACTCTATCAGGAGAGCAATCCATGCCTCAAGCTCGCTATACTGAAAGCATCAATGCATTGTGTTCGCCGTCCTCATCAAGTCCTCTCTCATACAGCAGCATCGTCCATAGTCAACCCCGTCTGCTGGAAGGTTTCAACATTACTCAAGAGTTCCTCCTTTGCACTGTCCGTCAATGAGTTCCAGGCTAAACTTGCTCATCACGTCGCGCCCCGTTCACAGGCCATCAAAATACATCTCGCTGCCAGGCAAAAGGCTTCGTGCATCACCTCAAGCCCGCCTCCTCACGCATCTTTCCCTTGAAGATTTCACTTCGTATTCAGACACCCTTGCTCGCATTTCCGACCTTGCTTCACGGGTCTGATCTCTCCTTCGAACCGATGGCTCTTCACATCCTCGAAACTTGAACTATGCCCTGTCAAACCCACCTCCATGTTCTACTTCAGATAACGGACTGCGCGGCATTCAAATCTCGAGCTCAATGTCGGCTTAGCCATTCAACTTCAATAATATTTTCCATGTCTTCCTTTTGCCTATATCCCCGCCATCAAGCTGAGCTCCAATACGTCTAGGTCTTGCCAGCACGTATGCGCAAAGTAACGCCGCCATCCCGAGATCTGATCTTCCCATATGGTACAGTTTTCTACCATGCGACATGGTCGAGACTCATTTATTTTGTTCAGAATCAACGCCGACTATATTCGCGCTATTGCGTAGCTTTTGGGCATGGTGCGTGAATTAATGCGCTCAGAAATGCAGCACTGATCAGAGCTGTGACCAGATTCTCCACGGCTGTTCGTCGGTTTCACGGACAGCGTTTTGACCTAACGCAAATCCTCAAGGTACGCCTGGTTGTACGTGGCGCCCATTTTATTTGATAGCTAAAAGAACCATTTCGACGTGGTGTTACGGGCTCAAAAGATGGCGACCGATAGTTTACCGCCCTTGATTATTGATGTGAGGCTCGATAGGTTTCCCTTTCACCCCCTTTCACAATGTTTCTGTTCCACTGCTTTCACTGCAGATTCACTTCTACAGCAAGCAAATCCCATCGCCCTCACGTAGCCAATTGATCGAACGAGACGCCATTATGACTGGTATAAACAGCGCGTGGGTATACATTTTTAGATCGTGCTCTTTCATCGCCCACAGGTCGGAAGTTCACGGCCAGGCTGAGTGGCGGAGGAGGAATGCTATCGCAATTTCCCCAGTCTGACCTGGCCCATTAGCACTCTTTACGATAATTTGACTCAGTTTTACGAATAACAAACATTCCTGTCAACGTTGAATAATGCATGACTTTGTATCGACAAGTTCAGTAACAACACAAGTGAAGATGCTCAGATACTCGCTATCTAAACGGGCAAGCCACAAGCTGCCGGAGCGAAGCGAAGGCATATCTTGTATTGTAATAGACTCATGCCAAAAGCCTCGGTAATATGCAGTGTCCAAAAATCCTGAACTCGAAATCCAAACACTTCGTTGAAAATATACATTTAGACCTCCATTAAACTCCGGAAACTACTATCGGTTTCCAACGGACTAGGCTGGGAAAGTTACATTTGATGGTCCGGTAGAAGCCACCATCGTTCGCTAAAAGCCAGTGGAGATCAATGGCTCTGAAGTAATGTCCGCTGGCAAGCCATGTCAAACAATGTCCACCAGCGGCCGCCGGAGTACACCGGCGGCCAACGGCGGCCAACGGCGGCCGCCCGTGACTCTTCCAGTGGCGCGTGTATTACTCCGGTTCTTCTTCTCCCTCTTCCGTGCTTTGTGCTCTCAACATTTGTATTTCATTCATTTACTGAATCACAATTCCCGGCGCGATTTCGACCTTCCTGTGCTTCCTTCTGCTGACTCTGGAATCAGCCTCGGCCGTGCACTCACCTTCCGAGTCGCCCCGCCCGCGTCGCCACCGCGGCATCTAACCCCAACGGCGGGCTGATTAACGCGGACAATTCGTGGTGCAGGATGAATGTTAACATCGCCGAGGACGTCGTCAACGTCCTTATCGACACGGACAGCGCGGACCTGTGCGTGATGACGCCCCAAGGCCTGTTGAACTTCAACGACACGGGGCTGAGGACGAGCTTGCGCTACGGCATTGGCAGCAACTTTGTCACGCGCGCCATCGGCCTCGGCGCGTTCCAGCTCAATGGAGGCGAATTTGCGGTGTCTCAGCAGGGAGTGTGCTCGTCTTTTCACCGTCTCAAATAATACTGATACCCATCGACGCCCCAGCCTACCTCCAAGCCATCTCCGAAGCCGGTGAAGCTGCCGACTTCGCCGCGGGGCACTTTGGCACTCTCGACCAAGATCCCGTGGACGAGCTCGATCCCGAGCGCGCCTACCGGGAAGAATATCGTGTTGCTGGATACAGGGTGCGCTTGCGTCTTCCCTCCCTCTTCCCTTTCCTTCCTTATCTGCTTCTCACTGATATAATTTCCCCCATCGAGGAGGACAAGCCGGATCGTTGGTGCGTGCGCTTTCCTCTGGGGTTTATGCTTTATTCCTCTCAGGTTGAGGGAGTGCTCGCGCTTCGCATATTTTTTTCAAACCTCTTTTTTTCGGTTGCAAGCGTACCCACTGACGCCCCTTGTCCTCATAGTTCGGTAACAGCTTCCTGCGGAACGTGTACACCGCGTGAGTCGTCTGCTCTCTCCGTGCGACCTGACTTCCTTCCTCCCTCCCTACCCCTCGCCTCGGGGACTCCTCATTTATTGCCCTCGACTTTCTTTAACTCCACCTTCCTCGCACCGCCCACACCTAATCGCCCATAACCTAACTCCGCTTCGACTTCTGCACCGGCCGCCCCACCAAGAGCACCCCTTTCGTGTAGATGCTCTCCACCACGGACCCGACCAAGAGCGCGGCGGACTATATTGCTGTGCGCGCTGAGTCGATGGCGGGGATACCGCCTGAGTGAGTTGGCGTTTCTGTTTTGCCTATCTCTCGTCCTCTTCATTCTACCGTATGTATCACTCCACCCTATATAACCCATGATTCTTCCTTGCTTCATTTCCCTGCACATTTTATTTCATTCTTCGTGCTTTGGCTTTAAATCCCTTTGCTGATCACCCTTCCTCGCCAGGCTCGTCCCCGCCGACTTCATCAAAGTCTTCGCCGGCACCCTCAGCGCCGCGGACGCCGTCTCGCTCACAATCTCGACGCCCGCGGCTGGCTTGTCCACGCCCTCAGTTAATTCCCCGGCCTCTACTCCCAGCAGCAACCCCGCCGCGACGACCGGAAGTGCCAGTGCAACGGGGGTGGCGGCGGCGACGGGAAGCCCAGCTCGGAGACGCGCATGTCCGTCGGCTCCGCGTCGCTGTTGTTGGTGGTGTTGGCTAGGAGCGTTGCTGTGCAGTGGTACTGGTATCATCGGTGTCTTTGTGGTCTAGATGTACATATTGCTCGGGGTCGTTCCAGGCAGGATTCCGACTTACATGTATTTCCAACTTCTTTTCCGGTCCAGTCCTTATTCTTTCGCGGAACATCTCGATCGTTCATCGCTGGTACGAGGGTTCCTGTGTGCATTCTTTTGGATTGACCTAATTGTTGAACATGTTCGGTATCTAGGATGTTACTCCGAAATCTCCTGCCAGATGTGGTCGGTTAATAACACTAACTGCAGAACCTGGGTGGCCGAGCGACGAAACGAATTACCCCATGCACCTTTCACAACCAAGGGTCCATCATTCGTCCTTTACCGCACAGCCAGTGTTTGACAAGATAGATGACCGCTCGTGATGCTCCAGATCGTACCGACTCCAAGCTTGGCCAGAAATGAATTCATAGAATATTATTATTGGGTAAGCTGAGCGACTTGTTTTTGCTGACTGTGTACTGAACAGACTTGCGCCTTTCTAATCCAACACTTTTTCCCAGGCAGTGTATGCAACGTGATTGGTGATTGGCACCGCCGAACCGGCAAAATCTTGAAGAACGGATGATGTTCATCAAATGCGGAAATGTGAGCTGCAAAGCGGAGCGATTGTATATGAGCAGATTGTTCGATGGATTCGTTCACCAGAGAATTACAGTTTTACTCTCCTTTGAGAGCAAGCGCAATGAATTTTAATAACTGTTTACGCCTCAGACCCGTTCGGTCAGCTCTCGATTTTGCTAGAGGGCGGTCCCAAAAGCCTCCTTTCCATGTCCTTTCCCGTCTTCCGCAGAAAATGGTCAGTCGGAGGTTCGCCTTCGTCCAGAAGAACCTTGAGTTCTGGATTGTTGCAACACAGCCACATGGCGTGCAGGAGGCCCGTTCACTCGATCGGCGGATCCTTGTCAGTTTTTTGGCCCTTCGCTTGACGCGCCGCTGGAAGCAAATGCTCGAGAGATATGAGCATGAGCACTATAGAGGCCGCAAGGCCAATCCAAACCTGATGCCAATACACTTGTTAGTTCGGCTACCGCGGGATTAAGGAGAACGGTCTACTGCAATTTGGTTTAACTCTGGGTTCGTGAGCTAGGACATTTGCCACTTGGGTAAAGGAAACATACATTCAATCGAATTTTTGCTGTTTGTTCGGTCACCGCGGTGTTTTCGCCTGGAAGTAAATCGATGAGACTTCCGATTTCGATAAGAGAGATCTGTCGGCAAGGGGATCGGTAATGTTCAGGTTGGTGATGTTGAGCTGATGTGTGGGCGGGATGTGGCCTACTGTCAAAATGTGGCACGTAAGTTAGTGACAATTGATGGTGGTCCATACTTACTGGTCCAGAATATGCTCGCAACGAGCTCTGCCTGAGTATTTTCGAAATCGTGAAGAGTCAGAATAGTGGGAACGCGACTCTCATTTGCTGAGTGCAAATTCAATTTCTGGACCAGATACCTGACCCAGAAATCAACAAACGACATCGAGTTGGAAATGGCACACGTACATATCTGGAATCGAGAGATAACTCCGCATGCCAGGGTCGCGTGGGAAACCAGACGTCGCCGCAGAATCATACCCCACTCCCCACTACACGACTCAGCGAACGGCCACTCGGAATGGCGATCAAGAACCAGATCGAATAGAGGGTTCCCGGTTGTGAGAGCAGTCTCCTGCAAGGTGACAGGGTGCCAAACAGATGTAGTTTTGATGAGCTCAGAGGATAATGCAACTGCCTGCCTGGACTGAGCATCTACCAAAGCATTTTGCTCGACAAGTGACAAGAAGCAACGAAAGACTTGGATGGATGAGACTGTCGTGTTCATAGGTGGAGTCAGATTTACGAAGCCACCAGTGTTGTTTGTGGAATCGACGAGTAGAACAGTCCTGTAGAAGATCCCTGAGGAGTTGGCCGTTGATATCACCCCAGGCACTAATGTTGCCCAAACTCCAAAAGTCGAGTCACGACTTGAGAAGTCGACTTCTGCGTGCAATTGACTCGACTCAACTTGACTTGAGGCCATCAAGTCGACTCGAAGTCGAGTCGGGTTGACTCAAGTCGATGAAGTGGGCTCATTTTGTAATCATTTCTCTACTCAGCCGGTAGTTATCATAGGAAGTTAAATAAAAAGAAGGTTTCACTTCATTCCAGTCGTCTGAGCCATATACAAGTTACAAGTACAATTTCAAGACTACTTTCGTACCTCACTATGCACCAATGTCCTCCTCCAGCATCAATATATTGTCTGCCATGTGAAAGCATTGTTCAACTGCCCGGGCATCAGTGTTCCTATCTTCCTCATCGGGTGCCGCAAGCTGTCGGAGCCAAGTTCAATGTGGCGCGGCTAAACATCGACCACCACTCCCTAAAATGAGTGCCAACTTGCCACCACTGTGTGTATGGACCCAGAAATCTCTCCGATATTCACAAGCTACCCTGAGGGCCCACTATTAACTGTTTGTAAGTATGCGCTGTCCCTGGGGCTGGGGGTGTAATCAATTTAAGATGCAGCACGGTCAAACATCAACCAATACTCCCTAAAATGAGGGCCAACTTGCCACCACTGTGTGTATTAGCCCATGAAGCCTCTCAGATATTCAAAAGCTACCTGAGGGGTTCAATTTGTGATCCGCTACCATCACCATGGAATCACGTGATGGTGAAGATCCACCAGCGCCGGGTACGCGCACCACGCGTTCCAGTGCCCGAGCGCCCCAACCACCCACCACAACCTCGCCAGACCCGTCAAACCCCCCTCGCGAAAACCCCAAAGCACCAAGAGACCACGTCGCCGTGCTACGCGCGCGCCTTTCCCATGCGCAGGCAACCAAGAAGAAGCTCTCTGAGGCGGCCCTCAAGGCCTGCTTTTCCCTTCTGGATGCTCTTGACACCTCCCTAGACGACAAAGACGCACTCAGCTCATCGCTGGACGCGTTCAAGACCGATCTCCTCTCTCAAATCCAGACGACGCTCTCCCATTCTTATTCGGCTCCCACCTATGCTTCCGCTGCCGCCTCTCCTGCGCGCCCCTCATCCGCTCACACGCCGCCCACACCGCCGCCACCCACCGTCAAATGATGCGAGTTGGTCATCGCGCTGGACAGGAAGAATGAGATCCTCACGCTTCCGGTACCCGAGATCAAAGAGAGAGTCGTTTCTGCACTTGCAGCCTCGGGCGTGCCCAAGCTGCAGGAGGCAGAGCTGAATGGAATCAAGGTGCTCCCCCGAGGGCGGCTACTCGTAGCTACCCACGACGAGAAAACCGCGATCCGCCTAAAGCAGACTGCGTCCTATTGGATGCCCAAACTCTCGAAAGACTCCCAGCTGGTGGTCCTGATCTATCACGTCGTTGTCAAAAGCATACCCCGTACCTTTAAGCCGGACGGACCGCACGCTGCCCACGAGCTCTACGCCCACAACCGCGCTGTGATTTCGGACCCCTCGGTAATCAAGGAGGTGCGTTGGCTTAACCCCAAAGCACTCCGCGACCCGAAGAAGCAGGTGTCTTCCCTCCTTCTCACGTTGACCGACATCGTCTCCGCCGACCGTTGTATCGCGCAGACGCTCGCTGTCGAATCGTCCATCTGCCCCACCCACCAGTACGAAGAGCCCCCCACGCAGTGTTACAATTGCCAACTCTATGGCCACACTCAGCACCAGTGCAAGGAGACGTCCCCTACATGTGCCCGCTGTTCACAGCCGCACTGCTCCAACGCTTACCCCTGCACCACTTCCAGGACCAAGTGCGCGGCTGGTAAATGATGTGAACACTTCACCCCGCACTGTGCCCCGTGCGGCGGCAACCACCCCTCGTACCATCGTACCTGCCCAGTCCGCGAGCACGAAAGTGAACTTCAACACACCTGGCTCGCTGGACGAATCTTCTTCGACCCCAACTTCGACCCCTTTGACCAAAGCCGTGATTTTGCAACGACATATAACCCCCTCCCTCCCTCACTCCCCTCCCCCGCACTCTCTACCACCTCACTACCATCCTCCCAATGACTAATACAACCACTAGGTACACTACCCAAGAAATTCGCATAATATCGCTCAACTGCCATAAATCCTATGACGTACTCATTTCCTTACTTAACTCCACCAACCCCTCCGTCCACGACATTATCTGCATACAAGAACCTCCTCCGGACCTCAATAAATTCCCCTCCCTCTCCCCTCCCCACTGGGACCGTATACTACCTACTTATAATCCCGGCTCTCTGGACACCCTCATGTATGTCTCCAAAACCATCCCCTCGTCCAAATACTCTCAAAACACCATTGAATCCCCCAACGTCACATCCATCTCCCTTAGCTTACCCACTCATACAATACATATTTACTCAGTCTACAATAGGCCAGATACAGACGACGGAACAACTCCGCTAGAATCCCATCTCATTACACAGTCTCCCCTCCCCCAGAACGCCTCCTTCGCGATCCTTGGTGACTTTAACAAGCATCACGTGCTCTGGTCCGGACCCCTCCACCCCGCGCGCACCGCCGGCTCCGACACCACCCTCCTTATTGACGTGATGACCACGCACGGACTCACACAATGTGTCAAAGCAGGCACCCCCACCTATTTCTCCCCGGTCCACCACACTACGTCCACCATCGACCTGGTACTAATCTCGGAAACGTCCCTCGGGCCACTCCTTGAGAAGTGCAAGGCCTTTCCTGGACACGGCTCCGACCACGCACTCATATTGTGCGTCTTCGCCGTCCCGCTCGAACATAGCGCGCCTCGCCAACGCTGCAATTTCCGCGCAGCAGACTGGGAAGAATTTGCCGAGCTCCTCGAGACCCACATCGATCGCAACCCCCTCCCCCCACTCCTGCTTACCTCACCCGAGGACATCGATGATTACGTCGACGCCCTCACCTCGCGCTTGACCGCCGTACTTGAGGCTCACGTCCCGCTGGCGCACCCGTGTCCATACACACGCCACTGGTGGAACGGAGAGCTGTTGACACTGTGCAGCGCCTACAACGCGATGCACCGTGCGATTGCCAAGGACCGGCCGGCTGACCCGAGCTGGGGCATCATGCGTGCTGCCAATAACGCGTATCACTCCGCCATCCGGCGTGCGAAATGCGCTCACTGGCGCAAGTACATCACCGAACTCCCGCGTGGCGACATCTGGCAAGCCGCCAAGTACGCACTCAACCCCAATGCCTCCTCCTCCTCTCGCATCCCCAACCTCACGGCACCAGACGGCACCACTGCGACGACACCGTCCGAGAAAGCCAAAGTCCTCCACACCAAATTCTTCCCCCCGGAAGCGGACCTCCCCCCTCCCGACCCAGACGAACCCCTCCCTCAGCCACTCCCTCCACCGATATTCATAATTGAGGACATCCATCGTGCCATCGCCAAACTATCCCCATGGAAGGCTCCGGGCCCCTCGGGTATCCCCAACATCGCAATTTCCTCCGCGCGCGAAACCCTTGCCTAATGTTGCCGTGACTCAAGTCACGGCAAAATCGACTTAACTCAAATAGCACAACACAGAGACAAGCAAACTTGGATGTTATATAGGTGTTAAATAGAGTCAATCCAGGCGCATAATTCATTCATAGGATTTGGAAATCCATGTTCTCATTGGTGAGAAATCTGCTTATTATTGGTATCTAAGTCGGCGACTTAAGTCGTTGACTTGCAGAGCAATAAATCACGTATATCTCAACAACTACACGATGACCGGTGGAGTGCTACAGGTATGTTATATACGCACATTAACTCTACTTGAGTGCCATTCAATAGTCAGGATATGTGTTGTCTTTGATCTTCTATTTTAGTTAAGTCGATTTCGCTGTGACTTGAGTCGCGGCAACATTACGGGCCTTGCTTGCCCCCCCTCTCCTCGCAATACTCGAGGCCGGACTCCGCATCAACTACTTCCCGAAGTCGTGGCGAATTTTTCTGACGGTAACCATCCGAAAACCGGGCAAGAGCGACTACACAGTACCCAGCGCACACTGCCCCATCGCCGAGGAGGAGTGCTTGGGCAAAGTGGTCGAGTCAATGCTCACAGACTGGCTCTCCGGGTTCGGGGAGAGGAATGGCCTCCTTTCTCCCAACCAATTGGAGGCCGTCCTGGCCGATGCACCGTTGACGCACTGCTTCAGCTCGTGCAGCGAGTCAAGGACGCCTGGCGGGTAGGAATGATAGCCAGTCTTCTCCTCATGGACGTCTCTCAAGCCTTCCCCTCTGTGAGCCATGACCATCTGGTTCGCTCGCTCGAGAGGAAGCACGTCCCCGCCCCAGTTGTACACGTCATTGAGAGCTTCCTATCTGAGCGCAGCACCAGCCTCTGGTTTGACGACCATGTGCCATCCCCCGTCCCCAACAGTCTCCTGCAAGGCTCCCCACTCAGCGCGCTTCTATACCTCCTCTTTGCAGACGAGCTCCTGGTCGATGGTACCCTCAGTTACATAGATGACAACTCCCACATGGAGGTGGCGCACACCACAGCACAGACAACAACCCTGCTCTGCTGCTACATGCACCGCATCGCCCTCCCCGTCATCAAACGCATCAGTCTTCGCTACGACCTACCCAAGTTCCAACTCATCCACTTCGTCCCCCCCCGCCGCCATGCCACCCACTACAACCCAGTCCCTCTGAAGATCGACAACATCGTTGTGGAGCCGCAGACAACGGTCAAACTCCTAGGCGTACTGCTCGATTACAAGCTTACGTTCCGGAATCACGTTGAGCTAGTGCACCGCTGCGGTACCAAGGCAGTGCTCGCCCTCTCCCGCATCTCCTCCCCCACCTTCGGCCTCCCTCACTCCTTCACCCGCCAGCTATTCCAGACTGTAGTGGTGCTGTGTATGGAGTACGCGCTCCCGCTGTGGTATGAGGAATGACGAGATTTATGGGACTCGTTGGCCGATGGATACGGAGATGGGACTCGTTCAGTTATGGCGATCAATAGATCGAATTTGCCGTTGCTGCCGAGAATGGGCAGAAAAAAGCGAAATAAAGCATTGTAAAATGAGGACAGAGCCCCACGCAGTGGGCCGCCGCGGCGAGCGGAAGCACCACGCAGTGGGCCCCGCGGCGAGCGCCAGGGGGGTCCGCGGGGGTCTCCCCCGCGATAGAGAAATTGTTTAAACTCAGAATCAGCGGATAAACGCACAAAAATGCTCAATTATAATTATTCAGACATGCCGTCAGGCCAAAGAAGGGGGTCTTGGGGGAACGGTGTTCCCCCCAGCATTTTATTCCTGAAATGTGCCCCACAGCTCTCATTTACACCAAAATACTGTGAATCGGCGCTGTTATGCCGAAATGATCCCTTGATGCGGCCTGTCAACTTAAGCGAGTCCCATTAATGATGGGTTAGCCGAGTCCCATAGCTCTCGTATATACTCCTGTGGTATCGCCCGGTCACCGAGAGCGACGGTGCAAGAAGGAATGGCGCTGTGTGGATTACGAAAACACTCGGCAAGGTACAGCGACAAGCGTGCAAGCTAATCACTGGCTCCCTCCGCACCACTGCCATTAGGGCTGCGACCCGTTACCGTAGACAACGGGTTTACGGGCCGTCGTACGGGTACGGGACCCGGCCGTAGCCGCTTTGGACCTCGACTCCTACGGGCCGGGTACGGTACGGGTATACCCGTATACGGGGTACCCGTACGCGGCCGTATACGGGATTTACGGGTAGCATGAGGTTCCGATTTTTTTTTCGCTGGATCCTTGTTAATGGAGGTAACGTGCGACTCAATATTATTATTATTTTGATAGCCCTGAGGTATATGATGTCGGCTCGCTGTAGAATTCAGACTAGACCGAATAAAAAACTTCGAAAGTGCGACCCAATATTTTTTTTGATAGCCCTGAAGTATATGATGTCGGCTCGCTGTAGAAATTCAGACTTGACCGAATAAACAAACTTCGAAAGATTTCTTTTCTGTTCCGGGGTGCTCAAGTGATGCTGAAGTGAAATTACTGTCGCCTTCTCACACTCCATAAGGCTTCGAAACACGTATCCAACGCAAATCTCCACTTTCTTTCATATGCGCATAACGGTCGGGCCAAAAATACGGGGCAAGCGGCGAAAGGAGAACTGCCTGGAAACATTTGCACACCATTATATAGGGCACAACTTGTGTTTTCTTTTCCCTCACCAAAGTTGGGTGATTCTGATTCCCTTGAGGTGCTGGCAGCGGCCAAACAAGACTTAGAGCTTCACTATCTCGTGGAATATGCGCCGGACACCGTGACCTCCGTGACCTCCGCTTCACCTCAACCGGGTGGTTCACCAGAGAAGGTGGATTTCCTGAAAAGGTATAAACATGTCAAGGCGACCAAGCCACTCCAGGATGAGCTCGCCGAGTATTTTAGAGTGACTGGGATTGCGCAACCTTACGAGGAAGGAACTGATGCCGTCCAATGGTGGTACAGCCGCCGTAAACGATTCCCCAACCTCTATCGGCTCGTGCGTAATGTTTTGTGCATCCCGGGTACGTCTTGTGAATTAATTAGTGTTTGGTGGAACTCAAAACAATTAAAGGTTCAGCAGTTGCGGTGGAGCGCCTATTCTCGGGGGGGCGCGACACAATTGGTCTGCGTCGGGCGAGTTTGAAGGCGGAGACCATTAGCATGTTGATGTTTGTGAAGGCACGGTTGAAGTGTGCGCGCGCGGCCCTTGAGCGCGAGGAAAATATCTTGTCCATTTAGTCTACTGGTATATCTCTCGGTATGTAGTCATTGCAATTACCGAAAAACTCATTGTTGCTCAACGGAAACACATTGATAAATGTTGACTGAAAAACCCGTATCTCACGGCCGTAACCCGTACACGGACGGGACCCGGCCGTATGGGCTTCGAGCAACTTCGTTTACGGGACGGGTACGGTACGGGTAACCCGTAAGTACCCGTTCCGTACCCGTTTTACGGGTACGGGTCTACGGGTCGCAGCCCTAACTGCCATGGACACACAAAACTTCCACGCTAACATCGCCCCGATCCACCTTCGCCTCAACCGCTCCGCTTACAACGCAGCTGCCCGCCTTGCCGCCCTCCCAGCATCCAACCCTGTCCGGGGCGTCCGAAAACCGATAAAATCATTGCAAAGGCCCGTTTCCTTTTTGGCTGGTCAAAGGCCTTTATCTCGGAACTATTTTATTGCAAAGAGATCAAAAAGCTTCGCAAAGCTGTGTATACCTTTTCGTGTTTCGTCTCACATCTCAAAGTTGGACGGCAATTTACTTGTCTACAAAGCTATTCGAAGCACTGCAAATGCAGGTACAAGAGTTCAATTCGTAGAGTCACGCGTCACACGCCCAAAAATCTACGAAATTTTTCGTAAGTCACTGCATCACAAAGGCGTTTTTGGCCTTAGCCGAGCTAGCCGAGGTCTGCCGAGCACTGCCAACAGATCAAATTCCCTAAAGGGGCTCAGTTACGAAAGGTACAATTCGTAGGATGGTGTCACACCCCAAACCACCCTACGAATTGAACGAAATACGACAGTACTACTAATGTGATGTAGGTAGAAAGCCATTGATCTCCAAGATGCCCGGCAGTGTCCCTCTTGATCTCCAACCCATCTGCACCCTCAACCACGAGATCGTGCTATCAACGGCAGAAAAGTCCTGGGAACTGTATAAGTGGTTGATCGGACGGCGCGGTGCCGGCGTGACTGTCAGAACATAGCCGAGATGTTACCCCAGCATCATCGGCCATCACTCGGAATCTATTTATGCACGTTCTCGATTCTCGTTTCTCGTATATACTCGGCTCGGATGGCCCCAGACCGCGGTCAACTGCTCCATTGGGAAATAGAAACGTCGAGGCGCATAATATTGAGATTGACAAACGCCGAGCCATCACCGAGGACTGATAAGCATCATTAATCCCGATGTTAAACCTCCTAGAATATTTTCTTACTCGTGTACTTACCGACTCCTTTACAAGAACCATTTTATTGGTGCTCATATGGGCTTCTTGTGGTTCAAATTCAACTCGAATGCATGGCGATGCTTAAAATGAATTTGATTCATATTGGCTAAAAAAGACCGCCGATTCCGCCAATGGCCAAGGCTCGAGTCGAACGAGCTTCCCCGCCGTACTTATATTTGTACCATATGTGTAATATCCTCAGCCTGATTTTGGTATTCGAGCAAAAAACTTGGAAGATGAGATGAAACTCCAGATATCATCGAATTATATAGTGAAAAGCAAGCCCTACACGACCCAAAGAATTTGTTTACATTGCTCTTGGATTTTGTATTGATTGCCCAATGAGTCCGACCCTTCTAACGGCCTAGTTTCCTCCGAGCTGAGCCGGGGTCAAGGAATTGTATCTCGGACAGAGCGTATCCCATTCACCTGAAGCAAAAAGAAAAGACGAATCAGCGAAGGTAAGAACTTATAGCAGCAGTACTTACTGGGGTGCACAGAATTGGCGATGGTATCGGTGTCCTCCGCGAAAACTATGGCCAAACCACTGTGAAGTAAATCATGTAAGTGAATGACCATCCGGCTGCGTCGGGAAGACGAACACGTCTAGGTGGAAATCAATGTGGCTATTGATCATGAATGAGTTGATTAGCTGGTTGAATTTGACAGTAAACTGAAACATGCCAGTGCAAGAACCACCTAGAAACATTTTGTTAGTGGTGTTTGAGGCAATAGAATGAGACATACGGTCCAGCGTTATTCGTTTCGAATCTGATTGTGACATTCTGCGAGGGGCTCAAATGTGAGCAAACCAGGGGAACAGATAGAGACACAGACATCTCTGTGAATCAAATAGGTCAATTATGAATCTCACAGGCAAAAAAATACGGACGTGGTGTCGGGACCGGTGGTCACGACGTCACGGACCACCGGATTGTCGAAGTTGTACGTCGAGTTTCCAGCGCTCCTGATGACCCAGAAGTTGTGCTGTGGGGCAAAATTAGTTCGCTCCTTCAGTAACTCGCGAACGTACGCCGTGCAAATGGAATGGATGAGGGGCCCCGGTTGTGCCACCAGGAATAGAGACCTCGACCACAGCATTTGGCGGCAGGGTGTAGACCGAGCCTTTGGGGAGGAGCTCCGCAGCGGTATGGGCCCCGCTCAAAATTTGTAGCAAAACGGGTGCTGTCGGAGGGATGAATTCCTGGGGTTGAAGCATTATATCGGCTTATGGGGAAAATCCAGACCTGACTACATACCGCTCCGTTGACTTCGAACGTAAACGTCGTGCGGTCGAAAGTGATCACCAAGTTCAACGCAACCTCAACTGCCCCAACTTCGGCCCCCCCTGGGACAGGCATGGCCACAAGAGGGTGAAGGTTGGTTTCTACCATTGGGGCCACAGAGGTGGTCGCATTGGTGATAGGGTCAATAGCGTCGGCGGTCGAGTAGCGTAAAATGGCGGAGTTGATCCCGTTCGCAAAGCCCTTCGTACCTACGGCCGGGATCAGCATGTCATGGTGTTGTAGAGGGACTGCACTGTACCGCCATTAGCCACAGTTCGGATCCAATAGTTGTCCACCGGCTGGTTGGCGGTGAGAACAAATGAATAGCGCTGGCCGGCGACTAAAAAGACGAGAATCAGAATCGAATCCGGCACCAATGTGAGATGAACGTACAAATTTGGAGCGAGTCGACGGCGAGTGGCTCCATGTTCACGCCGTCAGCCTCAATGATGGTGAATGTGTGGTTGTCAATTGAAAAGATGAAGTTGGGGTCTGGATTTCTTTTCAATTCCAGTGCGGCAGATTATAGAAAAGTCACTCACCGCACGAGAGAGACACCAGGCGGAATCGGTAGCGCACACCAGAAGTCACAGTAATGACTGCCAATTCCGAGGTTGACTAAACGATGTCAGCATTTTGTAATCCTGCCAGGCTCAAGACATACCCCTCCGGCATAGCGGCCTATATGAAGCGATAAGTTGCGGGAACCAAAAGCGAGGGCTTACACGAACCGAGGCCATTGATGAGGGTGGAAATCAGGGTCTAGGGAATGTCAACCGGCATCTGAATTTCCGAGCGATGTCCCTTACTTGAGGCGGAATAAGGTCGTGGGCCGGCGCGTGGTACCTAGTAAACCTTAATTAACGGCAGAAATGCGTCTCGTTGGCACAATTTCACCAATCGCTAAGCGTGATGACTTTTAAGAGTGCCTATGAACTAGGAATTTAAATAACAGGAATCAGCCGCACCTGTGGACTCTGCTCAAGCCTGGGAGTCAGTAGCATGAAAAGTGGATGCTTTGGACGCTTACCATCGTCGACATCTAAAGCCAACACCCTTAGGAAATGCTACTATAGAAAAATAAGAAAACTCACCGTAGAGACTGAGATGAGGGTCTTCGGGATCCTGATCGTGTTGAAGTCAGTTAGAATCGAGGAGAGATTGCCAAGAACGGTGCCGTACGTAGACAACTATGGCTCCACGAAGTCCATCGCAATATTGAGTCGCTAGTCCATCGTCAGAATTCCGTTTGGTAATGATTCAGAGGAACATACACAAATGGCTGTGGTACCAATACGTTCCGGTCTGCCCGGCGGTAGGGAATGTGTAGAGGAACGAATCATTTTGGGCGATCGGGCACTGCGTTACGAAGGCCGGACTGTAAGGGAGTGAGTAGCGAAAATTCATCCGACAACTGGCTTGCGTACCCATCGGCCCAGCTGTTGTTCTTCTGAAAGAATCCGTGCCAGTGCTGACATTCACTTGAATGAGATAGGGATAGTTTCGGGCAGTGGACATACGATGGAGCTGCTGAGAAGCATGGTGTCGTTCGTGAGAGCGTTGATCACATTCAAATTAAATTCATCGCCCTGGAGGAACGGTGAGGGAGGGCAGATGCATGTCGATTGAAACGGACTGCGTTTGCGGTGATTAAGGGACCTGGCACAACCCCGTTGGCGGTGACCGCCCTACGGTAGACAGTCAATGAGAGTACGATTCAAAAACAGGGCGGCATACACTCGTGAGAAGCCGTCAGGAGCGACAACAGCGTTGACGAGTGTAATATCCGCCGTTGGCCCAATCGCTGCCAACGATGGGGAGATTAAAGACAAGGCGAGCAAAGGGAAGAAGACCATGAAAAGAGTTGAACTAGAGGACCAGTAAGGGGAGGGAGATGATCTGTAAGGGATTTATACACGCCCGCGGTAAACCTTTTGGGTCTGCCATCAATGAACTACGAAACGCGGAGCTGAATCTCCGGTTTGGTACGCATCACCACGAGCCGATTGCTCGGAGCCTTTGCCAAGTATATGAGCCAAATTCACTCCCGCAGTTGTGACCGTAATAACCCGCTGTTGCGGGTTCAGGGACCGAAAAAGGACTGATGGAACGAAGATATAAGGACGTACAGCTTCTGGCCCTTCCGCGATCTCACTGTCACCAAATGTTGTTCAAAGTCACCTTTTCTGTCCTCGCACTGGCCTCTGCAGTCGTCGCGGTGAAGCGATTTCCATAGGGTGCCTGGGAAAATACTAACCACTTGCAGACCTCCAAAAAGGATCATCCCTCTGTTTTCACCGCCATTCGAGAATACAAGACCCTTACCGATATCGCGCCGTACATCGTGACTGCGACGAAGACTTTGACCTGGACGTACGTGTTTTTAGGTCACCCTCAACTACGCCTTACTGACAGTTCACCCAAAGTCAAAGCCCCACCACGAACATTGCAGCGCCCACGGGCTCCGGCCTCTGAGCCGTATCGGGTGTTGAATAGTTTCGTTGTGCTTAGAACCTCTCACGGGCTAATATGACGAGCATGAATCAATGTATCTGAAGACTGATTGAGGGAGCCATCGGTCTATTTCCGACATGGCTAGTTCAGACCTGATAGCAGTGTCCACCCTCGTCGGTTGTGAGATGCTCGCAATACAAGGAGGCAAGCAGATCAGATATTCCCCTTTCAGTGATGCGCTCCTTGGTGCCGAAAATTCTAAATTAATCTCCACGAAAAAAGGGCCACCCTCTGGCATTGGACATAAGGGAGCCACATATCAAGTAAAAAGCCGCACCGATCCGGTCTTGCGTCCAGACGGCGACGCAGCCTATGCTAAATTTCCTTCCAGACCAGTTCCAACATCATTTTCAATTATCCAAGTTGTTGAAGTGCGCGAAATTCCGAATGCCCGCACTTGAGTACCTACTCGGAACCCAGTGCGTACTTCATATCAACTGCAAGATCACACGGGCGTAAATGGGTGCGCAAGACCGCCGCGCAACGGGACTAACTCAATTGGCATACTAATAAAGTGTCATTCCCAAGCAGACCCTGTTCACCGTGATCAGCATCGGGCAGCACATACACTCCCGACAGTATGCTCCGCCTCGGCAATGAGTCGATTCTATGAACTGCGGGTCCGACAATCGCACTAGAGACAATTAACAAAACGTCCGGCTTCCTGTCACGTCGGTGACGGCGAAAGCTAGCCAAATTATGTGCCAATGTCAAGCTGCACAGCAGATCAAGATAATTCCAAGGGTTGAAAAATACCTCACATCTACCAAGCTTGTCAAGCATCACCCGCCGTTTGAGGTAGAGATCCCGTCATTCCCGAATGTCTGGGCTCAACCCGCAGAGCGGGGAGTCACATCCGTTCGGCCATTTCTACGTGGACCGTCGGAGCCTCTTTTATCTGGATACTTCCGCCACAACGCTATGCAATAACAGTGGCAAGAAATTGCGATGACAGACAAGTGATGTGTTCAATTCTAACCCACATCAATTTCCTCTCAATCCAATGATAGTCAAGTATTGCACTGCCGCTTCTTCACTCCGTTCCAGATGTATCTGCACTTAAAACACTTCCGGGAGAGCCGCAACTTTGATTTCGGGGCTGATGAAACTAGTCGGCCTGCCCCGGTCCGGTTGGGCCGCCTCTTGGAAATGAAAACCTCCTGCAACAGTTCCAGGAGGAGCCGGAACTTTGGGTTTCGTAAACGGTTTCGTCCAACTTGAAGCTAAGTTTAGTTTCGGAAACAGTTGTGACTCCCGAACCCGTTTACGGAAGCCTCGAAACAATGAATCTTCTGGAATGTCCATACACTGTCATTCAAGTCATTGAAACTTGACATTTGACTCGTGGATGAACAACGAAAATTCGGCGAATCGTGTTGAAAAACGTTCACCGTAGAGATCTTTTTAGAGAAGCTGGGTCCCGAGGCGGGGCAACCACAGAGGTTGATGCTAATTTCGTCGAGACAGTCGTCAGAACGCGTCCTCTCTCGGCCGTGGAGAAGAGCTGCGCGCACGCCCTGACCAACGCGGCATTCCCACAAACGCGTGCAGTCTAGTACTTCTCTGCCGCATTCCCGGATCTTGCGGGTAGAGATAAATCGCGCTCTCGAACGCCGAGTATCGCTATATGAACATGCAAACGCCGCTCACAATAGCGTTTTCCATCCGAAGCGCAACGTACACAAGACAGTTACTCAATGGGACTGACTCATTTGCCGTCCTAAATATAGTGCCACGTACAGATGAATAAAACAACCGTTGTTCGCCGTGATCATCATCGAGGATTCCATAATAGAATCCTGACAGTGTGCTCCACTTCAATATTTTATTGAGCGGTGCCGCGGTTTGCTCGCGAGTTCGGGCGTGAGCGACCTATTCAGTGAATGTCGCGGCGGCAGCTTCCTGTAGTGCACGATATCAGCCCGACTTACAAAAAAGCCATGGTCCGTTACTTGAGGCCGCTGCTTCCAGGCGGTGCTAATGGCTAATACCGCGGTGCCGAGTTCGAAACGTTCGCAGGATCTGTTTGAAAGCCCTGGGTTCAAAACTGGTTTTGTTGGGATTTCTCGGACGTGTCAGAGGGCCTTTCGAAGGTCAATTGAATAACAAAGCAAATACAGTAGCACTGAAAGGTCCATTGAGATATCCAAAATCAGTGTACCTTTCAGCCGTTGAGAAATAAAGGATTTCAGTATGAGTTTCAGTTGTGCTGAAATTTTGCTTTGAAGGAAATTTCTGCCGTCCCGAAACTCGTGCTGAAATTCTTTGTTTCGCAAAAGTTGAAAGACACACTGATTTTAGAAGTTTCAATGGACCTTTCAGCCCCATTTGATTTGCTTTGTTTCAGCACATCTGATTTTAGTGCAGATGCTCACAATTCCCATTTGAGTTTCTGGCTTTGTGAATTTAACCATTTCAGCTATGTTGATTTGTGCGGACATTTTTGGGAAATAAATTACAGTTTCAGTGCAGACTGAAAATTTGCTTTATTTGGTGTCAAGACAAGGGTTGCGGCAAAATACCGTATGACATGGTGTGGGCGATATCCTGTGAAAAATCTAGCCAGTGTTTTTGAACACAAATGACATTCAATCCAGAAACTCGCCCGCCATTTGCGTTTTGAGCATGCATTTCGACAGCTAATTGCAACTCGTGGACATTGCATGCTTGAACTTTTACACCATATATTATCAAAGACTGGCTATCTGGCCACCTTAGCCTTTTTGGCCCTAGGGCAAGGGAGATAGCCGAGTAGATATGAAAAATTGGGCCTTTAGTTGGAGGTATACATCCTAGAAACGAGTTGACATATTTTGACTGAATTTACATGGTGATGTCATCGCTCGTCGGATTTATCTTCGGCGATACCCTCAAAGCTTTGGGGTAGTAAACGGGCTCGGCAGTCACCTGGGTAAATCATGAGTTCGTACCCTTACTACAGTTGCGGACAAACAAAATCCACCAAAAGGTAAATTGTTTTTTTTTTCTTTCTTTTGGGCGGAGATGAAGATCCCAATCGATAGATGTCATCGAGGGCTTTACATCGGTAAATCATGTAATTCTGTTGAGCCGTTGTGCCGAAAATGCCATTTATTGTTGATGAACCATCAAAATTTGGGCCGGCTAAAAAACCTTGGGCAAAATACGAAAGAAAAAAATATGGAATCGACATGGATTTTCAAGACAATTTTGATTCTGAAAAAATTGAAAAGATTCATCGAGCAGTTGTTGCATAAATAAATAATTACTCTTGGATCATAGTGCTGGCTGATGCCCATATTTCGCATCACATCGAAGAGTTAAACTTCGTCCCGAATGTGGGTAGGATGCAAATAGATATCCCATAGAAATCATGGCCCAGGCTCAAGTCGAACGAGCTTGTGTGCATACGCTCTCGCATTCCTATTATGTACTGCAGGTGCGCACCACGCGCCCCTGGCCCTTTCCATGTCCACAATTTAAACTCGAATGTATGTTGACGCCAAAGGTGAGGATCAAAGATTTTTGCACCAAAAAATCTCAAACTCGGCATGTTAATGGCCAGTCTCGAGTCGAACGCAGTCTCTGCGGTAGTGGACATGTTATTCGCCTAGCTTATATGTGGCAGGTGCGCACCACGCGCAAGCGCTTCTGGGTCTTTTCTAGGTTGAATGCTGGGTTGAAGTAAATAGACAGGGAGATAGATAACCGGAGGTATCGACAGTACTGTTCATATTCAACTCCAACCTCCCTCCGAACTGCCATTTTCATATGCATGTGGGTATGGTGAGCAGGTCTACAACTGAACTTGACGCTGAAGATTGAGGTACACCCGTCAAAAAAATAAGGAATTCTTTCCGCCATGGCCCAGCTTCGCGTCGAACCATGACGAGGATGCCTATGGTACTACCATGGTGCATTTGACCATGTGCGCCTCACGCGCCCTTTCTTGTCCACTATCATTCGGTGTTGACGCCGAAGGTGAGCTACAAGTGCGACGCATACCTCCACGCTAAAAAGATACAACCTGTATTCCTACGGCCCAGGCTCGAGTCGAACGAGCCTGTGCATACGCTACCGCTTTCCTTTGCGATGTGGTGCAGGTCAAGTGCACACCACGCGCTTCCGGGTCTTTCACGTCACAGTCCAATGCATAAAAGTGAGGTAAAAATTTAATTGATGCTGGATGAAAAAGATCTGAATTTGGTTAGACAGCATAGCTCAGGCCCAAATCGAACGAGTATCCCGGGCCCCGGCCTTACTGAATGCCCACATCCCGATGTGTCGCAGATGTGCACTACGCGCCTCTGAGCCTTTCCTAGCTGGAATGCAGCTCGGTAGGTGACGAACCGAGCAACAACGCTTGGTTGCAGACTGGGGATGGAGCATTTATTGGAATGTTCAACTATCGCCGAGGGGATTAAATTTAGAAGGTTCACCCAGTCCTACGGCCCGTGGAAGTCATTCGAAGCGTCGTGTTCCCCGCCTGTTGAATGGTCCCCGCGCTCACCGTCTTATCCTATCTCATTCCATTTTCTCTGTGGGCATCAATACTCACTTGGAATCAAGTATTTTTCCTGATCCTCAACCCCGTCACCCAGCTTGGCATCCATTGATGCACACATACAACGTCTAACACGGTACCCAGCGTCTATACATCGAAATTGTACCTGTACTTGTTGAACAGTTGTTTTGTTTGATTTTGCTTGTTCAGACCCGCGTGCGCACGCGACCTGGGGAGTTGATTCGCGTTGGGCCGACCGATTCATCCCGCGCCGGTTCGCGCCTGCCCGCAGAACACTTTAATTCCAAACGACAGACTCATCCCGAACAGCGCCATAGACGACGCTGAAGGCACCAACGGACCGGATGCGAGACGCAAATAACTCCAGGGCAGGCCCTAAAATAGATTTGATCAGAGGCAAGTTAATTTAGAACTCTCGCTATTCCACTCGTTTTGCTGTATACGCACTCATCTCAATGATTAACGTTGGTCAAATCGCGCCCAGATGCATGCCTGGCCAAGAGAGACGTGCCAAGTCTATTGGTTCAAACTTGTTGGGTGAGGCCACCGCAGTGTGCGTGGCGTGACTAATGTTGCCGCGACTTGCGACTTGAACTCACGAAGTCGACTTATGAAACCCAACTCGAGTCGAGCCAAGTCGGGTCAACTGCCACGACTTCAATCGACTTGGAAGCCAATCCAAGTGACTTTGAGTCGACTTGAGTGACTTGAGGTCGGGTTTATTATCAAGTTTTTTTTAAATTTTTTAGCAGGGTCCACAGAAAACCTTCTCATGACCCCAGGTCACTTGCGAGTTGAGTTGATGGTGGCAGTTCTTTTTTCAATTCAATTTTGTACCTTGTTGGTACATTTGAGACATTTAGTCTTGTCAACATATCAAAGATAGGTACCAAGGAAACTCGGATAACCAATATATTTTCGACTCATTGTCACAGAACTTGAGCAGAACATTTCTAGGATGAGTTTCTGCGCCAATCAAAATCGAGCCTTTATCTGAGATAGGGATAGGTTGATCTGCCGGTTTAGTGGCATAGAGAGGAGGTGAAGAGGTGTTTGGGAGTCGCATGTTCCTCTGAATTCTTTGCAGGATGATTCCAGACAGTAGACATGCCCCAGATTCGCGTTAGAGCCAGTAGGATGTGTGCGGCTTTCTACATCTGTAGCATCAGCTAGGAGGTTGTTGACCTTCAGAGAGCCTGCAGGGTGGGCACTTATGAAGGCCTGCACAAGTGTACCAGACATAACACCTTCTGCAAGCTCAGGAATTTCGAGACAATGTAAGTCAACAAGTTCGGTTTGTGACAGTCACATCGTCTCGTAACCAACTGGCGCGGTGCACCTATATAAATCAGGTAGAGAGATGCCACAAAGTCATAGGAATGCAAACCCTCTGATTCATTATCCAGTTGCATTTCCTCAGCTCCATTTGTGTTCATTTAACAGCCCAAAAGAACCTGGACCAAGTTATGAATAAAGTCAACAAAGATCGTTGCAGCTTTCTCGCAAGCTGAACATGCTACAAAATTCTAGGAAGCCAAAAGCTTTGTTTTAGTGCCTAAGAACATTCCCTCACTTTGGATTGTATTCATTTTAACAGCCCACTGATGTTTCAAAGGAGCCTTGACCAGGTTATGAATAAAACACTTGTCAACAAAGATCGTTGCAGCTTGCGAGAAAGCGGAACATGCTACAAAATTCGAGGCTCCTGTGATGGTGGTACCGGACGTCAAGACATGATGGGACTCTGTGCTCTATATGCTTTGTCGGCTTCTGTATTTACAACACGTGCGTTAAATCCTCTTGTCAACTATGCCAGTCAGCATGACAATTATCCACTAGCCTGTGGTCCAATTCTTTTCAATCAATCGCGGCACATAACTTCAGTCACCCCCTTGAGACCTGTCATTGGAATCAGTTAGAGCTCATGGAGTTGATTTTGCAGGTTTGTTGACCTGATTTCAGCTAAATTTACCTATATTCTGACTGTTGTACTAGCAACCGCATACTGTTCAAACGGCAATGTCAGTTGAAAATACCCCGATCCTGGCGGCCACCGTTCCAGCTTTCGAACTCTTTGTTTCATCTTGGACATTGATGATTGCTGATCCGGATTTATGGAAGGAGAATGTTTCGAAGTTCATTCAACCTGGGTTAGCCATTGCGAACAAGTATTATGACAAGCTCGGGGAGATGGATGCCTATATTATTTCGATGTGTAAGTAGAGATACAACACACATATTACTTTGCTCATGTTGATTTATCATCTAAACAAGTTATCAACCCTTGCATCCATTTTGAATGGATCAAGCACAACTGGAGCTCGGCAGATCAAGCAAAGGCAAAGGGTATCATTTTAGCAAAAGTAAGCTTATCCCCTCTGTTCTAATCGCAAGTACTCAAAAGTTCCAAGCTGAAGTGGTACTGAGATCAGGGTATGACTCAAACTGAGTCCGAAGGATCTGGCGAAAACAGCCCTATCGGATCAGGTTCCTGACAGTCATCGCGCTCCCGATCCCGATCCCGAGCTCCTGCACCTGCTGTTCAGTTGGCTATCGCCCAGGCAGCCCTACGCTTCCGCAATCCCCAGAAATCTCTCGATTTTTCTGCTGGAGCTTCCAATTCTCAGGCTGGTGGTTAATGGTCAGCTGAAGAAGAAAGGAAAAATTACATGCAAAGCGCTATTCCACCCAGGAAACCCACTGATACAGTTGGCTACTGGATGGTATGTGCCGAACTTGATCGTAAACTCATCTGCTCATAGGCGCTTACCAAACAGAATCACGGAATCACAACATGGTCCACAGTACACCACTTGTTCGTTGATTATGCCCCCATCCAAGCGATATCTGTCCCATCAGAGTGAGTATTTTCCTCATCGGCAGAGACTGATACCAAGCGACACAATCACATTAGTCCCGTCGGAATGGAAGCATTGCAGATGCTCAACTTCAAGAAATCCTGGCTCAATTTTATGTCTGATTGGCAGCTGGCTCCTATCGCAGATGATCAGGAAGATTGGTTGCATCCTTTAGCATCAGAAACTGACCAGGAAAGAGTTGGAGCCATCGGGAGAGAGGTTGCAGACAGCTTCGAGTTTGCAGTTACGGTTCGTTTTGACATACCGGAGGCATCTGGAAGACAGTAGGAAAATATGGTTGCAAATGGCCCTTATTTACTTGTGGAACTTATGGTGCGCATCATTTTTTTCTGATTTTGATCACTTTCAGTATAACAGCTGTAACTCATTCAATTCGCACTTAATTCAGATAAATTCTATATCATTGAAATCGCGTTTTGAATCTGCAGACGCTTATGTTCTCATAATTGCGACATAGTGCGGAAATTACCAAATTGGGAAAGTTGTACCATCTTGTGTATAACACTTCCTTTAAGTGTGAGTGAACGAGGGCACTTCAGCTGTAATATATTTTACAGAACAGTTTTATATATACTCTGAGACGCAGGAATAGTTGTATGTGGGTTTCCCCAAGATCCTCAGCCACACCAGGCTGTCAGATATTGGCCAGTTTTATTTGTGTCTATTGAGCATGTTAGGACCTATATATTGTCATGAGAGCTACCCTTGCACCTTATTATATATTATATAGGTGGAGATCCTTCTGACAAAATATGAGAACTCTCCCCGCTCTTCTGCATCAACAGCAAGCACATACGGAAGATGGTACAAATTTCCCAATTTGGTAACTTTCGTAGTGAGTTGCAATTTTAAGGATATGGGCGCCTGCGGGCTCTAAATGCGGTAGCAATGATATCAAAATTATCCGAATCAAGTAAGAATTGAATGAGTTACAGCTGTTACACTGAAAGTGATCAAAATCAGAAAAAAATGATGTGCGCCTAAGTTCCGCCAGTAGCAGTAACGTGCTTCATGTTGATTTCATTATATTTATTCCATGATTCAAATTATAAGGGACTTTACATGAAATTACAACCTGACTTGATGACTCAAGTCAACTTGGATAGACTCGACTCGACTTGGCATGAGACCAAGTCGAGTCAAGTCAAGTCACGAACAGACTTGTGCCGACTTCTTAAGTCGCGATTCGACTTGCCGAGTCGTGGCAACATTAGGCGTGACTCGTACGCGAAGGGTATTTTATGTACTCCTTTGTTTTCCTTTGCATATTATTCTTCCACATTTACTGAGTCATTGTAAGCGACAAAACCCAGCCAGCATGAGATTCTATATCACAAAATGCGCACCAAAGTGAATATACGTGCTTTCGCAAGTCACATTTGCACAGCATGATCGAGGTAAGATGGAAGTGGCATAGTCAAAATGACTGAGCGAGCGCCGAATTCTGCGGCAAAGCCCATTGCCGATCAGGTAAGTCACCCGTTGTGCGGCGATCAAGTGTTCGGCATACCGTCATCCCGAAGTCTTCTACGCTTCTTCGGCCTCGTGCACGGGCGCCTATTTTCTTCTTCTTTTTTCCGCCACCACATTCGACATGGCCCTCCCGGCATTCCTCGAACCCAGCAACCGAAGAGATCCCCGACTTGGCTCCTTGCTAGCTCGCGAGCCGGAAGTCAAAGTCAAAGGCCAAACCAAAGTCGGCGCGCGCGAGAAACGTCGTCGTCTTCCGTCTTGAGGGTCTGCGCCAGGATGGGGGGTAGAGGCCAGCGACGCGCAGCCTCAGCGTCCGGCACAGCGGCGTCGGTCTGCAAAGCGTAGCAGTATCCCTATCTCAATGCAGAACTTATTATAATCCTCCTGGCAGACTCAACAAAAGCAAGGACGCTATGCATGAACACGCCCTAATCCTCTTCGTAAAGTTTTATTCTTTCACCCAGCTCAGCAGGTGTCAACCTGAAACTACCAATTCTCGAGAGTAGAATCAGTACAGTAAATCTCTGCAACTTTAACTAGACCTTTACTTGAAGTTTACTCTAATGGTCTCCGACTTCAATTTTATGCCATCTTTTCCGGAGGCTGGAGCCCACAAAAGCGGACGAACACAGGCAGGGGCTGCATGCGGATTTTCCGGTACTCTCCCTCAGAGAAGTAACATCTGCGGGCAACTCGGTGAATTCAAGCCTGGGCATATTCCCCAGAATTGCAATCGCTCTCAGTGAAACGCGATCATCTGTGCCGGTGCCTCGGCGTCGTCCAGTCTGTTGGGCGATGTCCTTATGATCCCTCCTTCTCTACATTGTGTGTCGTTCTCATTATTCCTTTCTCCTTTTTTTTCCTTCAGGTATCAAGGGGGTCAGCTCGTGCCCCGGTCGAACGGCCGAGCTTCACATGCACAAATGAATGACATTCAATGTGGGCGCCTGCGGCACGGTGCGCAACCGATCATTCTTCCACGAAAGTTCATCCTACGCCACCTCTAAGTTAATCAAACGTTTTTTGAGTTACGAAGTGGAAACACACGGACTTGTCAATGCCCTAGGAATGAAACTGCGGTACGGGATCGCAGTCTGCTTCATTGGGCTCCGGGATCTAGAATTTCCAGTTCTACCAACCTCATTCACATGTCCGTTTAGAAGTCGTTTGCCGTCGTTTGGGCGGGAAGGCTGGGATCGGGACTCCTCAGTGCCCTTGCTCCCAAGGAAATCATCTCTGTTATACTCCTGTCGCGCCCGGGCTCCACCAAAACAGCGCCGTCAAACGTTCAGGTCGTACGGGTTGACATACCAACCACCGCAGTTTCCGCGGTTCTGAAGGAGCACAAAGTCGATGTTATTCTCTCAACTTTAGGCCACGTTGGTCTCCACATGCAGAAGTCGCTCGCGGACGCGGCGAAGCTCACAACTGCGAAGCTGATTGTGCCCTCAGAGTTTGGGTCGCTGAGCTACATTAATCTGAGCCTGTTCTTCAAGGCCAAGAACGATGCCGCTGCGCACTTGAAATCCCTTGGAATTCTGTCAACCAAATTGGGAAGGTGGTAGCAGTGGAAACAATACGAACCAATTGCAGACTGGATTTTGCACGGAATACATCCCAATGATTGGCAGCTATGATAAGGTAAATGGGAAGTTCACCATTATTGGCAATGGTGATCTGCCCATCTCGACCATTTCTCTACCTGACATCGCCGATGCGTTCTTTATTTTACGCCCGTTGCCCGCCACTGCTGAGGAAATCGAATCAGGATTTGTTGCCCACGCATTGACGTCTCTACCTCCCGTGCAACTCGAAAACCGCTGTTCAACGCCTCTATTGAGCGCGTTACGAGTTTCTCGGGGGATGCATACGCTGAGTTGCGCACGACTTCGTTGACTCTCGTCGTAGAGATCCCCATGGTATTTGATATGATGTAATACCTTCTCAGAATTTGCGGGAGATGTGCTACGAAAACTCACGAAAGACCTCCTTGCCACGCGAAAGCAAGCGCAGGGTCCGGAACCTGAAATACGTACTCATCTCGTGAGATATTTTTAATTCAAAGGGAAGCTAGCAAAGAGCTTACTGATTTGACTAGTTGCACGTTAACTCAAGCTCTTACACCAACATCAACATACATTAATGAATTCAAAGATGGTTTTCAACATCGAAAGGTGGGGCAGGCGCCGCCAAGTGGAGAGTGCAGGAGTAATTTTAATTCATTTGCTTCCGCGGGACCATTTTGTGCCCTGGGTTGAAATGTGACATCACACAGGCAGTGACAATCTTGTGTGGGCCTTTGGCAAACACCAAATACCAACGGCAGATATCTGAGGAAGCAAAAACAAAGTTCAGTGATGAAGGAATGGTGCAGGGAGAATGAAATTTTAATACAGAAACATTTGAAGAACTGGGAGAAAAATCGGAATCTGTTAGGTAAGAAAATACTCAGCCACAGTGACAAACTTTTGAGAGCCATTAGATTAGCATCTAATGAAAAGCCGAATTGAATCAGGTTTACCACACAGCTACTAGTGGGCCTTCACAAATCTAATGAATTTTGTGCACTGCCGCTAAAAGTATCACCGTCAATAGAAGCGGACAGTAAAAACGCGCGAACTAAAAATGGCGGTCCACAAAGATTATGAACGACAAGATATGCCTACGCTACGCTCCGGCAATGAGTTTCAGGAATTTTGTGCATTGTGAACAATTTTGAAACTTCAATTCCAGACACAGAAGTTGATAAATTATTGAAGACACGTTAAAATAATGTAGATGCAACATCACATGATTCACAGTTTCGGGCCGCCGCTGTCTTTTCTGCATCGCAAGAGATCTCGAAAACCACAATGTTTTCGAGGATAGAAAAATATGTTGAGCCCTCGGCTGGAGGGCACAGGAAAACAGACTAGGCCAGCATATAAATGTCAAGGGGCAAAATGCAGGCACACAGGAGGTGAAGGAAGAAACAGCAAAGTGATTCCGAAGGTTTTAGTAATTGGTAGAACGGACCGAGATTGGGTAATGGAAGAGTGACGAGGGTGCATAATGAAGAAGATGGCCGAGCCTGAAAGGAACGATGACCATCAGCCCAACAACATGGTAAACCAATGGATTGAAGGGCAAGGGGCAAATTATATCTGCAAAGATCCACACCGGAGAGGTCGAAATAATTGAGAGGAGTGACTCAGAGCGAGAACCACAGCAGAACGAAGAATTGCCCATGAAATTGTTGCGTGAGTAATTCATGTTTGAGGACGGCAATGGCAGCAAGGAAAATCCCCCAGAATTGGTTGAGCCCGGTCCCTGGTAGCCACAGACAGAAACGGTCCGACATGAGATCTGGAGCCACATGTAATCCGAGAAAGAGTTTTGCGAGACCAGTGAGTTGAGGACGACGAAAATGAGGGGAATGTCGGGAACCTGAACCAGAGGCGCCCCCCCTTTTATATCCAGATTCGTCGGCAAGGATTGCGTGGCCTCACGGCGTGATAACAATCGAATTAAGCTGCGCCGTAAGCAGCAGCGACTGCGATCCGCTGGGTCCTGTCAAGAAAGAACTGCGTGCAGATCAGCAGTTCTACGGGGAATTAAAAGGCTGTGAAAAGGCTGTGTTGAACAGCACAGAATGTCGAGAACGCAAGGGGTCGGACCAAGAGAAAGAGCAGAGGAAAGGCGAAAGGAGGTCTGATATATGGAGAAATCGCACAGCCGAGGAGCCATTTGCTTAAAGAACGGTTAATTACTAAAGTATATGGCAACATGGACTGGACAGCTTGCATTTTGCGGCGCTATCAGCCAGGCTTTGATGCCCGGATGTCAAGTACGAGAGAGGACCCCGGAAACAGCCCACATATCGTTAGCGAGTAGGTAGGAAGAGGTAGGATTCATGGAGGGCTGGCCATTTCTTGAAGTATTAATGTGAGTGATAAGTTGTAGAATTGGTGATCGTTTAACCTCCGGCTCAACTCGCAGCAATCTGCGTCGGAAATCCCGGCAAACTTGAACTCCTCAATCGCGTGGGTCTTCGTCACAGCCTCTGCCATCGACTCGGCGTAGCAGTGTCGAACAGTCGACTGCCAGTAGTTCTACGGTCCTGAGCCCTGCGTCCTTCACGCGTAGGTTTCCATTGCTGGGGTGTAAATGTTTAATTAAATTTTGAAACAGCTGAGCTGCTCTTTCAACCGGTGCATGAAGATAAAGAGAATTTCCTCTCCTTCAATGCATATGACGGGTCGGAGATATATAAAACTGGGTTTGTCTCGTTGTTTCTGAAAATCTACGTAGTCAACGTTGACTCGGAACTTCAAAGACTTTTCTCAATCTTTCCAGTCAACCGCTAAGGTATCTTTTCCAGCATTTTTGAAAGAGGTGCTTGCCAAAGCCTTGACTCAACAGACTATGCCGTCCTGCAAAGAAACGCGGACAATGAGTATATTTACATCACCTTCGACCTTGCTCAAAGATTCTAGCGAGCTTTACAATGATTTCGGTTCAAGTAAGTCTCGCCATGCCACGCACTTGAGAAGATTTGGTGTCCTCTTCGGGCACCTTCGACTCGTTCCTGGCAGATCCTCCAATAGATGTTGTTCTCCATCTGGATCTCGTGTCGAAGCGTGGTGCTTTCAAAATGGCCACTTTCGGCAGGTCATCGAAACCCTTGTTCGGAACGATGAGCATAGAGATCTGCGGGAAACGCACTTCTACGAGGAGAAGGACCAATCTACTAATATTGTTCATGTATGTTATTTCCGCTCTGGAATCTCATGGCTTCCGGTACCTTCCATGTCTGTTTGCAGCTCAGGCGGTAGATTTTGCTATAGAGATCAAATGCAACATAGATTATTGGACAATGTCCATGCTGGAATCAACCAGTACGCTCCAATCTTTCCTCTCATCTGCCAAGACACTTGTATAATTTTCATCAGTTTCATCGCAAATTCTTCTATGAAACCGCCCGCAGATTTTCCGATAATGCGATTTGTGCGAGTTGCGTTTGCCACTGAGGGAAAGCAAGCCAACGCTGGTGACCAGTCGAGGCCGAGGTCAGTATTTTTGGTAGAGGAAAATATTGAGTCGGAGGATCGGCCGTTTCGCAAGTACATAAACAATCAAGGGCGACACCCGTTTAACGAGTCCGCAGGTCATCTCCCGCCCGTATATCTCTTAGCAATTCCACAACAGTTTACTAACACCTATTCAAGGTCACTCAGTGATATTTTCGGATCTAGAAACATCCCATCGGGGTACAAGACCTTTACCATCTCCCACCAGTGCAACACCTATTGTGAGTACTTCCAGATCGCAAATAGTTTCGACTTCCCTGTCGATATGCCAATCAGCGTGGCGAACACAAAGCAGACCAGTTCAAGTGCCAAGCGCAAAGCAGAGGAAAGTTCAGAGCAACCTAACAGCCACCGACACAGAAGAGTCTCAGATCTGGTCTCAAGTCTGTCTGCGTGTTGATGTGGTTGCGTATAGCTCTTCACTAAATCCCCCTTTCTTTTCAAATAAATACTGACCTGATGACCTCGACGACTGTTCACCGATTTGCAACCATCACATTACGACTTGTGTGCTTTTACGACCACACCGGTATTTTACGATAGCATTGTAGTACACTTATACATGACCTCAAGTTGTAGATTGGGTCAAAAGCATATTATTCGCGTATTTGCGTCACTTGAAAATCATTCAATGCGTACACTAAGAAAATTGACGATGAGGAAATGTGTCTTGATCTGACAATGATCAACAGTTGTCAGTTCAAAGACATATCATTCGCATATTCGCGCCACTTGAGAGCCCTATTATTCAATGCGTACACTAAAGAAATTGCCAACAGCTGAAGGTGTCTGTCTTGATCAGCAGGGAAAAAAGAATAAGTTCCAGTGAATTGTTTGATTGACTATGTGTGTAACTTTTCCAAGTCCCTCAGGACAAAGAAACAATACATAGGCTACTAAACAATTCACTGTGTATTCCTTTCTATTCTCCAAGTGTGGACGGTATCATAGAGCTGCCTGGGTTATGTTAGTTCAAGCAATTAGATAAAGCATTGGCCTCATCTTTTGATGATCGAAGATTTGTCAAAGAGACGACGGCGACGTGGACGCGCTCGGCGTCGGATCCGCCGACCACATACGAGGCTAGGTGCATCCTAGAGCTCCCCGTCCAATTTAGTCGAAGCAACTGGACCCAAAATTGGTTTAGTAACTCACTTTTGTTTCCGATGTCATTGGGCAGTGCCTCGACACTGGTGACACGAACGTCGACGCGTTCGGCACCAGGGTGAGTGCGCCGACCGAGCAGGAAGCCAGAATACATCATAAAGCTGGCCGGGGCATTTTATTTCAAGCAATTAGATCCAGAATTGGTCGAGCCTGACTCACATTTCTCTCCAATGCCATTTGGCAGGAGCTCAATGCTGGCGCCACCGCCATTGACTCGCTCGCAGAAGGGATGGGTCCGTCGACCCTACAGGAGGATAGAGGACTATAGAGCTGCCCAGCGCATTTTAGTTTAAAGGATTACACCGGGAATCAGTTGAGCTGGACATGCTTGTCTTGCGTGGTCACTTGTACTTTCGGTTGTGGCGTCTCCTGTCCCAGGCGAATCCAGTATTGCCCGTGTTCGTCCCGGCAGTCCCAGGGAACCACGGGCCTCGAATGCCGCATCAAGTCAGAGGAATTAGTAACACTGAGGCGAGGGCCTACGGTCCATGAATCTTAGCTATAATCTATCCAGGACTGGTAACCAGACGGACTACACGCACCTTAAAGTGGACA
The DNA here is from genome assembly GCA_014925785.1 of Mycena galopus ATCC 62051. Taxonomy (NCBI): domain Eukaryota; kingdom Fungi; phylum Basidiomycota; class Agaricomycetes; order Agaricales; family Mycenaceae; genus Mycena; species Mycena galopus. The sequence continues at coordinate 191,894 of WIQG01000148.1, forward strand.
TCCTCTCGCCATCCTCGGCGAATTTCAGGTTCTGTCTGTTCCTAGTTCTTTGTGTGGATGCGGAAGCTTCTTGTTCATTATTGCGCCTTGGGGAGACAGTGACCTGGCTGGCAATTGTCACCATATATATGTGGATCACGGTATCTTGCGCGACGCTGGGTCAGAATTCAGCCGGGCTTGCTCGCCGTGTCATATCGCGGGTAGGCGAGGGCAAGAGCATTAATGCGTTGACCAGGTCCAGGTAGGTTCTTGGGGTCCTCAATACTCGGAATGTATCGGTGGTATCGCCTATCAGTCGCCTAACACGGTCCGCGACCCGCCCGGGCATCAAACCCAAGCTGTCCAGTCCATGTTGCCATAAAAGTACTCGTAACACGAAACCCCATCACACGTGTCCCGATCGGATCAAGGAGCCGCATCAGCTGTCAAGTGTGGTAGTGGCACGTAGCAAGGTCCTTTCTAGTGTTGCCGCAAGCTAAGGTGAAGGTAGCTCGAGCTCGGCTAATGGCACCTTGGATCAGCTCGAGTTGTCACGAGTTGAGCTCGAGCTGCCTCGAGCTGACTTCCCAAAATGGAAGTCAGGAATCCCACGGAGGTGCCACACACTCAATGGCGAGGGCATTTGGGTTGTGTGACCTCAAGGTTGGGCTGAAATGGGTTTTAATGCAGTGAACTATCTGTTGCATTTTTTTCCGGTCCAGAAACAAGAAACTGTGTTCACTGGAGCACATCTGAAGTCCGAGAACGGACATGTCACGGAATTCGGGTGACGCCGGATGTATACTGTAAATGGAAACGGAATTTGATGGACCTCGAGGTAGCTCGAGGTGATCCGAGCCAAGGTCAGCGCGAGCTGCCAGATATGGTAATGGCTCGAGCTAAGCTGAAACTTGGCTCGAGCTACCTTCACCTTGCGGCAACACTAGTCCTTTCTTTCCGCCGCTTTCTCGCACCCTCATTCCACTTTTTTGTCTGGTCTCGTTCTCGTTCTATTCTTCTCTCATCCCTTTCGTGCTTGCTTTGCCTTCACTGATTTTCTGACTCACGATACCCGGCGTGACTTCGACCTCCTCTTCCCTGCTGTGCTTCGTTCTGGCTCTGGAATCAGCCTCGGCCGTGCAGCTCACCTTCCAAGTCGCCCCGCCCCGTGTCGTAACGGCGGCATCAGAATCTAACCCCAATGATAACCTCATTAACAGGGACAATCTGCGGTACAGCACGAATATCAGCATCGCCGGGAATGTCTTGAACGTCCTGATCGACACAGGCAGCACGGACTTGTGGGTGATAACGCCGCAGGGCCTGACGAAATGCAATGACACGGGGCTGAGCACGACCTTGCGCTATAGCACCGGCGCAAACAATGTCCCGGATGATATCGGCATCCGCGCGTTCCAGCTCGATGGGGTGAGTTTGCAGTGCGCAGGCGGGTGTATGCTTCTCTGCCTTTCCTTTCCTTTCTTCCAAGTAACATTGAAGTAATACCAATCCCCGTCGACGCACAGCTTAACCTCCAAGGCACCACCGAAGCCGGCGACTTCACCGAGGGGCACTTTTGCTACTTTTGTTTGCACCAAATGACCACTTACTAACCCCCCATACCCCCAGGCTCGCCCCCGCGGACCTCATCAAAGTCTTCGCCGGCGCCCTCAGTTCCGCAGACTCCTTCCCGCTCACCACCTCCGTGCCCGCTTCGGCCCCGCGACTGGCTCGTCCATGCCTCTCCTAACGCTGGCTCTACCGCGGGCAGCAACGCCGCGGCGACGACTGGAAGTGCGGGTACAACCGGTGCGGCGACGCCGAGCTCGGCGAGCGAGAAGCCCAGTTCCGCGCGCGGGCGGAGGGCGGGTGTCGTTCGGGTACTGGCTGCGGTGGCGGTGGGTGTTGCTGCGCCGTGGTAGTGGTAGTGTGGGCTCGAGTGGAATGAGCGTGCCTGAACAGGTTTGGATTCTACTTGTTCTCCTTATGATGCGTTCCAGGTGCGCACCGCGCCGATCTGGGCTTCTTGGGGCCACCATTCAACTCGAACATGGCATGTGTGTTGACGCCAAAGGTGAGTTACATTGCTCGCACCAAAAAGCCACCTTGTCCTTTGCCCAGCCTCAATTGGAACGGCCGTGCCTGCGGTAATATTTTGCAGGTGCGCACCATGCACCTCTGGGCTCTTTCTCATCTCTACACCTGGCCTCAACTGTTTGGCAAAATCAGCCAATATAATATTGCTGGGACCGCGATAAGGAATCTGGTCCTCTGATATGGCAGGTTCGAGCTTATCCATACTTAATCAAACTCGAAGAGTGTTGACGCGCAAAATGGTGTACTGGCCCAAATCAGCAATACCTGGGTATATGGCCCAGGCTCGAGTCGAACGAGCATCCCTGACTTACCCAAGCTATCCACGCACCTCTGCGTATGGCAGGTGCCCGGCGCGCGCCTCTGGGTCTTTCCTATCCAAAATTAATTCAAATGGCTGTCGACGCGCAAAATGGGTACGAATCTGAGCACCAAAATAACCCGGTTCCGCCCCACGGGCTGGAATTGAAGGAGCCCCCGCATGCTGTACATTTTATGCCTCCAAGTGCACTTCATGTAAGTCGACATTCAACATGAGGTACGAAAGCTAGCACCAAAGAGCGAAACTCCAACTGGCTATAGCCCAGGCTCGAGTCGAACGACCTCAGCCGTATTATTGCTGGCCACCAATTCATTTCTCATGTGTAGCAGGTGGGCACGACGCGCCCCCGCGCTATTTTTCGGGAGCACCAATTTTCTTATCTAAACTCGAGATTTTTTTCGTGCGCCCCGATACAACCCACTTTCCGAAGTAAGAGCAGAAGCAAAACAAAGGGGGGGGATGACAACTATATCTTTCACCTGGAGTGCATGGCCGTCTAGCACTCAACCATCACCTCCCAAGGCTTCATATCGGTCTCTAGCTGTATTTTTTATCCGCGGCCTCAGAACATTGGGTTTTATTTTTGCGCGTAACTTTCGCTGTCATTTCTTTTCGTTCTTTCCTTTTGGATTTTCCTGATGGGGCCGCAGGCAGTTGACGGGAAACCAGCGATCTGCCGACCAGAGATGTCGTACTGGATTCGCTCACCGGGGACAGTGGCACCGAGGGTGATATCTCATCTCATACAATGTGAACTTTTGATCTCATACTATATTTTCAGCTGATACGATATACATGTTCCTCACACATTATATACTGACTTCTTCACATCTCATACTACAACCTCATATCTCATATTATAACTCTCACAGCCCTTCATATGAGGTTCGACACATCTTATACAGGAATTGCATTTTTTTTTACAAAATGAACAGCATAAACAGTTAATATTAGCTACGTGGGAACCCCAACACAATGCACGGGGACCAAGATTGGGGGACTTGTGTAGACCTGTGTAGACAGACTCTGCCTTAGCGCTGTGTAGAAATCAAATTTGGCGGTGTTAAGAATGTAAGAATCAAATGGCCCGCTTGTTATTTAACAAGGGCATGTTAATAGCTGGGTTTTTAACATGACACAAGCACTTCGCGCGGATATTTTTGTTAAATACTTGTTAAAATCATCGGGGCGGGCGTGTTAAAAACCCCTAGAGGAAGTCGTCAATAGACCAGTCGTCTGGACGGCCAGTTTGGACACTAGGCACTGGGGCCACCGACTTGTGGTTGTTCCCATGCTTCAACGGCTGCATCAGTTCCGCCAACGCCGGGCTGTCCAACTTGACGTAGTCGGCAATCGCGAACACAGTCGAAGACCGAGTCACCGCTGGTGCATTGGAGTCCCGAAACTCGAGGCACTCGGCTTCTGCAAGATCATAAGGGTCCGGATGATTGAACAGAAGCTCTTCGAGAGCCTCCTTGTAACCGTTGCAGGAGAAATGTTCTCCTCGCGAACAAGATCCATGAGGGACGGCGCCGACCTCTCTTGGGTGGTACCGGCAGGAGACAGAACCTCATCGAGAGCAACATGGACCTCGTGAGAGTAATCACCCTCCGAGATACCGTTTGTGTAGTAGTCGTAAAGTCAGGCGCAGTTGATAAGATTTTCGGGAAGGATGGAGCTTCGGCGTGCTGCGTTGAACCAACCTAGGCGTGACGCAGTACATTCATCACAGATCTCGGATGGTAATATCGAAAAAACCTTGATCGCGATCCTCTAAATACAAGATCAGTGTGGGTAATACTTTTAGAATACAAAATTTGGGGCTTACCTCGAGCTGCGTCGCATTTGAGTCAGTGGAAAACCGGGTCTAGTACTCGAGGGGTTTCGTTGATGAGTCCCAATACTGTGTATCGAACGGCGACTGGTTGTGCGCATAGCGTAGAAGTTCCACACACAACTGCTTCCCTTCTTCCTTCCCACCACTGTCAACACATAACTGTTTGCCCTTTAGGATCTGCATCGCAGCTTTGAAGAGGATAACATAAATTGGTGGATACTGGGATGGCTATAACTCGTGGCCATTCAGAAATGATGGCATGGTTAATTGCAGACCGCCATATTTCCGGTACTCTATGATGTCGTCAGTATTGCATAATAAAGAGCCAGAAAATCAAAGCGGGAATGTAAACGTACTCGGATGCAGAAAATATCCGAGAAGAAAGACGTGGCAGGAAGATTCAGTCATCATTTGCTCGAACCGCGCGTTGTAAAGGTTGATGACTTGAGAGCGATACATACCCGCGGTATTCGCAGGATTGGCTAGAACTCTCTCTAGCTGCCATGCAATGCACACCCACACATAAAAGACGTCAGCGCAAGTCGTATTTTGACCTTCAAGCGTCAAAATTCCATTGGCAGGTGCTCCGAGTAACTGGATCATGATTGAGAGGTTCGACATGAAGGAGTAATGTGCGGACATCTGTCCAAGGTAGGCTTGGAGGAATTTCGTCTGTGTACCATCATTATTGATGGCATGCACGAGTTGGGAAAACAACGCATCGCTTTCGTATCAAAACGAAGTATTCCAGATGCGTAAAGCGAATTGATAGCTGGAATACGCACATTGACAGCATATGTTTGTAGGTATGTGGTCGAAAAACGAGTATCGGAAGCCGATTTCATGCCCTCCTTGATATTCATCTTTTTGCGTTCGGCGTTTAGGTGAGCTGTTCCGCAGTTTGATTGGCCGAAGTAGTTCGACAAGCCGCTAACAACAAGGTCCTAAAATACTTTAGATAATGAGTGGCAGCAACAGATAAATAACTTGTCTTCTTAAACAACACGCCGAGATCCTTCATGAAAAGATTGAGGTTATGACAGGGATCATATACATTTAGGATCCACGGAAACATGGCAACGATGAGGCGCTTTGCAGCGCGTACATTGGGACCACCATCTACGGCGATGGCGCTGAATCTCCGAGGGTCCAAAGACTCAAAAATCAGCCGAGTGTATGTGAGTGCTCGAAAAAATAGAATAAAATATGACGCAAGATTCATACCCCCTTGATAACCGAAAAAAGAGCTGCACCAGTGACTGAAACACCCTTGACCGACGGCTGGGACTTGTCGTATGGAAGGTGTAGATTCGTCTTTTGCACGTGTGCTCCATCCGTCGAAAGATAAAGTGAGATGGGTTTTGGTGCTTAGAAATGCTTCAAGTTTCTGTCCGACCGCGGCTACCTCCGTTTGAATGTGGCGAGCAAGGAAAGAGGTCCGTTCTTGAACTTTGTAGTTTGGCGCCAGTGCGGAGACGAAATCGATGAAGAACGGGTTGCCCAGTAACACGAACGGGAGAGCACAGCAAATAATGGGCTTGAACAATAATAGGTCAAGTAGAGCCTGTCGTTCAGGCGAAATTTTGGTGGGGGTGAAATACTCGCGGAGCGTGCCCTTGGCATTTGCCTCGCCAGACGGGGAAGGAAGGGGCTTCCCCAAGGAGTTGGTTTTTGGCTTGGCCTCGGTCGGTTTCCGAACAGGAGGTAGAGCACTGAAATTCCCCTCCTCCAGCACAACTGAAAGGGAAGATTCGCCTCTTTCAGCATCGACCAGAGCCCACAGCTCGTGCCACTGGCCCTGTACCTCCTGTTCACCAAATATAATGAGAAGTTGTTCAAGAATGTGTTACGGCTTCACCTGGCAGTCGAAGGCATGATTTTTGATGCGAATAGCGCCGCTTTCTTGTCGTACCCAATGCACCAGGTGCATTTACCTTCGCCCGTGATTCCATCGGAGCGGCGGACAGTATTCGTTCCAATGATAACACATTCATTGGCCAAGAAATCCCGTTTTCGTCCTGGTTTACCCTGGGCGTCCCGCTTCTGCTGCTCAATACGTGCCGCAAAAATGGATTTTGAAGTCCGGACTGGTGCAACCTCCCCTTCGCTTGGCGCGACACCCGATGTCTCTATTTTCCGCTGCGATCTAATGGCCGTTCGAGTGTTTTCTCTGGTGAGGCCGTCCAGGGCATTCCCAGGCTTGATCCTCGCATCCGAGGACAGCGGTGGCTGAATAAATCAATACATGGTGACGTGCCACGAAATACGTACATCCGGCCATTCGCCGTGCTTGCCGTCTTTGACAATGATCTCGTACGCGTTCATGAGAGCATTCCCATGGGCGGACCAGGTTTTCCAATCAGACGCGGATTTGTCCGGGAAGGAGGCGTCAACAGCATCCTTGAATTGATTTAGCTCAAAGGAGTCTTCGGTAATGAACCTCTGCCGTAGTTTCAGAAGGCCGGCTTGTGTGGACTTGTCCATGGGAGGAAGTACGAGCTGCAGACGGGTTTGGGGTGAGCGCAAAAATTGCTTGATTTGGATCGGATCACACTCCCATTTCTGGCGTTTCGGCCGTATCAGCGCGCACCGCAAAACACCAAATTCTCGCTCACCTCGCTTTTCCTGAACAAGGGAATGTAGTGAAAGGAACCGCTGATGAAATTGCAGAGTTTCCGAGTTTTTAACACATTAATAACATGTCTCTCAGACCCTCCGATGTGAAAAATCTTATTAACATGTTAATACCATGTAGTAAATGTCTTGCTATTTAACACAGGGTTTATTACACAGCACTACTCTGCCTACTGGGGTCGGCCGACGTAGACCGGCCTTGCCTACCGGGGTTCGGAATGCAGTGTATGACTGTATCTTATGTGTCCCGCAATTGTACCGCCTGCCCTGTGCCGTTTTTAACTCCACCGTCGGCCGCCAGGTCACGCACGACAGATCTCCGTCTCCCCATTAGGTTACATATCTCTAGCCTCGGATCGTTCCTTGTCCCCTGGGTGACACTTACTATGGCATCTATGGCATCTTTGTCGATCCTTGCGCGGTCCACAGGCCGAATAGCGAGTTTATGTAAGACAAACATGTAGTACTGTAGGGTGTTTATCTTTACAATAATTCTGGAGGATACCAACTGAGCACAAACTCACTCCAGGGGTCGGACGTCCAAGACGTGGACTGGCCGGCCGTTTCCATGGCGGGACCTCTGGTTAAAATCCGTAGGACCTGACCACCTTTTTTGGTGTGCGGAAGGAATTCTCTCCTCCCAGGTAAAATCCCCAGTGTTCACCTGTCCACTGAACACAGTTGTACGGCCTTTCCTTTGAAGATGCATGTGTACCATCTGCTTCCGAAGAAGCGGACCCATTTGATGGTCCAGGACTGGCAATCACAAGGGGTTTTACACGGGCGTAAGTCGGTCACAACCATCTAGGGAATACCAAACGAAAGGCGGGCCCAGAAAATCTAGATAGAGCGGAGATCCAAAATCGGCGCCTATTATATGCTACGGCGTTAGGACGAACAGCAGCGGTAAAAAAAAAAAATTGGCCATAACTAACCACAGAACAATTTGGGTTTTTCTTGATGTACTGTGCTACAATCTATTTCGATCAAATTCTCTGCAATCATGTGAAAATTTCCATGTAGGGCAATCCCGCGAATACCGGAGCAGAAATTTAGCATTTTTCGGCCAATCTAAATCAGCTCGTCATCGTCGCCTATACCGAAAGTATTCAGTTCACAATCCTCCATCCCCCGTCACCTGAACATTTGGTCAAAATAGTACAGTTTATTCCGATGTGGGTCGGGAGCCTCCCGCGGAAGTGGTCGGGGTAGACGACAGGACATAGTGGATGACCTGCGCAAAATGTGCCGATACCATGCAGGTTGGTTGACCATATCTAGATGGTATTCAACTCCTTGGGCATTTCAACTACGGCTGTTTCCGAAAAGCTTGTCACTCTCAATTTTTCTGGGCTCGCAACCAACTTTTGATCGAGTGCCAAGGATTACCTGGTTTGGGATTCCGATCAGTCATGTGCTGCGCCTGACGTCGGCAATGCTCTCGCTAAAATCAATACACAATTCAGCCGCATCGGATTCGGTGCAAATCTGATGCGGCCGATTCTCTTAAAGAAACTCACAGAATCAGCCAGAGCTGAAACTCACATTGAAATCCCTGAGCAAATTTTGCCATTGGTGGATATAAATAGCAGGCCAATAGCATAAATAGCTCAGGGATTTCAGCAGTGCAGAAACTCACATTGATTCGTTGAGTTTCTTTATGAGAATCAGCCACATCAGATTTGTGCCGGCTGATTTGTGTATTGATTTTTAGCAAATAAATTTCCATTTCAGTCCAGACTGAAATTTTACTTTTTTTGGTGTGACAGCTGTAACATAACCCAAGGTTTTTTTTGACAGCATCCGAGTACGTTTCCCACACCTGTTCCGCTTACCCTGTGTGGCGTTATTGATTCCGCCGTCCGCCGACAGGTCAAGCCAGGTTACATACATACATAAGGTTACGAGGACCCCGTGAAGTCGCATCCCTAACATGCCCTCCACACTGACGAATGCTGAGGCAACAGTTCTCGGCGGAATGGTCTGTCGAATTTGATGTTCCAATACAAGGCTGACAATTGCTCTCAGAATCTCGCAATATCCGCGAACGTCTTTCTCCAGGGGGTCCTATGTGCCCAATTTGCTCACTACACGAATGTGAATACGCGCGACAGTTTATGGCTGAAGCTCTTCGTGACGGGTCTTGCACTCCTGACGACGTTGAAAACGATACAAGCCTTGTGCGCCTCTCCGCTTTCGTGAGACCCTTGATTTAACATTCACTGTAGCGGGGTTATGTGGATGCAAAATGTCACTCTGTTGGAAGATCCGGGAGCAGCTTTCAGGCTGTGGACAACGCATTGGGTGCCAAAGCTTACCCCGATCCTTGAAGTCTTGATCGCGGTTTATGTTCAGAGCTTCTTTTGTCGCCGACTTTGGGTGAGCGATTAATTCAGCCGACCTTCCAGCCTGGTGATGTTTCATGTCCAGAAGATATCAAGCAATGTATATATCGTTATTCTTTGCACTATTGCGTTCACTTTCGCGCTTATTTCGGGGATCGTTGCTGTATGGTTTATGTGGGCAAGCATCAATTGACGCTGAGAATATGAACAGGTTTTCTTCACATTCACAAATATGTTTTCGCCAAAGTACAGCACCTGGAGTATGTCTCCAAACCGTTCGTCCCCTAACGGTTGCTCATTCAGTTCCAATTAGTGTCCATCCATTTGGGAGCCGCGTTGTGCGCAGACCTTCTTCTGACCGGGAGTACTGCGTTTTATTTGCTGGCATGTCTTCACTTTGCGCTGGGTTCCGTCCTTTGACATCAATCGCCAGCGACATTCGAAAACCGTTCTCCCACGAGGCCCGACCGCACCCATTCTCAACTCGCTACGCCGAGTGACAATCCAAGTAAGTGAAACCTTTTCTATGCCAGAAATATTCTGCTAACCATGAGGCCCAAGTCCGCAGCTCCTGCAGCACTTTGCGCCTTGATTAACTTCGTTGCTGTCGTGCTGATGTACAAAAAGATAGCGATCCTAGTCTCTTCACTGATCGGTGGCGTTGCGAACATAGTGCTTCCACAGTTGTATGCTTGGTCCGCGATGTGGACACTCAACTCTCGCGAAGATATACATCTCGCAGCAGACAATAGCCGGTACACTCTGCACCCCGAGCTAAAGGGGACGTCTGACTCCGACATCGGACCATAATACATCAGCAAATCCTGGTTTTGGCGTGACTTCGCCTGTACTTGGTTGTACCTCTTTTACCTTTTGAGTCATGTATGTACCGGGACGTAACAGTTCGTAACTGGCGTGTACTAGGCCATGCACTGTACTTCACTGTTTTTGGCCTAGGTACGTAGCTCTTTGTAGCTAGGGCGCAACTATGTCCGTGTCCGCACTTTGGCCATACATATCCCTTGAGAAAAAGAAAACTCGCCGTCATCTCTTGGCTCTCAACAAGCTAGAAAATGGTGTCAGAGATGCGTCGCAGTTGACTGGTTGAACTGGGTAAAAGCACGCCAAAAGTTGAATGCCAGAGAGAAATGGATTGAGTAAATATAACTCAAGGCACAATAACCTAGAAGTACAATAGAATATGACAATAGATAAAATGGAGGCGGGAATTTAGGCCAGCACGAGCAACCCCTGCCCTCCGCAACCTGCCTCCGGACATTGATCGACACACTCAAGCGTTGTTGCTGCTCATGCAGGCCGCCGACACGCTCTCGCTTACCAACCGCCTCAAGTACACGGGTATCCGCAGCGCGGATATCGCGGACATCGCGCACCTGTCGCGCAGCACCGTCACGGGCATCCTCGCTGACGTGGGCGGGTAGCGGCGCAACACGGGCGTGCAGGACAAGGAGCTGCGCGTGACGTGTTGGCATTGCTTGGTGTGCTGCTGAACTAGGTGGTGTTCGACCTAGGAAGCGCGGCGCACGTGAGCGTGGTGATGATGGACCTAACGAAGGCGCATGCGGTACACATAATATTCTACTATCCTGTCGATTCTGGAAACTCTGCAAACCGGTCCTGTTTTGGCTCAGCAACTCAAAGCACCGTCCGGGGTGAGGATTTCGGATGCATCTCTGCGTACCTTGGCGAAATAGGCAGTCTGTATGTCCCGAAAAGGCGATTTTGTGGCATCAGCGCGCAACGTCGAGAACTGGCTCCCTGGACTGCTCGAGCCCACTGATGGCTGGGAAATGGACTCCATATCTCCCACTGGGCTTGTGCTGTCCGGGACACCCATGCACGACGCATACCTGAATGGAATGGCCGACTTGGACTGGCCTCAGCACATGACCGTTGTCGCACTCACCGGAGGATCTTTACCGCACGCGGAAACTTCCCTGGAGCGATCTGTGCGGACCCGATGGACTCCCACTGAGCGGCCCTGGGCTCGGGCCAAATCGCAACTACTGGCCCCATTCGTCCCCAGAGTTTGCTTCACTGGCACCTCGAACGACGATCGGAAGAGTCGGAGATCTATCCGAAATGGTCCGCACCCCCCCGGTCATGATCGACACCCCAATTTGGCTTGCGGGGACTCTCTCCCTGGCCCTTTTGTGCACCTGGGCTCTCTTTTGGACGTTGGCGCGTGAACCAATACGGAAATGGACCCATATCATGTTTTCCTTGCCCCCCATGGCCCCGAGCTTCTGCGACGGTACTCTGGCGTCACCAACGCCGGTTAGGGCCCTGTTTATAATTCTCAGGACCATTATAAACAGTTTTTTATTTTGTGTTTGTAAACAGGGTGTTTATAAACACATTTATAAACACCGACCTCAAAAGTCCCAAAAACGGCATCTGTGCATGAGTTTGGCAGTATTTTTGCCCAAATTGTGCCTCTCTGCGACCTACTGGATGCCCTAAATTTAAATTTTTATTCTTACCTAAAAATCGGCCACAAAAGATAGTTTTGAATTGATACAATGGCAATTTTGGGCCAGATCCCTGACAGATCTAGCCCAGCCCAAGGTCAACTTTACATAAATCAATACTGACAGCATGAGCGGTTTTAGTAGACATGACAAAATCCGATCTTTTGTCCCGCCCAGTCGACTTCGTGTCAACTTAGGACACAGCCACTTTGAATTATAAACCAGCACTTTGGCCCTCACCATTTTAAACCGCGTTTGTAAACCGGTGTTTAAAACAATGTTTACAAACCGGCCTTATAAACAGAGCCCTAATGCCGGTTCTGTCTCGGTACTAACCTGTACTAACCCAGACGTTCCGGCGCGATCTGCGTGATTGAAGTCGGAGATTGAAAAAGATAGTGCAGAGATCACACCGGAACAATCTCTGCACGCTTTTTCAATCTCCGACGTCAATCACGGTGCAGTCCGCGTTGTCACGAGAACGGCTGACAGACGCCGGTTGCAACTTTCCCATTTGTGTATCAACTGGTAGTGTCGGCTTTGAGATCGGGGCCCTCGGATTTAGCGGCCTCACGCTCCACAGCTTCAGCCCTGACATTACCGCTGGCTGCAGACCCTGGAATTTAGAGGCCTGTTCGACATACTGTACTATTTCGATCAATTCGGCGGTCATGCATCACGCACCCCTGTGCCGCGACAAATTTTGCTCTTGGTGACTGGTCACGGCGCCCAGTGCCGAATGTAAAATCTGTGACATCCGGGCCAAATTTTCCTTGGAGATGCAAAAAAGGCAGATTTTTCGTAGTTTTTCGTCTTGAAGGCCGAATTTTTGAAGATGTCATGCCAAAATTGGCTGGTTGCTGAAGTGCCGAATCGGTGTCGAATTGATCGAAATAGTACAGTCTCGTCGCAGGGATAATCAGGAACGGACCGGGAACACCACAGCCTCGAGGAATGGCGTAGGTACTCTTGCTCATACTGCTGCTCAAACTGGGGAAGTTAAGATCATGTAGTGGAATGTATACCACAATTTCACCCTCAAATTGACAAGCAAGGAGTTCCATTCCCTCCTCACACCGTACGATATCATGTTTTTCACTGAAGATTGAGGTACATCCGTCAAAAGAATAATCAATCCTTTCCGCCAGGGCCCAGCCTCATGTCGAACTATGACGAGGATCCCTACGGTAATATCATGGTGCATTTGCCCATGTGCGCCCCACGCGCCCTTTTCCGGTCCACCATCAAACCCGAATGAGTGTTGACGCCGAAGGTGGGCGACAAGTGCGACGCATACCTCCAGCTACAATTCGTCTTCCCATGGCCCAGGCACGAGTCGAACGAGCTTGTGCATAGGCTACCGCTTTCTTTCCTCTAGCATGTGCTGCAGGTGCGCACCACGCGCCTCTGACCCTTTTCATGTCCACAATTTAAACTCGAATGTATGTTGACGCCAAAGGTGAGGTACAAAGATTTTTGCACCAAAAAACCCCAAACTCGGCATGTGAATGGCGAGTCTCGAGTCGAACGCAGTCTCTGCGGTAGTGAATATATTATTCGGCTAGCTTATATATGGCAGGTGCGTACCCCGCGCACGCGCTTCTGGGTCTTTTCTAGGTTGAATGCTGGGTTGAAGTAAATAGACAGGGAAATAGATAACCAGAGGTATCGACAGTACTGTTCATATTCAACTCGAACCTCCCTCTGAATTGCTATTTTCACATGCATGTGGGTATGGTGAGCAGGTCTACAACTGAACTTGACGCTGAAGATTGAGGTACACCGGTCAAAAAAAGAATGAATTCTTTCCGCCATGGCCCAGCCTCGCGTCGAACTATGACGAGGATGCCTATGGTATTACCATGGTGCATTTGACCATGTGCGCCTCACGCGCCCCTTCCCTGTCCACCATCGAACCCGAATGAGTATTGACGCCGAAGGTGAGCTACAAGTGCGATGCATACCTCCACACTAAAAAGCTATAATTTGTCTTCCCATGGCCCAGGCTCGAGTCGAACGAGCTTGTGTGCATACGATATCGCACTCCTTTTATGTACTGCAGGTGCGCACCACGCGCCTCTGGGTCTTCCACCTCAAAGTTCAATGCATAAAGGTGAGGTACGAATCCAATTGATGCTGGCATAAAAAGATCTGGATTTGGGGAGACCATACCTCGGGCCCGAATCGAACGCGCATCCCTGCCTTACTGGATGTCCACATCGCGATATGTCGCAAATGCGCACCACGCGCCTCTGAGCTTTTCCTAGCTTCAATCCAGCTCGGGTAAGGTAGGGGACATCCATTTCCAGCCAACGTCGATGAATCTTCCAAATACTATGGGCAAAGGGAAGAGATAGCCTTGCTGTAAAACTTGTGGGAAATTTGGCCCTTGATCCGTCCATGAATGTGAAGAAGGTCCGACCCAAACCGCCAAGGACTCAAGTGAACGCTGAGTGAGAAGATGTGCTCGCATTGCGACATGCGAATTTCGCATCACTTGCGAGCACATCTCCTCGCTCAAATTTCACTTGATGCCTTAGAATAATGGGAGCTAGCTGATTAGCATGTATCTCTAGCGATCCGTAGAAAGAATACAGGCTAAATTTCCTGCAGGATCTACAGTACAGCTATCTCTACAAACTGCCCATTCACGTGACATTAGTGGGAAATGGATGTTCCCTACCATAGGTGACAAGGTAGACGAACTGAGGCTTGGTTGCAGACTGGGGAGGGAACATTTATTTGAATGTTCAACGAAGTATTGCCGAGGGGATTAAATTTCGAACGTTCACCCTGTCCTGCGATCAGTGGAAGTCAGCCGAAGCGTCGCGTTGCCCGCGTGTTGAATAGTTCCTGCGCTCACCGTCTGATCCTATGTCATTTCATTTTTTGTCCGTGGGCATCGGTACTCACTTCGCATCAATTATCTTTCTTGATCCTCAACCCCTCCACGCAGCATGGCATCTATTGATGTACACATAGAGCGTCGAACACGGTAAGCCACCATCTTTGCATCGAGATTCTACCTGTACCTGTACATGTTGAACAGGTGATTTGTTTCAGACTTGCGTGCGCACGGGACCTGGGGGTTGATTCGGGTTCGACCGACGGATCCATCCTGCGCCGATTCACGCCTGCCCGCCGAACGCTTCAACGCCAAAAGACAGACTCATCACGAACAGCGCCCAAAGTAGGCGATGCTGAAGGCGCCGTCGGCCCGGACCCGAGACTCAAGGGCAGGCCCTAAAATCGATGTGATCAGAGGCAAGTCAATTTCGAACTCGCGCTATTCCACTCGTTTTGCTGTATACACACACTCATCTCAACCGTTGACGTTGGTTAAATCCCAAGATGCATGCCTGGCCAAGAGAGCGCCAAGTCTCTTGGTTCAAACACGAAACGCCATCACGTGCTCCGATCAAAGGGATCAAAGGACCCGCATCAACTGTCAAGCCTGAGTGTGGTTCTTTCTTTCCGCCGCTTTCCCGCACCCTCCTTCCGCTTTTCTGTCTCTCTCGCTCTCGCTCTCGTTCTATTCTTCTCACATCCCCTTTGCGCTTGCTTTGCCTTCACTCATTATCTGACTCACGATGCCCGGCGCGACTTCGACCTCCTCTTCCCTGCTGTGCTTCGTTCTGCTGGCTCTGGAATCAGCCTCGGCCGTGCAGCTCACCTTCCAAGTCACCC
Organism: Mycena galopus ATCC 62051; assembly: GCA_014925785.1. NCBI lineage: Eukaryota > Fungi > Basidiomycota > Agaricomycetes > Agaricales > Mycenaceae > Mycena > Mycena galopus. Next base: position 207,284 of record WIQG01000148.1, read on the forward strand.
CGCCCCCATGTCGCAACGGCGGCATCAGAATCTAACCCCGGTGATAACCTCATAAACACGGACAATCTGCGGTACAGCACGAATATCAGCATCGCCGGAAACGTCGTGAACGTCCTGATGGACATGGGCAGCACGGACCTGTGGGTGATAACGCCGCAGGGCCTGACGAAATGCAATGACACGGGACTGAGCACGACCTTGCGCTATGGCACCGGCGCAAACAATGTCACGGATGACATCGGCATCCGCGCGTTCCAGCTCGATGGGGTGAGTTTGCGGTTGCGCAGGCGGGTGGATGCTTCTCTGCCTTTCCTTTCCTTTCCTTCAAGTAACATTGAAGTAATACCAATCCCCGTCGACGCACTGCATCCTCGGGCTCGGCTTCGACACCGCCGTCCAAATTGCACTCGGCGCCACCTCCATCCCTGGCCAATCCGTCGTCTCCGACATCTTCGCGCAGAACTCTGATCAGTCGGACTACATCGGCATCGCGCTGAGGCGGACGGGAATCAGGAGGGGACGGCGGACGGGAGCCTGACGACTGCGGAGTACGACTGCTACGCGTTTCCTCCTCCACCCTTCCCTCCCCGTCCTCTCATTACATATCCTTCCGTGCCCACCCCCCTCCCACCTCCATCCCTCATCACATATCTTCACTCACTCGTTCCGCCCTCCTGTGCTCACGTCGTTCGCAGAACTTCGCCATCCACCCCCTTGACGTGACCGAGATGCAAATCCTCACCTCGTCAATGCGTTCACCGATATTGGGACGATTGTGGGGTGCGACAGGGATGCGCTGCTTTGCTTCATTCCTTGTTCCTCAAGCTGAGGAGCGCTTGCGCTCCACGTATTTCTCTCAAACCTCTTATTTTGGGGGTTGCAAGCGCACTTACTGACCTCTCCTACCCTCTTTAGTTCGGCGATAGCTTCCTGCGGAACGTGTCCACCGCGTTCGAGCTCGGCACCGACGGCCTCACGAAGGGCACCCCCTTCGTGCAGATGCTCTCCAACACGGACATAACCAAGAGCGCGGCGGACTATCTTGCTGTGCGCGCGGCGGCAATGGCGGGGATGCCGCCTGAGTGAGTTTGTGTTCTTCCAGTATGTTTACCGTCGCGCTTCCGCCATTCCTTCCATAATTCGTTCATCTTCCTTATTCCGCTTCGGCTTTCTCCTAGCCTTCTCCTACCCTCCACTGCCCTCTCGTTGCAGCCCCACTCACCCTTCTTTTTTCTTTCCCCCTTCTTCTATTCATTCTACGTTGCTACTCTGTTCCGTTGCTCCGTTGCTAATTTTGTTTGCACCTATCAATCAACCCCCCATACCCCGAGGCTCGCCGCCGCAGACCTGATCAAAGTCTTCGCCGGCACCCTCAGCGCCACGGACGCCGTCCCGCTCACCACCTCCTTGCCTGCTTCGGCTGCCGCGACTGGCTCATCCATGCCTTCTGCTCCTAACGCTGCCTCTACCCGGCAGCAACGCCGCGGCGACGACTGGAAGTGCGGGTACAACCGGTGCGGCTACGTCGAGCTCGGCTAGTGGGAAGCGCAGTTCCGCACGCGGGCGGAGGACGTGTGTCGTTCGGGTACTGGCCGCGGTGGCGGTGGGTGTTGCTGCGCTGTGGTAGTGGTAGTGTGGGCTCGAGTGGAACGAGCGTGCCTGAATAGGTTTGGATTCTACTTGTTTTCCTTATGATGCGCTCCAGGTGCGCACTGCGCCGATTTGGGCTTCTTGGGGTTACCATTCAACTCGCACATGGCAAGTGTGTTGACGCCAAAGGTGAGTTACGATGCTCGCAACAAAAAGCCAACTTGTCCTTTGCCCAGCCTCAATTTGAACGGCCGTGCCTGCGGTAATTCCATGCTATGATTTTGCAGGTGCGCACCATTCAACTCTGGGCTCCTTCATCTGTACACCTGGCCTCAACTGTTTGGCAAAATCAGCAAATATATGGGACCACGATAAGGATTTTGGTATTCTGATATGGCTGGTTCGAGCTTATCCATACTTAATCAAACTCGAAGAATGTCAACGCGCAAAATGGTGTACTGGCCCAAATCAGCAATACATGTGTATATGGCCCAGGCTCGAGTCGAACGAGCATCCCTGACTTACCCAAGCTATCCACGCTTCTCCATGTGTGGCAGGTGCGCGCAATGCGCCTCTGGGCCTTTCCTATCCATCATTAAACTCAAATGGCGGTTGATGCGCAAAATGGGTACGAATCTGAGCACCAAAACAACTCGGTTCCCACCCCACGGCCCAAGCTGGAATCGAAGGAGCCCCAGCATGCCGTAGATTTTATGTCTACAAGGGCACTTCATGTAAGTCGACGTTCAAAATGAGGTACGAAAGCTCGCAACAAGAAATAAAACTCCACCTGACTATAGCCCCGGCTCGAGTCGAACGAGCTCGCCCGCATTATTGCATGCCACCTATTCATTGCTCATGTGTAGCAGGTGAGCACGACGCGCCTCCGCGCTATTTCATACCACAATTCAACTCAACTGCATGGTGACGCCGGAAATTGATGCCAGCACACAAAGTAAATCCATTCCCACCCAGGCTCGAGTCGAAGGAGCATCCCTGCCTTCATCAATATTCACAACTTTAATGTGTAGCAGGTGCGCACCACGCGCCCCTGGGCATTTCCTGTGTCAAATTGAACTCGAATGGATGGTGCTGCCAAAGATGAGGTACGGATCTAACCTATGCTGGTGCGAAACGCAAATAATCTTCACATCCATAGCCCAGGCTCGACTCGAACGCGCGTCCCTGCCTCACTCGATGTTTTCATGTTTCAGTTTTATGTGTTTAAAGGGCACACCACACACCTCTGGGCCTTTGGAAGATTGAATCTGATTCAACTCTGTGGACATGCCAAAATTGAGCTACATGCTGGCGCAAAAAGAATACCCTTTTTAGATCACCAATAATGCCCCAGGCCTGAGTCGAACGAGCATCCCTGCCGTAGTTGCACAGCTCTTGATTATATGTTGAACTTGAATGTATGGTACTGCCAAAAGTACGTACGAGTCTAACCTACCCTAGCACAAAAAAGAAGTCAGTTTCGAGAATCATCGATGGCCCAGGCTCCAGTGGAACTCGAGTCAAACGAGCCCGCCTGCAGTACCAGCTCGTCAATTACTCAAGCTTCGCAGGTGCGCACCGGCGCCTCCGGGCCTTTCTAGCTTGAATGCAGCTCGGGTAAGTGACAAGGCAGACGAACTGAGTGGTTGCGGGCCAGCGGGTTGAATATTCGAAAGTGCGACTATCATTGAGGGGTTGAACAGGTCTTGCCGCTGCGGCCAGCCGAATTCCGCTGAACCGTCGCATTCTATGTTCTCACGCTCACCGTGTTATCTTCTATAATTTCCTGATCCTTCATCCCTCCGTGCTTCTCCGTAGTCCATCCATTCCCCTATGCAATTCCCAAGAGAATAAATCCTGACTTCCGCGTCTCAGGGTGATGCCGCCCCAAGGCCTGACGAACTTCAATGACACGGAGCTGAGCACGACCCTACTTTGTCGCGGGTGACATCGGTATCGGCGCGTTCCAGCTCGATGGCGGCGAGTTTGCCGCTCCTCAGCTGTGTGCTTCTTTCCCTTGCTTTCCTCTGAAGTAACCCTACTTAATCCTTGTCGACGCACAGCCTCCAAGGCAACTCCGAAGCTCGCGAAGTCGCCGACTTCGCCGAGGGGTACTTTGGCATCCTCGGCCTCGGGGTCGACACCCCCGGCGCGTCCTTCATCGATACCGCCGTCCAAACCGCCCTCGGGTACACTCCCACCGTCGGCCAATGCGTCCTCTCCAACATCTTCGCCCGGAATCCCATTCAGAGTGATTACAGTGCTGCTATCTCCGTTCGCATTTGGGCATTTCTCCGCAAGGGGAAATCAAGATCAAAATATCGGATATAGGGAGGAGCGGAGGGAGGTCCAGGATGAGCTGAAAAAATCTTTTAGTATATATTTTCCAGGGCCTCCAAATACCCAATAGAGTCTTTGGAAGGCGTCATTTAATGATCAAAGAGACACAACAACATCCACAAAAAGTCCCGGACGGTATTTCCGTGGTCACCTTTAGTATCCTCTGGATCAAGTTAAAATCAAGCCAAATGTCGTCGGCTTTCAGGCAGGAGTTTCTTCAATTCTAGCAGTTGAGAAGAGTTAAGCATTGCTAAAGGCCATGGGAAAGTCCAACTGGGTATATTTGAACTTAACAAAACCGTAGGAAGTTGGAACGCGGCGGCTCGAGGCGGACAGCCGGTCCGGCGCTAGGGGTGGGAAACTCCTTCTCTATATGCAAGAAGAGGGGGGGAAGCACTCGGTATTTTTCGCCTTTGCCCCTGAGCCTTTTTGGGACGTCTTCCTTTTTGGGATGGCCCAGCCGAAAGTTCGCATCAGTGGTATGTGTGGCTGCCAATCGCGCCACTCCTCTCCCTCCATCACATCCTCACTTGCGAAACCCCGCTCCCCCCCCACAAAGCTTCTTCATGACTGCATGCACCCCCAAGATAGTGGAGTCTGCAAAAGAGTTAACCATCCTTCCCTTCTGAATGAATCTGCCAACCACCTCTACACAACATCAGGATGGGTATTCTCACTATAGGCTGCTGCTCACTTTGTGTTATCATGGGTCTGAATGCATTCTTGAGACGTTGCTCAGGTATTGTGTTCAAACCTCACCCATGTCGTTTGTTTTCGCGGTCCATGCAATTGCCAATGACCCACGTGGCGAGCTGAAAGCACCACACAGTGCATTGTGAAGGGCAGCCCTGCGCCATCTTGAGCACGCCTTAGTCGTGCTGGTGGATCAGGTACCAACTTTATTAGGTAGGCCTTTCCTATTTCTTGTGTTCCTATTCTGCCCCTTATACCATGACAGATATGAGGTCTTGAGTTGTCTCGGGCAGCTGCATGTCTTGAACTGCCAGAGACCATTTCCCGACTTCTCCTCTAGCTCTCTCTAGCAGGACTAAGTCCCTTGTGATAATTTGAATAATCACATGTATGCGGCTATCACATGATCGAGCCACTGCAATGTCCGAGCTTATCCTCAGTAAGACAGCTAATATCTTATCTTAGTATCTAATTTCTAGTGCAACAAGGTTTCCTGTCTCTGGTGGCTGCATATCTCTGGCCACCAGAGACCGTTCCCTAGTGTCTCTGTTCTCTTGCTGCCTCGAGCAGGACCAAGTTTCCATGTGATAATTCGGGTAACCACGGGAGTGCAGCGGCTGCATGATTCTACCTTTACTAAGGCATTAATTACGAGTACTTTAGTAATCATTCATAATATTTGTAGACTGCCATTTTTTGTTCGCACGTTTTTACTGTCCGCATTTATCAACGGTGATACTTTTAGTGGCAGTGCACAATATTCATTACATTCTTGAATACTCAATAGTGGCTGTACGCCAAACCTTACTCGATCCGTGTTTTTTATTAGAAACGAGTCTAATGAATCTTAAATCTTTGTCACGGTGGCTGAGTACTTTCTTATGTAACAGATTCCAATTTTCTCTCAGCTCTTCAAATGTTTCGGTATTAAAATTTTGTTCTTCCTGCACCATTCCTCCATCATCAAACTTTGTTTTTGCTTCCTCAGATATCTGCTGTTAGTTTTTGGTGTTTGCAAAGGGCCTGCACAAGCTTGTGACCGCCTGTGTGATGTCACGTTTCCACTCAGCTTTTCCCAACATTCCTGATCCTTCCACTTTCAAATTCGGCTGCCTCACCATTTTGAATGCATGGCGGACTGCTCTAGTAATTCTGCTCTTTCCTTCCCATGTTCTCATTTGCTAGTTCCAGTGCCACGCAAATGAATCTGATAAAGAATGGCGAGATTATCAACAAAGTCGCCATCTCGGTGGTTTGAGCAGCAAAGACGTGAACCTTGAAATAATCACTGAGGATCAATTGAAGCTGTGAAGTACGCTAAGATTTATTTCGGCCAGTTGAATAAAACATACCTGGTGAGCCCAACATGATGACAATATGAGATATTTACGTTCCTTTCCCAAGAGAATACGATCTTTTTTACTTCCGCCATCTGCGTCGGTCATGAGCAATGGAATAGACGGTATTGCAGTTGTACTTCTTTTCAATGTGGTCGATGATATCAGTGAATTGCCTACACATTCCGAGGGCGCTCTTGTCCATGGAAGTTACATCGACACGCTAAATCGTGAAGGACTACACTTTGGTCAGTTATTCTGTCATAATAATACCTGGTCACAAGACATGCCGTCGCTTCCCTCCGGCGGAAGCGCAGAGGTTTTGAAAAAACAATTTCATAACCTTACTGAAAATTGCGGAAGTTCGACATCCTCTCAACGTTTACCTGAAAACCTGTTAACATGTGCATTCGGCAGTTCATTCACGGGACATCTACGGTAGCTACATCCACTACAATATATAATATCACAGTGCAATTCGAGAGTCTGTCCCTTTCGTCGGTCAATGGCGGTCAATCCGGGGCCATAACGAAGTCCACAACTTAGCGGATGTGTTCAATAGACACCGCGTTCCCACAGTCCCCGAGTTGGGATTATGGAGCTGCGCCAATTGAAATGCTAGTGGCAGGGTTGTGGCCCCGGTAAGATGTCCGCAGAGGCGCCTACATGAATCCCCCAAAGCCGATAGAAATACATCAGTCTCGAACCCAGCGCGCAAGGAGCCACCAGGAACACGCCCATTCCCCTCTCTTGCTCGCCAGAACACAAAGGTAATTGAAATATCTGGAAGCGTCAGAGACGCTTCCGAGGTGGGAGGGAGCTGGATGAACCGGTCAGCAGTGTTGGAGAAAATATCAAACTGATTAGGAACTTGCCATGAGATACTGCCTCACCACGGGACATCCCTTTGGCAATGATATGTGCTGCGCTGACCGCAAGGGAGAGTGCCAAGAGCAGAGTCGTACATCAGAAAGGGAATATGAGCGGTGAGTTAGAGGAAGGAAGGATGAGTGAAGGCCTACAGCACCATGCCAAAAGCCAAAAACATGTTGGGCAGCTCGCGTGCAGGTGAAAGTGGAAATAAAGCTAATTTGTGGTTCTACAGCTTAACGCGCGTGTACCCGGATTGTAACGTTAGTACAGGGGAAAGTTGGTGGTAGGTACATGCGGGAAATACGGGCGTACTTGAAAAACCCACGTTCTCGCAGCAGGCCAGACATGAATAAGGATAAAAATCTAGAGCGTTGAGAAAAGCGATCACTCACCGGAACCGCCAGAATTCAAGAATAAAGATGAAGATAGTTTGTGAAGGACCACGAAATATTCAATGCATTCTCCGGATCCCACACAACCGATGCATCCGGCAGAAAATGAAGACGGCGGAAGGATCAGCGAAACATTGTAGGGTGTCGGCAAGGGCGTAACACATACACTGCATTCCGGCGCCCCATAGCCGCACTTACGGCGAGCTCTTGCTAGCCGAGGGTAGCTGTGGCTATGCTTGGGCTAGGCCTGGCTAGCCGCCTAGACAGCGTGGATTAGCCACACGTGATGTTAGCTCTTGCCAGCTATTGCTAGTTCCCCGACGCAACCCCGACGGGGAGCTGCGGGGAGGTCTGGGTAGGTCCGGGTAGCTTTTCGGCTAGGCTGCCAGCCATATGCGGCTGGCCGGCTCGGTAGGGCCATCAAGGCCCTTCGGCTAGCTCCGGTGGGCGGATGCTGTGGCTAGAGGGCGTCGGAATGCAGTGAGTGAGGGACCGGGAGGGACCGTTGAACGTCCTGACAGGCTTGGGGAACTGCGACCTTGAAGTACAGTAACACTGAGTCGAATGCTTCGATTGTTGGCTGAATTAAGCCTGTAGTCGAGTACTGGCTTTGAGCCTGAAAGCTGGGGTCCAAGGACTATCTTGATGCTCGCGGCGTCTTTGCTGGGCTTGAGTTGGGGTGAAAGACTTTGCGAGATGAGAGCAAGATGAGAGGGTAGGAAAGTTGTACGAAGACCTTGATATTGATTACGAGCAGGGTGGAGGTACACCGTCCGTAGCGTGACAGTATCATAGAAAAGGTGTGTGGTGACGGAGAGAAGGAGAGTTCTCGGCGCAATGACATCCTAGATCAGCCGACAGCTGGGAGTCGAAGTGTTCTTCTGGACAGCATGGAGAGCAAGGAGTAAGAGCACAGTGAAAGAACGAGGTGTGTAACAGACAGACTGCTTCTTTCTCGTTATCGCGGCCAAGGGTTATGTCTGAGCTTTAGTTGTGTAGTTGTTTGTCTTGAATATCGGTCTTGCTACTCGCTGTGTCTTGCGGAGAGCTTGATCAAATAGTCTTAGTTACGTAGTCGCAATCATTCAAGGGCAGATGACGTTCGAGCACAGAGCACGGTAATCTTGAACGGAGTTGCCATTGAGATGAATTCATCTCGGTCTCGATGTTTCGACTTGCCGGGTTGTGGAGGGCTTGATTGGACAGCCGTTAAACGCTCCATTGACATGGAAGGAAAGCTGCTTGATGCCGGGATGCACACGGAAGAAGTTGCCCAGCAATATCATTGCTTCAACTTGAAGTTTGAGGGCCACAGAATTGTGGAGTTCCGGAGGAAGAATGAAAGGATGGATGCAGCAACGGACAATATGCGACCGGGGGAGATGGTGGGCGTAACAAAGAAGGACGCAGGGTAGACCCTGCCTCTTTTGAGCGGACGTTGAACGGCTGATCGGGGAGTTCGAAGAGAACAATCTTTAATCTGTCGGGTGGACCCGGAGAACAAAAAGAAATTAGATTGTTAACGTGCGCGTGTCTTGGAGCGGGTGAGAGAAACAAACACTTGATCATCCACTTGATCTCCACCTCCCTCGCGTCCATCGCGCACTTGATCCAGCGCTCCTCCCACGCGAAGAGCTTGATGAACTTGACCTGTCTTCCCCGCACACGATCAGCCCCATCCACGGGGATACGAAAAGGATGAACACGCAACGCACCAATCAATTCATTTACCACACTCATCCGCTCATCACACGCCTTGAGCTCGCCCTTGTGCATGCCCACTCGGTGCCGCGAGACATAGTAGCAGAAATAAGGAACTCACTGGAGGCTACTGAATTTTATTAAGACAGGTCTGGATTGGATATTGGGCTCAGTTCGAAGATGTCCTTGTCTTGGAGTGTCTTGTGGGTGCCCTGCAATTAAATTAGGTTAGTAAGGGATTGGCTTCGACTCCATTGACGCGTCGACGCGCCTTCTTGATAAGTGGATATATCCAACTGAAGGACTACCTACTTTCGTTTCAGAATACGCCTGTCGCTGTCCTCAACTTTTTACTGGTGAATTAATGCAATGTAGATGGTGGCAGGAAGCAAAAAGGAAAATAGGTGCCGAGCCACGAGATTGAATAAGCGGAGAAAAGTTCGGCACAACGGCATGCCGCTGATTTGATCGCCGGATTATTTGTGGAGTCACTGGAGTGTTGCGAGGAATTCTCGACTGATTTTTGCGCCTTTCCCTGCTTGCTTGTCAGCTGATAAAAAAAAATGGGCTTTCAGTGATGTTTCGGTGACGGTAAAATAAAAAATAAAACAAAGGTAAGTACGAGTCACGCCCCGCAGAATGCGGTGGCCTCACCCAACAAGTATCTGTCATCTTAATTATCCAATTTCTAACGCAACCATGCTTCAATGTCGGGCGGCTGCAGGTCTCTGGCCACCAGAGGCAATTTCCTAACTTAATGTCTTACTATATCCAACCGGGTAAATGGCCACCTTAAGGCTTTTGAGTATCATGCAAAGGAAGGAATTGACATACTGGCCCTTTTACTATTCCAGAACATAGTCTAGGATGTTGAGAGTGGATTATATGCGGAAGCAGCCGATTGATCATGGTTTGATTGACAAGATGTACCGCCGCTTCGCTCCGGTAAGTCGCACCGTGGAGGGAAAACAAAATTAGTGAATTTGTGTGCTTACTACCGAAATATAACGCCGTGAAATACCTGCCAGCCGTCAAGAGACACGACTTGCTGCTATAATAATTCATTTTAACGTGCACCCGATCTAGTGCCTGATCTTGTGGCCACAGAAAAGGTTTGCATGCCCACCAGCCGAGCCCGACAGAAATGAAAATGTTTTTTGGCCATATGATTGCAAAGGTGAATTTAATTTGAATACCGCAAAAGTCAAACCATCAAGGGTGCTGCGAGAAAAAAGCCAAAGAAAGGAACATGGAGCATGGAGCGGTTGACCAAAGTGGAAAACATAGATGCGGCCCAGACGATGATTTGACCTGGGTTGATCCACGGACCCGACAAAATCCTTGATTGAGAAAACATAAAAATTGGGGTGGCACCAGAAGCGACCCGAGATTAGCAGTACCTCAGCAGCGACATTTTGATTTGTGGAATCCAAAAGATAGCCAGCAGTAGACAGAGGTAAGTGTTCCCAGAGAAAGAATATTGCAAGGCAACGAATAAGTTGAACGAATTGACAATGGGAAGAAGAGTCGCAGTCGAACAAACTTCAGCACCCACTTTATATGTCCATGAACGGCAGGACGACGTAGCCCACCGGCCCAGTGATAAAGATTGAATTGAGCTGCGCCGTAGGCAGCAGCAACTGCGTTCTGTCTAGAAATGCGCACAGGTCAGGTGGTCGCTCGCAATGAAACGGCCCTGTCGAACAGCAAAGAAAGTCGAGGATAGAATGGGTTAATCCCAGAGTAAGAGCAGAGGAAACACAAAAGGAGAAGGGATATATGGGGAAGTAGCACAGCCGAACGAGCAAAATCTTAAAGAACGGTTAATTGGCGAATATTTTGCCGCGGCCAGGTCCGAAAACGGCCGAAACGGGCTAGCTGGCCAGGCGTGGGAACCACTCGATCAATCTCGCTCTCGCACACGCTAGCAGGCAGCCGGCAGCCGCAAATGCAATTGACAAGTTGTGGGGTCACAGTAGACATAAAGAAACACTATAAATCACTCCTCCACTGCCTCAAGGTTGTCATACATGAGGAATCTTATGTAGATTTTATATAGTGATTATTTGACATATTTTTCGGATCGTTGTGCGTCAAACCGCTCTTCAGGGCTGCGCTGACAGTCCAAAACCAAAATATTGTGGTCATAGAGCCTCGGGGAGGTGTTTCTGGGGCGGTAAACCCATATTTCACCCCAGCCTCCTCAGGGTCCCCATCAGTCAAGTGAGAAGGAAGATAATGGACAGTCAACGCGCGGTCGTACAAAGGCAAAGTGAGCGATATGGCCAAAATAAACGACTGTCGAGGAGAATAAATGTAAATAAATGTACCTGGACTGCCGCTCCCTCCCCAACCTCCCCAATCCGCCCCAAAAAATTCAAAGTTTCCAGGCTGTGCAAAGTGGTGGTTCAGTGTTGTCGGGCACACTGACGGAGACAGGAAATGGGGGAAATTGTGTTTAGATAGTCAGAACAATTTATTAGCTATAATAAATGTACATATAAGGTTCCAAGACTATACCGTCACGATAGGGCGAGATACATCGTCTACGGTGCCACGGCCCTCAACGCCTATTTCCGCACTTTGGTGCCGGTATTCAGGCCACTGAAGCCGAGGATGAGAGCTAAAACTGTATTTCAGGGGTATGGACGTGAAGCACTGCTTTTGCTGAACATAATGAGCCCGGAACGGCGTGGATTAGTGCAGTGGTCGTGGAGATAGCGGTGGTTCTGTCTAAGCGGTGCCAATTCCGAAATACGAAATGCCGTGTTCGGCGCTCCGACCCTGTTCGGAAACCGTCACACCATCAGGGCAACTCCATCAACTCATGCCATTTTTGGTGTCAAATGTCGTCGATAGTTGCCTTTTAGTATGCAAACAAGATCCAGAGAGAAAACATAGGCTACGCCCTTATATCACTCAAGTGGCTACCTAGCCCGACTGGCCAGGAAGGCAGTCGGATATAGTATTCAGACCATTCAACGGCTTCACAACTATAAGGCTGCTAGTCTATGCTGAGGCTCCACACCATGGTTGAGTAGTGTTGATCTTCTTAATGTCTGGATAGTTATCTGGTTTCTGTTTCTATAGATATCTCTTGGTTCTAATAGATTTACTGTGGCCGCTTCATGATCTGCAGCTTAATCAATGATTGTTTGTTGTTCCCATTGTGATTTCACCTCCAATGCATAGAGTAAATGGCCATAGACCATACTCATAGCCCAGCGTAATGCCTTTCAATCGAGCCATAGTAACTTGAAAGAGTTATGTTGTCAAGTCAATCAGCCAATAATGCTTAAGCGCCAGCTTTCGATCATCAACAGTGTACCCTGGGGTAGGTGTACACCCTCAAAGCTAATACCTCACTTCATCTCTACTGATAGTTCGGAAATCGAATAAAAACTGGTGTTTTCATACGTGTTTTGGTACACGCCCTATCACCGTTACCAAACTCATTTTCGTATCTAGTCCATGAACGGTTGCCAGGTTTTATCCTGTTCGCTGTGAAGTAAAATGTGAAGTACGAGTCACGCCACACATGCTGCAGTGGCCTCACCCCACAAGTCTTGGAAACACACAACAGGGTACTCAATGGCTAAAGTGAAATTTAAGCACCTCGAGGTGTTTGGCTGATCTTCGAGGTCCGGAACTATCGAACACGGGACAATATCATTCCGAATATCACCTATTCATCTGGGAGCAGGAGGCAAATCTCAGAGATTTTGAATGTCCATATTCCGGCTTATGTTTAAGGGACTAACGGTGACGCTGTGATAAGGCCTACAATGATTCAACGGAGCCCAAGCGAGGTCAGTTTGCGCATAAACTTGCTTGGTTTTTTGTAGTCAGCGGTCGATTATACTTCGTAACTGGGGTGCTCCGTTCCCACCACCATCACTTCAAGAACTGTGGGACGAGCAGAAGCAATACTGTACTATTTCAATCAATTCGGCAGTCACGCATCACGCACCCCCTGTGCCGCGACGAATTTTGCTCTCGGTCACTGGTCACGGCGCCCAGTGCCTAATGTAAAATCCGTGACATCCAGGCCAGGTCTTCCTTGGAGATGCAAAAAAGGCAGATTTTTCGTAATTTTTCGTCTTGAAGGCCGAATTTTTGAAGATGTCACGCCAAAATTGGCTGGTTGCCAAAGTGCCGAATCGGTGTTTTCGGTCACGGGTCACAACCCATGCCGAATTGATCGAAATAGTACAGTAATCCAAGCTTAATAGCTCCAGAAGGTGCCCACCCGGCTCAGAATTTTGCCGCCATCAGCTCATTTCACTCATGAACCATTGTTTGCGTTTGTTAGCCGGATGTTGAAGTCAATTGAATTCGTTAATACAAGTACAGTGGTATCTCAAATGAGATATCAATATAGGCAGTATACATTTTACACCTTGAATAAATCTTTCCCACACCCACGGACCTTACACGGTTGCAAATTCGCGCAAAAACCTCTCCTGCGACTTCACCACAACATCGACGTGCGTCTTGGACATGGGGACGCCGCTGTGGGATGGGCGGGGTAGGCATTGATGTGCTTGGAAACGTAATCGACTTACGAGGAAAGCGCAAGCGCTTGTGCGGTGCGGACGAGGTTCTTGATTGTGCGACCGTTGAACGGCTTCTCCGCAAGCTCGTCAAGCTCCGCGTCCGAGATCGTCGCGACAGTTGTAGGATCGTCAAGTTTGACCATATCCGTGGGTGTCGAGCGGCCCGACCCTTCGGTGTCCCCAGTTTTTACGCGGGCTAGCTCGAAGAATTTGCGCCAGATGATACGGCGGGAGTTGAGATCGTGCTCCGGATATTTGATTGCTGCGAAAATATGTTTTTCTTGTTCATTCATGATGGAAAATGAATTGCGCACCAATGGAGAAGCGCGAGAGGAATGCAACGTCAAAGGTCTTGATGCGGTTGGTTGTCAAAAACAGCACACCGCGATGGTATTCAAAGATCCGTAACGCAACAGAGACCAAAGAATTTCGCTCGATCTATCAGAAGGATTAGAGGCAGAATCGTGCTTCTAACTCATTCACACACCTCATGCAGGCTACGCTGTTCCAGGAAAACCTTGAAGAAAAGGATTGAAGACAGGTATATGGAAGATGGTCAAACGACATACATCTGCCTCATCAATGAGCAGAACCGCGTCCCATGCCGTGGCGCGCTGTGCAAACAAGACCGGTCAGTACAAGTTTCAGCTCAAGTCGAATAACGTTACACTGAGGATCGACTTGAGTCCCTCTTCCAGGGCCGAGGCTGTGGTGGACAGCTCTGCTGCTCCCACGATGTAGAGCGGCCGCTTCAGATGGTCTGCTACGGCTTCTGCCGTCAAGGTCTATTACATGTGTTAAGCGATAAATTTTGAATCATATATATGCGGACCTTGCCGGTGCCGGTAGGGCCATGCAGAACGGCAATCTAGTATGGTACATCAGTGTCGTAGCTCTGGTTGGTAGTTGAAGAATGAAACCCACCAGGCCTCCTCCCTTGCCCGTTATCACATCACTGATGATGTTCGACGAGATGTTAGAGTTCCTAGTGACTTGAACCAGGGACTTGATGAGATCCTGTGAAAATGATATAACCACCGGCGAGAACAGATGCCCTCTTCACTCCACCTTTGTCTCGGGATTCAACACAAGATGGTCCCACGCATTTTCGTCGAACACAACAGGTTCAATTTCCAGTACGGGGAATGTCGACCAGCTCTACATGGTTTCAAAAAGGCATTCATTTTGGAATACGAAGAAGGAGAAGGTCATTTTTTCACCTTTTGAGTAAGGTTGAAGCCGCAGACTCTGCCAGGCAAAAGGCATAGATCTCCCTCTGGGAAATCCAAAAATGCACCCTTCCTGCAAATTGTCGTTAGTGCCGTTGGCTCGTCCCCCGATGTGACAGAACATACAATTCACGAACATCATCCCGCGGATCAGATCCACGCCTAGTATCGACGATGCGGTCCTGCAATACAAATCCAACATTAACATGTGGTCTGACTCTACAAGTTTCGACGGACTTTACGGCCTGTAGATAGCCGGAGAGCAAGTGAGTTCAGGGGGTCAAACAATGGATAGCATCACTGACGCGACCTGTAGTGGCGGCCAGCATATAATCTGTCCTGTGCAGTGAGCGGAGCCTCCATGTCTGGCGTCAAGGACTGGCGATCAAGGGAGGCAAGGTCATCTGAATAGTCAAAATATTCTTCGTCCAAGGATGCACCCTTCTTGCAAATTGCCGTTAGTGCCGTTGGCTCGTCGCCAGATGTAACGGAACATACAGTTCGGGTATCGGATCGGATCCACGCCTAGTATCAACGATGATGCGGTCCTGCAATATAAATCCAATGTTAACATGTGCTAGGACTCTATAAGTTTCGACGGACCTTACGGTCTGTAGATAAACGGAGAGCAAGTGAGTTCAGGTGGTCAAACAATGGATACCGTCACTGACACGACCTGTAGTGGCAGCCAACTAGTGACGTGTATAATCTGCCCCGTGCAGTGAGCGCAGCCTCCATTTCTGGCGTGAAGGGCTGGCAATCGAGGGAGGCAAGGTCTCTGGTTCCCTACGGTGTCAAAATTAGACTAAGTCACTCGTTAGACGAGCGATACGAACGTGGTAGGATGAAATCATGAAAGAAACCGAGGTTTTTGCGTATGAATATCCATTCCATTCGTATGCACTTCCGGACAGACTCAAACTCGACTTGCGCCTGATAAAATGTTAGCAGGTAATTTTCGTTGGGCCAAATGACGAACCCTTTGAAGTATGTGTATGCACGGTTCTCCAACATGAAACCGGTCACCTACGAACATATCTCAGAATGAGTGAAACGGAAAGAATGCAAAACCAAATACCGAATTCATGTCCTCTGGATACAAGTAATACCGATGGTTGACGTGGAAATAAAATATAAGAAGATCGAATTCGATGCAGCCGTCGGCAAGCTGCAAAGCCAGTTTTTCAGCCCTGTGTGTAAGATTGAGTTTTTGTAAAAAAATCGGGCATGAATTTCAACTACTTGGTTGTAAAGATCGAGCAAATAGGCAGTCAAAACGGAAATGTGCTCATGTGCATCCTTTAGGAACTGGTCGAGATGACTTTCTGGGTACGTTTCTACGTCGAGTAAGTTATGTGTACTACCCTGGCAAGAAGGGTTCGCACCTTTCTTTGCTTCTCGACACCCAAGAGATACCCCCAACGCGCGCTTGTCGGTGATCTTTGAATCATTGGATTCCTCTGACAAGTGGGAGGCGATGGCCGCCAAATTTTGCTGGAAAATGGAAATATCGGGTAGAAACCTATCCGCACTTCGCTCCGGGATTTCAGAATAAAATTCGTCTCCGTAAGATGGCCTGGGGTGACAGCAGATGAGGGGAAAACCTTGATACATGCAAATGAATACTCGCCTGAGGAACTTGAGAAGAGTGTCGCTGAAATTAGTGAGGACAAGTTCCCCATCATCTGTTGAAGGTCATCAAAATCACGTTACGCCGACCATTGAAATCGAACTTGCCGCCAGGCAATTGATGGCGGATATTGACGTGGAAATATGTTCCAAGGTCCTGTTCGGGGACCGGGATTTCGTACCGGGAGGAGTCGTACGGAACCCATCGCTGAAACTCTTTGTACCTAGTTGTAAGGTCAACAAATCCGCAGCATAAATTGACAAGAAAAAATGCACCAGATTTGCTCTCGGATTAGATAGTGTTCTTTGCGTTCCACAATTCCATCGAAAGGTGCTTCTGGTTCCTCGTCCGAGTGGGAGTCCTCGTCGTTCACGTTCTTCTTCGGCGTTATCCCCTGTCCATTGCAGTTGCAAATGCGTGGCTGTGGAGGAAAGCCTGGAAAGGCCCGCGCAGGCCCCCACCCATCTTTCGCCGGCGGTGCCCCCCCGGGCCCATGGTCCCAACCATCGTCCCCAGCTCCGCCCCAAGAAGGTCCGGGGGGAGGCTGAGCTCCACGTCCGGTCTGCTTGGTTCTCATCATCGTGGTACGAGGACAAGAATGGGCGTCTATTTTCTGCGGCGTGCTCACTTTTTATAACCTTCTGCGATGCTGTACACTGAACCCTTGATAAGGGACGGCAAATTGAATGGATACCAAAAGCGGCGTAATGCTGTAGAACCCTGGAATCAAAATAACTTTCTCGTGGCTTTGGAGGCGCGAAATCGCCGAGAAAAGGCCTGTCTCCGATAACCATCCTTCCTGGTGCTGTTCTGTGTGAAATTTTTCTAAAATTGGGCCAAACTGGGCCGTGAACGTGTCATTCAGTCTTTCAATGTAGGTCGACAGGTTTCTATTGTCCATGTGCGGCCCCGGACAGAAGAGCGCCAGGTGGTCCAGTGGTGAGGTCGGCGTCTAATGCGCGCTTGATGCGCGCTTGGGGTCGGACTCATGGAAAGAGTGGGAAAGAGGCGAAATTTTCGTGAGAAGACGAATCAATGTGAATCATAGGCATAAACCGCCAATGGGCAGCCATATAGTTCAGAGCTGCGAGAAAACTGTCTTGGAATTGGAGGCCTTGAAGATCCAGGCTTGGAGCTCGGGGTCTTGAGGCTTGATGCCTGGGTAGTCGCTCGTAGACAGACTCTTTATATAGGCGCTCGTGCCTCGCTATATAAAGTCTGTTGTTGCGCGCGGGGGTCTGATCAGGCTGCTTCCTTATTATGTACAAGAGCGCGGCTTCGGTTGAGAACTTTCTATTAGGAATAGTGATGCCCTTAGAATACCGTGAGATGCCGTGAGATGCCGCGCCGACGAAATAGACCAAACATCAAAAACAAATAAGCCACGCGGGCCTTCGTCAGCAGGGGCTTGTTTCAAAGTCCGTCAAATGGGGGGGTTGGGCTTTGCTTCCTACTGTCTCAACGCGGCCTCAGACCTTGAGGATCAGCTGGCACGTATTTTAGTTCATCGATATACGGACAACTCTACAACAAAGTCTGAAGGAATTCATTGAGAAATGAGTGAGTTCTGGAGGGCGCAAGTGGGCCCAAAACACACTTTTTTTTGTGATGCTTCTGAAATATTCATTTCTTCATGGACATCCATGATATTTCAACTGAAGCATCTAATGGGATGTCTGTACAAACAGCAAGCCGCACCTTGGCCATTTTCATTAGTATTGTGTGCTAGTGCGAAACATGTTGGTTGTGACACAATGTAACATCCTGTGATGAGCGTGTCACAACACGATAAAAATCGCAGGAAACTGTTTTTTGAAGCACCCGACTCAAGAATTCCTCAAAATAATTGCTGGTTTGTATATAAGAAGAGAATAACAAGAGAAATATAGGCCAAAGAGGCTGGAAATGCATATGGCAACGCATCTGGGGCTTCTGAAGGTCTACAGGGGTAGGGTGGTGTATATAATTCTTGTTTGCAAACCGGTTTATAAACCAGTGTTTGTAAACCCAGTTTTTAAATGGTGGGGTAAAATGACCTGTTTTTAATTGTCTCGGCAACCTGGACCGTCGGCAATTCTTGAGTCGAAAGAAAGTTGAAACTCACAGAAACCAGCTACTATCCTTCATTTCCCCATCGCTTAATCAAGCAGCACTGCTATCAAACAAACAAAAATTCAGTTTTTAGACCAGAAAATGGATTTTCGGGTATCCTGTTTGTAAACCGGTTTATAAACGGCCTGTTTACAAACCAAAATTAAAAACCGGTTTTTAATCCACTGGGAATTATATACACGACCCTATACAGGGGAAAGCGAGTGAAGTGCAAGGATGATATGCTATGAGTCACCATTTACTGGATGGAATTTTACCATGGAAGACTTTGGAAATTACCTTTGGTGACATTTTGACTTGTCTCTTCTGATGTCGTCGCCAATTATCTCGCAGGGCTCACGGGATAAATCCAAGAATATTGCAGCAGATTCCAAGACATTTATTCATAGAATACCTCACTGGATTGTGTTGCAAAAACCATTACCCAGACCTCCAGAGAAGAACCTTTGAAAAAGGCCAGTGATCAGATTGATGGGGACAAACCAGGTCGGTGAGACTTCCTCGCTCTCGGATCTGGACGAGAGCATCCCGACGTGGCGGCATCGGGATACTCACACAGCAGCTCTATATTGGGTTGTCCTGAAGATTCAATCCAACATTCGAGCAGAACGCGAAGTCGGCCGAGAAGCCAGGAATGATGCCTCGTGGCAGAAACGAGCTGCGAAGCGGAAGGCGGAAGGCGGAAGGCGGAAGACGTTTTCGATAGAACCAACGAGGGCTAGGCCGAGAACGATACAGAGGGCGAGGACGGATCCGATTCCACATCTCCCGAAGCCCTCGGCCCCCTTGGGCATCCACTCGATCTCGTCCGCGCGCCAAATCTGTAGACTCCGGCGCACGAGATGCCCCCACGGCCGGAAAGCACCCACAGTGAGTACCCGCACGTAATAACGAGGACAACGAGACAGAACCCGATTTCCCCGCGAGCATCCCCCTTCCCGTGCAGCCCACGTGGTCTCGACTCCAGAGTCCGTTCCCAGTCCACAAGTGCGCAGAGGTCCGCACTGGAGAGTGTAACAAATCTCAAGCGACCTCAGCGGGCACCTGAGCCTCAGAAAAGTCTTGTAATAACGCTTGGCGAGTATAGTTGGCAGTATAAACCCAGAGAGCGGCGAGAACGGGGGTAATGTAGTTGTAACATTAGCAATAATTGAATTGTATTTGTACGCACTTTGATGGTGTGAAGATCGTTTTGCAGATGCAAATTCCAGTTACAACAGTATAGAACAATGCTAGGATTCATATTGTAATCGTGAAATATGAGGCTTCTCTGGGTCAGAACCTCTTACTCAATTTGAGCTGGAAATATCCGCAGCGAAGTAGTTCCACTTGATTTCCTTTCTCGGACTGTGATGTTTCAGTCTTGTGCGGATAGAGAGTGAGTGCTATTCAACCAATGTCATTCTTCACAATATCAGACCTCAGGAAAAAAATACTGCTAAATTTCGTCGGCTCCATCTTCTCCTCAGAGTTCTCTTCTGGCTGCTCCTCTGGCTCCTCATTCTTTTCCTAGGATTGATTTGTGGCCAGAGGTTGTGGGGGAGGCTGTATAAATATGGGCTGCCAACTTTACAATCAAAATTTTCGTAAAGCTGGCAGCCCATATTTATGCAGCCTCCGCCATGACCTCTGGCCACAAAGTAAGACTTGGAACTGTTATACAATGTATTTCAACAACTTCTATGGAGCCAAACTCCATAAAAAGATATTACCCCAGTGGAAATTACTTGTATCTTAAGCAGATGAACTGATTTTTTGTGGTTTGTTTGCATTCTTCTTTTTCTCCCACACCCTGCCATTTCCCAAGGGACAATTATTTGTCTTCGACGGAGCGCTCAAGAGTGCTCAGAAATCTGATTATTACCACTGGGCGCTCGCAAATTCCCGAGCTTCTTAGATCAGTATCATTTTCGTCTTTTCTTTTCCTGACAGTTTTCGGGTGCACTGGTGACCACAGTACCGCGGTCTCTGTGAAGAGACATTAAATTGCTGGGCACTCGTATCTTAAGCAGATGCCCTGCTTTTATGTTTACATTCTTCTTTTTCTCCCACTCTCTCCCCGGCAGCTCCCGTAAGTTCCTCCTATTTCCGATCTCATTCCTAGTTAGCTTTAGTCCAGGGATTTGAATGCTCCACAATGTTATTTTCAACCTATCTGATCAACCGTTCAATTTCCGCAAGAAAGGAAACACCTCTTGCAATCTCTCTTTCTTAAACGCCCTCATCAGGCACCTTTCTTCCCATTCACTTCCCCATTCCACTATCTCAGGCGCCACGCTTTTGTCTGCACAGTTGACTTTCGGGGTCTATCACCTACGATGCGTCATTCCTGTTAGACTCGAAGGCGCCGCATGCCGTGCATCGAGCGCTCAAGGTACTCGATTTGCACTTTTTTTCCCAGCCACGTTCCCTGCTCCAGGACATTGGCGTAGGCGTTATGACAGTATTCTCCTTCTGGGATCCGGAAATTCCAAACCGACCTTGGAAAAAACTCCGGCATACTCCATTCCTTTCCACAGTTGTGCGCTCAAGACCCGCTCATAAGGAACGTTGGTCGAATCTTCCTTCGCTTCTTCCGTCGCACCATCTTCCTGCCCTTTTGTTGCGTTTCTTTCTCTCACCACGCCGCCTAAAGTTGGATTCCCTCGGTCAAAAGTCAAGACCTAGCATGTATCGCAACTGGGACCGCTGCCTCTTCAGGTCTTGAATTTTCCCGCTTTGGATGCACAAAATTACGACCCGTTTCTTCTCAAAACGAGAAAGACAGAAGACTTCAAGCCGTCTAGGGCTTTCACAGGCTTCGTTAATCACGGCGCTGGAGAATCCACTGCAATCGCAAGAATTTTCAGAGACGCTATAAGGCCTCGACCTGGACGGGCCACTCACTGCATTCCGGCGCCCCATAGCCGCACTTACGGCGAGCTCTTGCTAGCCGAGGGTAGCTGTGGCTATGCTTGGGCTAGGCCTGGCTAGCCGCCTAGACAGCGTGGATTAGCCACACGTGATGTTAGCTCTTGCCAGCTATTGCTAGTTCCCCGACGCAACCCCGACGGGGAGCTGCGGGGAGGTCTGGGTAGGTCCGGGTAGCTTTTCGGCTAGGCTGCCAGCCATATGCGGCTGGCCGGCTCGGTAGGGCCATCAAGGCCCTTCGGCTAGCTCCGGTGGGCGGATGCTGTGGCTAGAGGGCGTCGGAATGCAGTGAGTCCGCAAAAAGGAACTTATTTCCTCACTTTGTAAGTTCACTTATCACCCAATTTTAAGCGGTCGCACTTTACTGATCTTTTCCCACACTTAGCTCACTTCGCTTACGCGCACTTGGCTGTGCCTAAATATAGGCACTTTTGTGATGCTGAGTTTCCTTTCCCTCTAGTACCTTCAATTCTGTTCCAATTGCCTCGAAACCGGGCGCGTTCGACTTCGGGGCTCTGAATCCAGTGTATAGGTGATTCAAAATATTTTTCTGACACATTTCCCTTCTGTTGCGCAAAAGCCTCAATGTTTCAGTTGTTTACATTCCCAGAACCAGTCAAGTGCTCGGGAAGGTCCAATACCTTGTAAGAATAGTCTAGCCCGCATATAATACTGCACTGGATAGTTTAAGTCTGAATAATGCTACTATAAACACTGAAATGAGCGTAGTGAAGGTCGATCACAGCAACATTTGGAACCAGAGTTACTGACCCTAGCTCAAGAGGATGAGGCACACTCAGAACCTAATATTTTGAGCGAACACTCTCTTCGATCGTTATTATTGGCCAGTTCACTCAGTTTTTCTAATACCGGATTGGACCAACGGAACGATGCCCAGAAATCCACTTCAGAGTTGCAATCACAAATCAATGTACTTTATTGCCTATACTCGCCTTTCTAGCATTCTGAAACTTATTGGGGCTCTCCAAAATTGGATTTGGCAATGGAAGAACATCTGGGAACCTCAATTGCGCGCAGAACGTCCTCGAGACGTGTAAACGACGCGTCCGAAAGCGCAATGAAGTCACGTCACCTTGGGTCACATCGAATTGATCGCGCTTTCGGACCCGTTGTTCACGCGTATTGAGCACCTTCGGCGCGCCTTTCACGTTCCTAAATATTTTTGTATTGCTAAACCTCACCTTTGAGAGCCGCACAAATTTTGGGACTGCTAGAAAGGCCAGTATAGGCCAGAGAGTACATTGATGTGTGATTCTGACTCTCATGCGGATTTCGGTGCCTGATTCTGTTGGCCGAACACTAAGTTGACAGTGCAGTAATCACTATTGAAACGATTGTTCAGTCGAAATATTAGCTTGTGGGGGTGGCCCATCCTCTTGACGTAGGGTCAACAATCTTACTCTCAATACTGCTGTGATCCACCTTTACTACACTCATTTCAGTGTTTATAGTGATATCATTCAGATTTAAACTATCCAGTGCAGTACTATACGAGGCTAGACTATTCTGACAAGGTATTGGATCTTCCCGAGCACTTGGCTGGTTCTGGGAGGGTAAACAACTGAAACATTGATGCCTTTGCGCAAAAGAAGGGGAATGTGTTGGAAAAATATGTTGAATCACCTATACATTGGATGAGGAGCCCCGAAGTCGAACGCGCCCAGTTCCGAGGAGATCGGAACAGAATTGAAGGTGCTAGAGGGAAAAGAAATTCAGCATCATAAAGTGCCCAAAACGGAAGAAAGGTGCTCGTGCCTTATGTTCCGAAGGCTGGCAGTGAACAATTTATATGTGGCTTGACTTTATATGCCATTTATTAAGTAGAACTTAAAAGACCTTGAAGGAACTTGAAGGAACTTAAAGAAACTTAAAGGAACTTAAGTTCACTTGGTGCGCCAAGTGCCATCACGGAAAGTCACTTATGCCATCAGATCATCAAACTTAACTTGTGAAATTCACTTGCCCTGCCATAAGTGCACCTAAGTGAACTTTGGCAGGCTAAGTGAGTTTACATAAGTGACTTAGTGAGGCATCGAATGCAGTGACTCCTTTGTGGAATCAAAACATCACTCAAGTCGTGCAAGACCCTCGGGTGTTTTGGCACAAAATACCATCCTGTAATTCATACCGATCTCAAGAACTTTCCTGTCTGCTGCTATGGCCTCTTGTATGGCAGGCATACTGTATCAAAAGTATTTGGACAACTTGCACATTTTCTCATTAAAAAACAGGTACAACTTACATGTTACTAGAGCTCAACTTTTCTTGTACGCAACTTTGAGGGAGACAACTCCAACTTTGTTGGTGGCATGTTCGACTTGGCACAACTTTCATAAACACTACTTCAAGTTTCTCGGGATACATCTTTGCCGTGGGACAACTTGATTTTGGCAGCAACACAACTCTATGGATGTACAACTCTATGTGGGTCAACTTGGAAAAGGCTACAACTAGACTACACCTGAGTTACAACTTTGGGATTCAGAAAGACAACTATGTGAGGAGCCGTTACAACTTTAACCAGTTGACAACTTTGTCAGACACAACTTTCTGAAGCACAAACACAACTTACCGTTACCTACTGACAACTACAAGTTGATGTGAGACAACTTCAACTCTGTGAGGTGACAACTTGCCGTCCAAAAATTACAACTTCAGTTGGGACACAACTTTTGAAACTGCACCTTTGATCAGCAGATGGACAACTGAGATTCAAACTCCGTCAGTGCCATCAATAGCATGATCCTGTTCAAAGCGTTATTACATGGCATGGTCCGAATCACGAGTACCACTTCTAGGAATTCTCTCGGTGTACAAGTGGGTAAATACAGCATCATCCCATGGAAGGGCTCATACGATTCAATCATTGCCTGGACGAGGGAAATCCAGTCCTATGCTGTCTGTTTACCAAACCAGTGGCCTAAACTACTGACAGGCTGACTGGAGCTAATGGCAACTGGGACTAGAACTCCTGCTAAGATCCATGGTTTCAGGAGGTTTTGAATTTTGATTAGGGACCCCCACCATAACCGTAAATCGCTGTCATATGATACAATTTATGGTATACGGTCCCGTAACCGTACAGGGCCCTCCGCGACTTCATACGGTTACGGGTGTCTCCGGATCGTATACTGTATGGACCCAGAAGGTTACGGTCTGTATACAGTAGCTTACAGCCGTAAATTCAAGTCGTATGGTTCGCTTTTAAAACCACCCAGGCCTGGCCGGAATCGCAATGTACCACATGATTACCGCATTTGCGAATCTGATGTTTCATCAACCAGGGATTGGATGCGCCATCAGTCCGCCATAGGTAGGCACGAGACTTAACTCACTGGTTCTCAGCAAAATAATTTCTGAGTTTGCAACTTGCCAAGACTCCAAGGCATCTGCCGGCAACATTCCAAAGGTTGTGGACAAAATTCGCGGCACACCTGAATGTTCCCCATTAGGAAGGTGAGTTCGATCTGCCTGCTGAAGGCTTTTCCGAAGGCTGAATGGATTCGTTGTCGGGATTGTAGGTCAAGAGTTCACTCCCGTCACTTCCATATCATAACAGAAAGTGTAACTGCACACCTGGCTGTTTTTCCTGTATTTACGATCACATTACAGTCGTAAAACCGTACAGTAACCGTGTGGCCCTCCTGGAGGCTCATTACGGTTACGGTTACGGGACGGTCGGCACCCGTAATTCGCTGTAATCCATACGGCCGTATCCGTATACAGTACGGTGAGGATCCCTAATTTCCATACTGGGACAGGATTTCCAAAAGACTTCAAACATTTGGCCTTCGTCACTCATGAGGCGAGCGCTTGGCTGGGAACCCTTGGGTGGCGAGCTGATTAGTTTTACTAGCCCCGAAATCAAAGTCTTGGAAACCATTTCGGCCAACCCGAAACTGTAGCAAGATCCTCTAGTATCAGCGCTTCCGAAACGGTAAGTTTACCGTCATCTTCAGTATCTTGAAGTCAGAAGAAAAGCCGCACCCCACAGCAATTACTCGACATATCAGATGCTCGGCGGCACACACAATGACAAACCGGGAACGCCGTTGGACCAGTTAGCCGTACACCGCCCGAGTCCAACACCTTCACAGTGTTACCTTCTGTCTAAAATTCTTGGCACTCAAAGTATTCAAATGAAGTTGTGTCCTCTCTTGCACGAGCCTAGAAGAGCCAGAGTGGTAAAAATTGGGTGACATCTGTTAATAGATTTTCCAGAGAAGATCGCATTTACTGCCACCAAGGGAACTGGTAAAGAACGGTCAATCAATTCGAAGGACTAGAAAAATACGCAGTAGCTAAAAGTACAGCCTCACAATAAACTTTGATACCGTAATTATCATCCTCCTTCTTGAAATCGAAATTATTCAATGCCTCGCGGACCTCCGCTATCTCATCATAGTGATTCACAAAAATACCCGCCTCCCGCTCATGATTTGGATCCATCTCCTCATAGTCTGCTTGCTGAGGATCATCAGCAACTTCATCCAGTGGTGGTCGGGAGCTGTTCAAATCCACCCCATATCCCGGCTGCGCGGCTTCATCGACAGAATCACCGGGGTCACCTGTCCAATAACCAAGCCTAATGGCCTTTTCGCGGCTGAGTGCATAAATTGCGACTGGCGTCTTGTGCCTCGCCGTGCGAATCTTGTGAAGGTTCCAAGAGTCTCGGGTTCGGTCCAACGAAGCCTGGATCCGAGGCTGAAACACAAGGAATAAACAGACACGATGAATCGCATTGTCCATCTCCAGGAGTTCGGTCTCCTCCAGGTATTCAAAAATTTCGCGGAACACCTGGATGGTATCTTTCCGAACATCCCTCCAATTGCGCTCCATCCGAATGTTCTGAGTGGAACTAATTTTTGATGTAAATGAAGTGTTCATGCAAAGACTAGGTGAGTTTTACAAGCCACGGAGATATGCCTTGTGCCCCTCGCCCCACCGTTCCAACATCCGACGTTCCACCCCATTGTTTTCCTTCCCATAATCACCACGCATGCGACTTGGCCACCCGTGCTTTTCAACACCCTCATTGAGGAAGATCATTTCTACCGTCGACGATTTCTTGTTGTCACAACAGACAAGATAAATGATCAGCCGCGAATGACCGTCCACACACCCATGGATATAAAATCCCCATGGCTTGAGCTTTTCGTTCCCATCATGATGCCAGAGCGCATTTGCTCCCCGTACGCGGTAGACTCGGCGTTTGATCACGCCGTGCCAGCTGGATACACTTTATAAAATCAAAGTCCTCAATGACAAAAAAGAAAAGCTTACCGTGCCAGTGAGCCCATGGGATCCACTCGACGCAAGCTTTCCTTCACGCGGGCCAACGGAACATGGATTTCGTGTGACTCCAGGTGACCAAGAACAATTGTGGCACCAGCAAAAGGGTGTTTGAACGAGATTTCTGCCACCAGCTCGTCCAATTCACTCTCCACCATGGCGGTGAACGCGGGCCGAGCGGTGGAAAGTCCCGCTGATTCGAGGTGGCGGTATATTGTCGATCGACTGACTCCGAGCGCATCAGCCACATCATCCCAGGTATTGCCCAAGTCGTGTAGATCGTGGGCCCGGTCCAAAGGCAGGTCGTAACGCGGCCGCCCGCCCGTAGAGGCGAGAGTTGATTGCTACAAGACTAGGTTTGGACGACCAAAACAGCACTTCGGGATCTCAATGGCTCCGAATGTGATATTTCTTTGGCTTATTTTTTCTTCTTGTCTCTTTGCCACCACTTCAGCGATCACTTAAACACCGATTACTCGTATTTGGCCTGATCTCCTCTCTTTTCACTTTCCATGCCCGATATAGTCCACTTGACTCATGGCCTTTGTCTTATTGCGAGCAATTACACCCGCCTTACATGGCTCTTTAATTGGATCCTGACATACCTGATGCGCCCACCGACCCCGCGCCTAGTGCCATACTTCGATGATGAGGGCGAGTTGTTTTGCTTGTAGTTCGACGTTTTTGCACTCAACAGATGCTCAATATTCCACGCATTCTGATTGGAATGGTTCAATCTCACTTGAACAAGGGCGGTTAATATAATAGCCCCAGATTTCTTGTGTAGTGTTGTACGTAGTTATATGTGTTCCAGCTCCGGTGTTCGTTACCATTTACAAAATACTTACATGTCTATGCTTTTGAGAGGTGAGATTAGCATTGAATCAAAGCTATTCAGCTTGTTTGCTGCTGACACTGGGGGCAAAACCCGAGGCATATGGAATCCATATGCCTTACAGGCATGTCCTTCGCATGTGGTTGATCTGTAGGACAAAGGTGTCAATTACCTTTGTCCCATCTTTGTTTTTGGCCTTGAGTCACCCTCAAAAACAAAGATGGGACAAAGGTGATTGACACCTTTGTTCCATGGATCACCCACATGCGAAAGACATGCCTGTAAGGCATATGGATTCCATATGCCTCGGGCTTTGCCCCCAGTGTGAGACCCCAAAAGTGAGTCAGCTATTAACACTCAGACTAGGCCTGACAAAATTCTAGTTGTGCTTGTTTGCATATTCTGATGTTCGCTCTTTTGAGCTGCGTTGCACCACAAGTGCTAGGTGGTTCACTGAGAACAAATATCTACCACTTTGTCATATCCTACAAAGGCGCCTCACATTGTTTCCAAATATGGTGAAACTTAATATGAGAAAGATAGTTACAATTAAAGGATGAACAACCATTCGGAAATACAAAGAGACTAGAGGGAGCAGACCAGGAAGTGACAAAGATGAAGGAAGAGGGAGGGATAAATCAACAAGTTTCAAATCACGTGAGGGGCTCGACTCTCACCGCCACTGATCGGAGTCCAGATCTGTCAACCTGCCTCTCCCAAGTTGTATTTTGTATCTGACAAGTTGCGCCCTCACTGAGTGAAGTTGTATTTGATGTTTGAAAAGTTGTGCCTATGGATTTGGCAAGTTGCACTCTGCCCCAAGAAACTTGTACCCTAGAAGAAGCATCAAGATTAACAGTTGTTGCTCGGAAACTTGTATTCACTTGGCTTGTACACTTGAAAAGTTGTATCATAATTGAGATGCAGAAAAATAGGATAAAGTTGTCTTGCAATCTGAGTTGCAGCAGAATGAAGTTGTATTTTGATAAGTTGCTGGTTGTGTCTATCAGATTGAAATTTGTACAGTGCAATATGCAGAGTTGTCCCTCTTTGTAAATAAGATGTGTTTTCTGAAGTTGTTAGATTTAAACCTGTCATAATTTCCAAGGTGTGTTTCATTCTGAGTTGTCTCTTTTTTGGCTCTGATTCTCGAGTTGTCTCTCTAAAAGATGAGATTTTTTTCGAAGTTGTAGTAAATACTTTTGATACAGTATACCGCCCATACTCTTGCGTTCTCTTGCCAACATGTCAACGGCTTGCTGCTGAGCGATGATCAAGAAGTCTTCAATACCGGCCTCTCTTCCCACGTTGCACAAGTTCACGCAGAATATCACGCTAAAGGTATGCTTCTGTTAGTACACTTTATTTACGCATTCGGCCTGATGTGGCGCGTGTCTCTACTGCAGAATTTTACGCCGCTCAACACTGTCATGAGGCTATCAACCTGAAGATGCGGGGCTCGACGATCTTAATCCGTGCGTTTCTTCCTGCTCTGTCTCGCCGTTGATCCTCGCCAGGTCTACTTTGCCGCAGGTCATACCATAAATTTCTACCAAACGTTCGGCCTCATTCTCTGACCAGTATACTGTACAAGGTGCGCATAAGCTTTTATACTAATTAGCACTCTAATCGCACCCGCAACCCCGGCACTCCATGTGTAGAGGCTCGGGTATGTGCAGACTTGGGTATTTCTAGGCAGTCCACTGTAAGGTAGCCGCAACTGACTTGATCTCGCACAGTGCTCAAAATAGCCAGACGTCTCTTCACTGATGCGGTTGGCATTCGCGCGTCTGAGCCGTCACGGGTTCGTTACTTCGCAAATTATCGGTGGCCATGTTTATTCACTTTTTGAGGTTCGGTGCTCGTCATTTATTGTATTCTTGTCCACCACTGATATCCATGTCCACTGCTTTGAATAGGCACGCCTCTGATTCTTCTGACTGTCTTTTTACCGAGTACGTGTATCGCAGAATCCATATCTCAGGTAGTGAAAAGATGTATGTACTGTAATTGCATGTACAGTCAAAGCAGTCATTTCGCCAAGCTTTTCCGACCGGACACTGCCCGCAACAGTCAGGATGCCCCGTTGCGTCCAACAAGCATGTTCAATTCATGTCGGATGTGTGTACTCCACAGTAGTTGCTGACTAAGGGACAGCTTCTCAGAATCTCAGAATGCCCACGCTGGAGTGAAGCGACAGCATATCTTGTTCCCAGTATACATTTTCAGCTAAAATATTTCCTGCCAGGACAATACTGCGAAGATCCTTCAGATTTTTCTTCTGGGCTCTTCCTCTGAATTATATAGATCATGGGATGAGTGTGGTAGACTTGAAAATGGATACTGATTATATTTTGGACAAAATCAGATTTCTATCTATTTTGCAAAGTGGTAGGTCAGAGAGATGAAGAGGTGATTCAGTTCTCCTTTGTTGACCAAATGTATTCAATTCCTTCAGATGGTGTTTTCCCAGGCATAACTGATGCCAAGTGTGTGATGATAATATTTCTTCCCTAAATCCTTTGTGCCCATGAAAAAAATTGGTTTGTGCGTCACAAATTCAAGTTGAATAATATAAAACATATTTACAGATTGAACCATACTCAGGATTCATGATCTCTCCATACATTAGCCAGTCCCACAGGTGGCACAGGTAGATCAGTGGCACTGATGGCATTTGAACTCACGAACAAATAAAATGCTTGCTGCAAAGTTTGGATCTGACAGACAATATTCTTTATTGAAAGTTCT
Organism: Mycena galopus ATCC 62051; assembly: GCA_014925785.1. NCBI lineage: Eukaryota > Fungi > Basidiomycota > Agaricomycetes > Agaricales > Mycenaceae > Mycena > Mycena galopus. The sequence continues at coordinate 237,546 of WIQG01000148.1, forward strand.
CTAGCTGATCCTGGTCTGGATGTGATGCAGTGCCCATATTATTCTTGTATGGACGTTCTTTTTGGGATCCTATCTTGAAATGATCCAAGGCACCCATGGCACATAATCCAGTGCTAATATATGGCCTTGCTTGGGTATTATTTCCCCTGCTCCAATGGTCCGTGGCATCCATAGTATTGTTTGGGTATTACTGTTCCCCTGATCCGGCATTGAAATGATCTGTGGCATGGATGGCATTGTTTAGATATTATTGTTCCCCTGATCAGGCCTGGGGCATTGATGGCACAATGCTTTGTGGCCCTGATGGCAGTATTGGGATATTATTTTTGCTGCATTGATTGGTGGCACCAATGGCATTGTTTATCCTGCATCAAAATAGTCCGTGGCACACATGGCATTGCTTGGGTAATATTTTCCCTAGATCCCGCATGAAAACGGTCTGTGGCACTGATGGCACACTTGGGGTAATATTTTTCCCTGCATTCCGCAGCAAAATAGTCTGTGGCACTGATGGTGCTATTGGGGTAACATTTTTTTTACCGATCCTGGGTCAGAACATCTTGTGGCACTCATGGCACTATTTTGGCAAGAAATTTCTACTGATCCTGGGTCAGAACGTCTTGTGGCACCCATGGCACTATTTGGGTAACATTTTTTTACTGATCCTGGTTCAGAAAGTCTGGTGGCACCAATGGCACTATTTGGGTAACATTTTTTTACTGATCCTGGGTCAGAAAGTCCCGGTGGCACCAATGGCACTATTTTGGTAACAAAATTTTACTGATCCTGGGTCAGAAAGTTCAGTAGCACTGATGGCACTATTTTGGTAACAAATTTTACTGATCCCAGGTTGAAATGGCTCGTGGCACCTGGGCACTATTTGGGTAACAAAATTTACTGACCCTGTGTCAGGGGTCTCATGGCTCGCATGGCATGATATTCAGCCCAATTTGTGGTTCTGTAGCATGCATGGCAGTTCTGTGGCATGTGTGGCACTGTTTGGTCGAAACAAACGACCAAACAATGGCAGGCATGTACTGGGTGGCATGGCCATCCTGCCACGGCTGGGTGCCGCAGTTGCCACCAAAGGTGTTTGGTGGTCACGTCTCGATAACTATTGACGGGTCTTGGGGGGTAGACCCGTCGATAGTTATCAAGCGGTGGCGGTATTTTCAGGTGGAGGCTAAGGTAACGGATTGAACAGAAGTTAATAACTTCTGATTTGTGGCAGCTAAATACATGGGTGATCACAGCGGAATGAAATGGGAAACCCAACCGGGGCGGAGGCCTGCTCATCGTCATCGACCATGAGCTAATGACTATACCTGAATATCACATCACACATGATATGCAGGTGGGGAGAAGTGTTGAGTGTCTTCTAGACTCTTTATACACTTAGTATAACACCGGGGGCAGCCAACAAGGCATATGGTTTTCATATGCTTTAAATGCATGTGTCTCACAGTTGGAAAGGAGCCCACAAAGGAACAAAGGGGGGCTTTGTTGCATGCTTTGTTCTCTGGTGCAGGGAAACAAAGCATGCAACAAAGCCTGCCTTTGTTTGTGGATGGCACCTTTGTGGGCTCCCTTCCAGCTGCGAGCCACATGCATTTGAAGCATATGGTGTTCATATGCCTCGTTGGCTGCCCCTGGTGTAAGCACACAGATCACCAGACAATCTTGTAGAGATTCAGCGATACTGTACAATTTCATTCAATTCGGCAGGGGTTGTGACCTGTGACCCAAAATACCTTGGCAGGGAGACACAGGGACCGTGACACCCGCGGAAATTTCGGCACCCACCGAAAAGCACTGAGATTAGAAGACAAATGTGCGAAATCACTCGGGGACGATGTACTTACCGCAATGGCAGAAACAAGCTGCAGTTGGAAACTCAGGAGGCAGCTAGTCTCTCGCAGACATATGCTTCAACAAGTGATCTCATACCTCAATGTGTTGAAGTTTGTTATTAAGCGCGGGGGTCCGATCAGAGTAGAATCTTGTTAGATAAGTGTCGGAGTTTCAATTTGGCCTCTTTTCACGTTGTTTTGGCTGTAAGGCACATTTTCTGGGAGTTCTTACATGGTAAATATGTTTTGGAGGCCAATTGATTACAATCTGTCTCTTCATATTTTTCACAATTGGGTTTGAATTAATGTGCTAACTCATCCTTGAATGTGGTGTAGCATCTAGGTGGCAATTACTTCCCAACTTGACTCTTCTGTAGTGGTGTTGTACAGTAGGCAACAAATCCAGATAAATTCATGCAGGTACGAAAGACCAGTATAATCCTACCAGACACATATTCTAGGGAGAAGGTGTGTGGCAACGCCCTCAAAAGTGGATTCCATAATAAGGTTTTACTCTGATCAGACCCCCGCACTTTCAAACGGACTAAAAGATAGCCGGATATAGCAAGTGCTCGAGCATCCGTTACAATCTTTGAATGCCACAAAATTACCTTCCCTGCTCTTGACTTAGTTTTTCAGGTACTTCTTTGCTTTCAGTTACCGCATTTGACTTTTTTTGCCTTCAGGACACGATTAAAATCAATTAAACAAGCTCAAGGAAAATTCTGGCACTCCCGAAATATCTGGGACGGCTTTTGCAAGCTATCTCGACATTCCCTGTCGGGCATTTTTTTTCAGTATGATTTTGCACTCTGTCAGATCCTCAAGCCTCCATGGCTGCAGAGATGAGTAGGGGCTCGCAGTAGGACTGAACTACACGGATTGTATAAAGATTCATGGCCGGTAGACTATATTCATATTCAGCTATTGAACATGAGTATGGTCCATTATAAATACGATATGACCCCTTGAGTGTGATTATGATATGGATATGAATACAATATGGGTTTTATCGTATTTATGTCGTATTTGGCCGGCACTGCACCGAGTATAAGTATACTAAAGTAGTAAAAATAAAAGTAGGTTGGTAAAAAGTAAAAGTGAGCCAGTAATAGATGATCTGTTTCAATAAATGGAGTACACAGCGGATGGGGACTACGCACTGGATCCGGAAGGAGAGCGACAGAGTCGGCAGGTGGGGAGACCAACATCGCGCGGCCCACCCAATGCATTCCCCGATACCGCAGAGGCATACAGTGGAGAACAACCACCAGATTCAATAGCACGTTGGTTGTCCGATGTGGACAACTGGACAAGGTCTGAGCTCAGAAGACACAGAGAAAAATTAGTGCGCACGGGTGCTCGCCCCAAACACCAGAACGAAGATGATGCCGACATATGCGCGAGGTGTGGATCCATATTGCGATTTCAAGAATCTTCGTCGATTCTAAATGGAGCTCAATTGCGCTTCTGGATGGAATGTAATTGGCACTGAACCTATGTCGGCAGAAATCTGTATCTAAATCCATCGCACTCACTGCATTCCGGGGCCGAATCGACCGACCCTACCGAGCTTTGCCGATGTTAGCCGAGGTCTTCCGAGCCGCCTCGGTAAGGTCTGCCGAGGGGTGCTCGACCGAGCTTTGCAGAGCTCTACCGATTCCCCCTCTGCCGAGCTGGTCCTATTTCATAAACTTGTATTTAATATCCTTTTGTGTGTTTGATAGTGTCCGTAGACTCTGTATCTTACATCACATGCTGTAAGTTAATTGATTAGCGAATGTTTAAAGCCGATATCTGTACCCGAGCTGCCCCGCCAAGCTACCACGTGCTAGATCATCAACGTCACCATTCTCGTAACTGAGCCTCGTGGCAACCGCCAAGAGGCTCTCACAGTGGAATTCGCCACCTACCGGCCGCTCAACGCGCCAAAAACAGCTTCAACAGCTGAGTTAGCCAGCTCAACGGAGGTCAGCAGGCTCTGCCGACAGAGGCTCGACCGACCTGTGCCGACCCGCCTCGGTCGAGCCTCTGCCGATATGGCCCCGGAATGCAGTGACTGTTAGGGCCCAATTGGGCACCAAATTGAGACGCGGTTTGGCAATAATCCTATGGCGCAGGTGCGTTGTGCTCAGCACACGCCTCTGAGGCTTCCCTATCCATAATAATTAAACCCGAATGGATGTTGTTGCTGAAAACTGGGGTACGGTGTCAAAGGAGTGAAATGACCATGTGTTGCGTCCCGTCCATGGCCCCAGCTCGAATTGAACGAGCGTCTCCGCGGCCATGGGTAAATGATGCTATTTTTTGTGTAGCAAGTGCGCGCCACGCACTCCTGGGCCTTTTGTGGTCAAAGCCAAGCCATGCATATGTATGTGGTGGATTGAGTAAGGTAGGTGCGGTGAGGTAACGAGCAACCAGTAATATTCAACTCGTAATGGCTATCGTAGGAATCGCAGTGCGCGGGGTGCTGCGCCCTTCTCTTCCCTTGGGGTTCACCGGAATGAATGATGGAAAGGGAAAGAACAAAACAGTACGAGGGACATGAATCATAACCCAGGCGCGAGTCGAACGCGCCTCCCTGCTTTACATCTTGATTTCTGTATAATGCGTCACGGGCGCGGGTGGGCAATATACGCCTTGAACGGTGCTGCCAAGGGCGGAGTCCAGAGGCACTAAAAAGCTAAACAATAATCCTCAATGGCCCAGGCTCGAGTCGGACGAGCTCGCCTGTTAAATTATGGTTGGTGCGATAAATCCCATGTATTTCAGGTGCGCGCCGTGCGCTTCTGTGCCCTTTCATGCCTTCGATAGAACTCCAATGTATGGTCACGCCAAACCAAAAAAAACAAAATTAAACCAGTTGAGGTCGCTGAGAATGAAAACCGGACATTTCGCTTCTGTATTTAACCCAGGCTCGAATTTGACGATTTTCCCTGAGGCGATTGGTTCTTTTTGTTCCAGTGGTCCAGGTTCCCCGCGCTCGCCGTGTCCTATATCTTATCCTGTTTTTCTTCTGGGGCTTGCTCGCATACATATCTTTCGACCCCCGAACACACAGCCCCTCACGCCGTTCGGCATCCATTGACGCACCCATCCCCACACGTTCTCCCTGTCCTTTTACTCGGGTCCCCCGTCAAACTTCGACTTGAACAGTTGATTTTTGATTGTTCAGACTCGCGTGCGTACGCGACCTGGGGTCGGAGTCCAAATTGATTCACGTTGAGCCTACGGATCGAGTCCGCGCCGCCGATTCACGCGTGCATGCAACACACGCAGACTCATCCCGAATAGCGCCCCAAATAGACGACGTAGAACGCGCCGACGGACGCGAGACGCAAATAACTCAAGGGTAGACCCAAAAATAGATTTGATATGTGCTGCCAGCTAATTTACTCGGACGATTCCACTCCTTTTACTGGACTTATATCCACTCATTTTAACACATGACCTTGGTCTTATCGCGCCCAGAACCTTCCGAATACCACCCCCGCGCCAAGTCCAAGCCAAGTGTCTTGGTTGAGTTCAAACCCGAAACGCGATCAAAAGGATCAAAGATTCGCCCTGGCATCAGCCGACGTCACGTGGCAGGGTCCTTTCTTCTTTCCGCCGCTTTCCCTCACCTTCCTTCCGCTTTTTTCTCTCGTCTCGCTCTCCTTCTCTTCTTCTTTACTCCCTTTTGTGCTTGCTTTGCTTTCATTCCTTACGATGCCCGGCGCGATTTTGACCTTCTCTTCCCTCCTCTGCTTTGTTCTGCTGGCTATGGAACCAGCCTCGGCCGTGCAGCTCACCTTCCAAGTCGCCCGGCCCCGCATTAATACAGACAATCTGCGGTACAGCACGAACATCACCATCGCCGGGAATGTCGTGAACATCCTGATCAACACGGGCAGCACGGACCTGTGGGTGATACCCCCGCAGGACCTGACGAACTTCAACGACACGGGACTGAGCAGAACCTTGCACTATGGCACCGGTGCAAACTATGTCACGGATGACATCGGCATCCGCGCGTTCCAGCTCGATGGCGGTGAGTTTGCAGTGTGCAGCCGGGTGTGTGCTTCTCTGCCTTTCCTTTCCTCCCAAGTAACATTGAAGTAATACCAATCCCCGTCGTCGCACAGCCCACCTCCAAGGCACCACCGAAGCCGGCGACTTCACCGAGGGGCACTTTAGCATCCTCGGGCTCGGCTTCGACATCCCCGGCGCCTCCCACTCGGCGCCACCTCCACCGCCGCCCAACCCGTCCTCTCCAACATCTCCGCGCAGAACCCTGATCAGTCGGACTACACCGGCATCGCACTGAATCGGAACGGCGGTCAGGAGGGGACTGCGGATGGGAGCCTAACGACTGCGGAGTACGACCGCTACGCCTTTCCTCCTCCACCTTTCCCCTCCCCGTCCTCTCGTTACATATCCTTCCGTGCCCACTCGCCTCCCACCTCCATCTCTCATCACATATTATTACTCACTCATTCCGTTCGTCCGCCCTCCCGTGCTCACGTCGTTCGCAGAACTCCGGCATCCACCCCCTCGACGTGACCGACATGCAAATCCTCACCTCCCCGGACGGGAGGCATAACTTCACCGTCTGCGTCAATGCGTTCACCGATATTGGGACGATTGCGGGGTGCGGGACGGATGCGCTGCTTTGCTTCATTCTTTATTCCTCAAGCTGAGGAGCACTTGCGCTTCGTGTATTTCTCTTGAGGTTGCAAGCGCGCTTTCTGACCTCCCCTACCCTCCTTAGTTCGGGGACAGCTTCCTGCGGAACGTGGACATCGCGTTCGACTTCGGCACCGGCGGCCGCACAAAGGGAACCCCTTTCGTGCAAATGCTCTCCAACACGGACGTGACCAAGAGCGCGGCGGACTATCTTGCTGTGCGCGCCGCGGCGATGGCGGGGATGCCGCCGGAGTGAGTTTGTGTTCTTGTTCTTGTTCTGGTTTCTCTACTCGTTTTGTATTTTTCGTTTATTTTCCTTTTATCTTTGTGTACCATACCGCCCAGCATGATACCGTCGCGCTTCCCCCGTTCCTTAATTCGTTGATCTTACTTATTCCGCTTCGGCTTTCTCCTAGCCTTCCCCTCCCCTCCACTGCCCTCTCGTTGCAACCCCACTCACCCTCCTCTTTTCTGTCCCCCCTTCTTCTATCTATTCTACGTTGCTACTCTGCTCCGTTGCTCCGTTGCTAATTTCGTTTGCACCCATCAATCACCACTTACTAACCCCCATACCCCATGCTCGCCCCCGCGGACCTCATCAAAATATTCACCGGCACTCTCAGCGCCGCGGACGCCGTCCCGCTCACCACATCCGTGCCTGCTTTGACGCCCGCGACTGGCTCGTCCACCCCTTCTCCTCCTAACGCTACCTCTACCGCCGGCAGCAACGCCGCGGCGACGACTGGAAGTGCGGGTACAACCGGTGCGGCGACGCCGAGCTCGGCGAGTGTGAAGCCCAGTTCCGCGCGCGGGCGGAGGGCGGGTGTCGTTCGGGTACTGGCCGCGGTTGCGGTGGGTGTTGCTGCGCCGTCGTAGTGGTAGTGTGGGCTCGAGTGGAACGAGCGTGCCTGAACGGGTTTGAATTCTACTTGTTCTCCTTATGATGCGCTCCAGGTGCGCAGCGCCGACCTGGGCTTCTTGGGCTCACCATTCAACTCGAACATGGCATGTGCGCTGACGCCAAATGTGAGTTACAATGCTTGCACCAAAAAGCCAACTTGTCCTTTGCTCAGCCTCAATTTGAACAGCCGTGCCTGCGGTAATTGTTTGCATGTTATGATTTTACAGGAGCGCACCATGCACCTCTGGGCTCTTTCATGTCTACACCTGGCCTCAACTGTTTGGCAAAATCAGCAAGTATAATATTGCTGGGACCACGATAAGGAATTTAGTCCTCTGATATGGCAGGTTCGAGCTTATCCATACTTAATCAAACTCGAATAAGTGTTGACGCGCGAACTGGTGCACTGGCCCAAATCAGCAATACATGTGTATATGGCCCAGGCTCGAGTCGAACGAGCATCCCTGACTTACCCAAGCTATCCACACTTCTCCATGTGTGGCAGGTGCGCGCAACGCGCCTCTGGGCCTTTCCTATCCAAAGTTTAACTCAAATGGCTATCGGCGCGCAAAATGGGTACGAATCTGAGCACCAAAATAACCCGGTTCCCACCCTACGGCCCGGGCTGGAGTCGAAGGAGCCCCCGCATGCCGTACATTTTATGCCTCCAAGTGCACTTCATGTAAGTCGACGTTCAAAATGAGGTACGAAAGCTAGCACCAAAGAGCGAAACTCCAACTGGCTATAGCCCAGGCTCGAGTCGAACGACCTCGCCCGTATTATTGCCGACAACCAATTCATTGCCCATGTGTAGCAGGTGGGCACGACGCGCCTCCGCGCTATTTTTCGGGAGCACGAATTTTCTTATCTAAACTCGAGGTTTTTTTCGGGCGCCCCGATACAACCCACTTTCCGAAGTAACAGCAGAAGCAAAACAAAGGGGGAGGATGACAACTATATATTTCACCTGGAGTGCATGGCCGGCCGTCTAGCACTTAACCATCACCTCCCAAGGCTTCATATCGGTCTCTAGCTGTAGTTGTTATCCGCGGCCTCAGAACATTGGGTTTTATTTTTGCGCGTAACTTTCGCTGTCATTTCTTTTCGTTTTTTCGTTTTGGATTTTCCTCATGGGGCCGCAGGCAGTTGACGGGAAACCAGCGATCTGCCGACCGGAGATGTGTATTCGGTTGGCAGTGTAGATGGTGATTGTTGGAATGGGACGAGGACGGTGTGAATATTTGCCTAACGGCGTTATGATACGGGGAAAACGTAACATGAATCAATCGATGCTTATCTTGTGCCTATCCATCGGACGGTCAACTCTAACAGCTTGATGATTATCACTCTGACAGCTCTGGACCTTTGCTCGTCCAATCACTCTCTTTATCACCCGGGGAAATCCGTTGAATCAGGGCGCCCGGAAACGTTTCCGAAACAAAAAGTTTCTGGAACGGGTCCGGGAATGTGGAAACGGTTTCCGAAACTAAAAGTTTCGGAAACCGTTTCCTGTGGCCCGAAACTTTTAGTTTCCAAATTAGTTTCTGCACTGCGGGAACTAATACTTTCGGGAACAGTGCCGGTGTGCCGAAAATTGTTCCCGAAACTGTTAGTTTTGGAAACAGGTTCCGCTGCCCCGAAACTTTTAGTTCCGGGGTTGCCGAAACTGTTCCTGATTCTTTTGGTTTTGGGATCAGTTTCGGCCGCACCGGAACTAAAAGTTTCGGGAACAGTTTTGGGAGAGCCGGAACTGTTCCTGAAATTATTGGTTTCGGGTGCCCCGGAACTCAACTGGTTCAGCGGTAGTTGAGTTTCAGTGCAGCCGAAACTTAAAATTTCAGGAACAGTTTCGGCTCCACCGAAACTGTTCCCGAAACCTCTAGTTCCGGTGCAGCCGAAACGGATCTCGAAACTAAAAGAATCAGGAACAGATTCGGCAGTCCCGGAACTAAAGCTTTCGGCGCAGCGGAACCTGTTTCCGAAACTAATAGTTCCGGGAACAATTTTCGGCACACCGGAACTGTTCACGAAACTCTAAGTTCCAGGAGGGTAAAAATTAATTTGGAAACCAATAGTTTCAGGGCAGAGGAAATGGCTTCCAAAACTAAAAGTTTTGGAAACCATTTTCTAATTCCCGGACCCGTTCCAGAAACTTTTAGTTTCTGAAACGTTTCCGGGCGCCCTGATTCATCGGATTTCCCCGAGTGTATAAAGGTGAGTTACGATACTCGCACCAAAAAGCCAACTTGTCCTTTGTCCAGCCTCAATTTGAACGGGGTTGCCTCCGGTAATTGTTTGCATGCTATGATTTTGCAGGTGCGCACCATGCACCTCTGGCTCTTTCCTGGCTACACCTGGCCTCAACTGTTTGGAAAATCAGCAAATATAATATTACTGGGACCGCGATAAGGAATATGGTCCTCTGATATGGCAGATTCAAGATTATCCATACTTGATCAAACTCTAATGAGTGTTGACACGCAAAATGGTGTACCGGCACAAAACAGCAACACCGTGGATATGGCCCAGGCTCGAGTCCAACGAGCATGCCTGACTTGCCCAAAATATCCACGCTCCTCTATGTGTGGCAGGTCCGCGCAGCGCGCCTCTGAGCCTTTCCTATCCATAATTAAACTCAAATGGCTGTTGACTCCCCAGATGGGTACGAATCTGCGCACCAAAATAACCCGGTTCCCACCCTACGGGGCTAGAGTCGAAGGAGCCCGATTGAACTACTGGAACTGTTGTCGCTGGTTTCCGAATCAGATGTCCCGGAACTAGAGTTTGTGTCTCGCCTTCGACGCGCTGGCAGAACGGTGAGGTCATGCTGTCGAATAATGGTCACAATTTCGAGTGCATATCTTGCGTGCCACTCTGGAGTCTCTCCCGGAAATTTGGTTGCATCGTCCGGGATACGGAAGGATCTAGAGACGGCTCGAGCTAATTGCGCGATGGAGTTGTCGTCCAAAATATACAATGGAGGGAAGTTTCTGGCGACCGGGTCGCAGGTATGGACATTCAAGGGCCGAGACTATTGGCTCACGATTCAGAACTGGCCTGTACTTTTTGCACGGTGTTCTGACTGGTGTTATGGAGTCAGAGGACTGAATGTCAATAAGTAAGAAGATGAGAAATGGTATGCAGTCTTGAAATTAACTGACCCTCAGCACTCGTGTCGTTATTATGTTTTGCGAGTGTTCGCCGGCGGCAATGAGCCATAAGCGATAACAGCGGCATCAGTACGCTCCTCCTTTTTCGACGGTTTGTGCTCGGGATCGACGCGCGCAAGATCTTCGTATGCCCATCGTTCTGCAATCAGAAGCACTAGACACTCTCTCCCATCACGACCACCTCTCCCGCCGCGTTGATCTTTGTCAATAATTGATTTCGGACCACCAAACTGGATAATCAAATCAACATCCGCGACGTCAAAGCCCTGTCCAACCATGAATAAATCTGCTTATCCCGATAAATCCAGAACTTACATTGGACGCCGCTTCTGCAGCAATCAAGCACTTCACGTCGCCATTCTGGTCCTTGAAACTCGCGGCGGCCTCAAGGTATGGCTTCGACATCGAGGAATGGTAAACACGAAACGGCTGTCTTGCGGGGAGTACGGCAGGTAATTTCAAGTTCAAGTGGGCGGCCAGGGCTGGCGACTTTCGCTTGTTGTCAAAGAACATAATGGACTTTTGTGACAGAACAAAATTTGGAGGAAACGAGAGAGGTAAAAAGAATCGAGATTGGAAAAATTAGCGATGCTTCCAATCATCGGTATAACGGCGTATACGAGATTAGGACGATTGGTGGTAAGTTCGATGGTTAACGTCTTTGTGGGCTCCATTCGGAGTGTTGACTTGGACTGTGTTCATGATTCGAGATGGCATTGAAGCGGAATAGGCGGTACAGGGAGTCGAAGCAGGGAGGTGAATACGTAGCCGTTCTCCCAGGTCAGAAAACGAGGGACGAAAAGCGCCTTCTTTTCCTTTAGCCGTTCCGGCTGTTACGAAGTGGGCTCCATCAATCTGTAGTAATTTGACGTGCTTCGTCCATTTGGGATCACGTAGTAATTTTGCGAATCCTGGGGTGTGTCCCATGAATGGACCATACTGCTCTGGTGACACGGAGGAGTGTTCATATTTACTGTGAGAACGTATCGATTGTAGTACCGCATCAGAGAGAGTAAAAATTGATGCTTCTGATAAATATATTCACCTGCCACAAATCTTCGTCTTCTGGCGTGAAGCAATTAATCGCGATAGATGTAATGCCATCCTTAGCGAATTCCGCGACCTGCCCGTGCAGTCAGAAGGATCAATCGTCCATAGGAATAAGTACACCTGCGTGATTATCCTGAATGAGTCTCAGAGGAGACACGGGGATGACAGCTGACGTCTTTGGAAGTGAAAGAACAGGAAGAATCATCGCCAGAGTTTTTCCGGGTCCTGTAGCAGATCGGACGATGAGATCCTTGCTGGCTATGACTGCAAGGGCGACACGAAGCTGGAGGAGGCGCGGTGTTTTGGTGCCCTTTGATGCAATGTTGAGGTGTAAGAAAGCTTGGAGGACAGTGCGGCGCTCGTCAGCGGTTAAAGGCAGCATGAACGACAAGGAAAAACCTCCGAAAGCATCCAGGGAAGATTGAGACAGCGGCAAGGGAATAGAATCCATCGCCTCGAGTGGGCAGTGCGGCGCGTCGGGTCCAGGTGACTTGGGTAGTGATTGAAAGCGTGAGCGTGGCATCCAGACCACGAAAATGGTACAGGACCAATATGAAACACAATAGGTACTCACCGTGGCCAAATTCCGCCCCAATTAAAGCTCCAAATTCCCGCGCGGTAATTAATCACCGCCAGCACACCGTACTCACTTTCTCGGTCAAAGACCAGTTAATTGGGGGTTTAAGCGATCGAATACGCGCCGATGATGTCGAAGGTGCTGTATGCAAGAGTTGGAGAGAAAAGAACTAGAGGGAAAAGAGATAGAGCGCGGCGAGTGAAGGTAGCGAAAAAGCCCGTGATGCCGAGATCGGCACCGCCTCAATTTGAAACTCCGGGCCCAGCCCTTTTGTTTGGTCCGAGAGCTTACAGCAAAATGCTTGCCACATTTTTTGCTCGTTGTAAGCAGACTGGTTACAAGTCTAAATTATACTGTCGAATCCGAAATTCCATTGACCATCTACCCCCAATTCCAAGCAGGTTTACCCCTCAAGAACGTTTGAGTTGCAATGTATCTGGGTTTGCTTAGGCATGAAACATTCAAATGATTTTTCAGAGCCATTCGAGATGGCTCCGGGCAAGAATCTTATCTGGGTGCCATTCACTGTTAGAATGCATGAAAAATTCTACCCACCATTGACCAACAGCAGCTACGGTCACGCTTTCCCGTCTCCATCGTTCGCATCTCGAATCATCCTCGAGCTCGCGGTGACCATCACTGCGACTGCATTTCAGTGAGAATACTTTTTGTTGTCTGTCCCTCGATGTTACGCTCTTCCGATATGATTTCTTCTGCACCTGAATCATCTATCTTCTCCAGCATCGGCCACAGCGAGTCCGGTATTCCGCGCCATCGTATCGTCTCAGTTAGGCCAACGGAGGTGAGTTTAGTACGGATGCTTTGTACCGTAATGACGGACGATGTCTACTGCCGTAGTTGAAATCTGGTCTCATCTTCTGCAATGCCTTTGTGATTTGGGAGATAATGGTAAGTATTGAATTGCTATGAACTGCAATGAACTCATCTGATTGCTCCCTCTCGATCCAGTCTGCCCATAATTTTATAAATTCCTGTTTTATAAATTTCAAGAATGCGCCTTCAGGATTGGTTAGATGCCTTTGTCGAAATGCTGTCTCAATTCCGGGTCTCTGACGCCTACTTCACAGTCACAGTTGTGGTGAGACTTTCAAAATCAATGTCGCAATGCCTGCAAGGCAGACGACTTTGTGAGACCTTGCAGCAGCCGGAGCTTCGCTCCGGCCCATCTTGTCTGATGTATTAATTATGAACCTTACAGCTCTTTGCGGTACAACAGGCGCGGCCTGTTTTTTTTTCCTTTTTGGGCATTTTGTAGTCCCTGCGACTAGGACACTTGCGGCGGCCTCAGTTCTCGTCTGTTTGCCTTTTATATAGGCTCATTCGAAGCGCATTCGGAATGCGCACGCAACCGTCTCCTCAGATTATCTATTTTGCACGTAAATGTGCTTCTTGGGCCCTGAAATCAGATTTCCAGTGACCTTTCTGTGAATTTCCCACTAGAACAGATGTTCTGTCCTCAGTTCTTCGTCTTTTTCCTTGTAGATAGGCTCCTTAATTGCGCATTAGGAATGTGCATGTAACCGTCTCCTCAGATTCTCTGCTTTGCACGTAAATGTGCTTCTTGGGCCCTGAAATCAGATTTCCAGTGACCTTTCTGTGAATTTCCCACTAGAACAGGTGTTCTGTCCTCAGTTCTTCGTCTTTTTCCTTGTAGATAGGCTCCTTAATTGCGCATTAGGAATGTGCACGTAACCGTCTCCTCAGATTCTCTGCTTTGCATGTAAATGTGCTTCTTGGGCTCTGAAATCAGATTTTGAGTGACTTTTCTGCGAATTTCCTACTAGAACAGGTGTTCTGTCCTCAGGTGTTCGTCTTTTTCCTTGTGGAAAGGCTCCTTAATTGCGCATTTGGAATGCGCACGCAACTGTCTCCTCAGATTCTCTGTTTTGCACGTAAATGTGTTTTTGGGCCCTGAAATCAAATTTTCAGTGACTTTTCTGCAAATTTCCTACTAGAACAGGTGTTCTGTCCTCAGTTGTTCGTCTTTTTCCTTGTGGAAAGGCTCCTTAATTGCGCATTTGGAATGCGCACGCAACTGTCTCCTCAGATTCTCTGTTTTGCACGTAAATGTGTTTCTTGGGCCCTGAAATCAAATTTTCAGTGACTTTCTGCAACTTTCCTACTAGAACAGGTGTTCTGTCCTCAGTTCTTCGCCCTTTTCCTTGTGGAAAGGCTCCTTAATTGCGCATTTGGAATGTGCACACAATGGTCCCCTTGGACTTTCCGTCTTGCATTAAAGGCTGCTTCTTGAGCCATGAAATCAGATATTTGGTCACTTTTCTGGGAAGGAGACAGTTGCATGCGCATTCCAAATGCGCAATTAATGAGCCTTTCCACAAGGAAAAAGACGAACAACTGAGGACAGAACACCTGTTCTAGTAGGAAATTCGCAGAAAAGTCATTCAAAATCTGATTTCAGGGCCCAAGAAGCACATTTACGTGCAAAGCAGAGAATCTGAGGAGACGGTTACATGCACATTCCTAATGCGCAATTAAGGAGCCTATCTACAAGGAAAAAGACGAAGAACTGAGGACAGAACATCTGTTCTAGTGGGAAATTCACAGAAAGGTCACTGGAAATCTGATTTCAGGGCCCAAGAAGCACATTTACATGCAAAATAGGGAATCTGAGGAGACGGTTACATGCGCATTCCTAATGCGCAATTAAGGAGCCTATCTACAAGGAAAAAGACGAAGAATTGAGGACAGAACACCTGTTCTAGTGGGAAATCCGCAGAAAAGTCGCTGAAAATCTGATTTCTGGGCCCAAGAAGTACATTTACGTGCAAAATAGAGAATCTGAGGAGACGGTTGCGTGCGCATTCCAAATGCGCTTCGAATGAGCCTATACGAAAGACAAACAGACGAGAACTGAGGCCGCCGCAAGTGTCCTAGTCGCAGGGACTACAAAATGCCCAAAAAGGAAAAAAAAACAGGCCGCGCCTGTTGTACCGCAAAGAGCTGTAATCCAATCTATTTTCGGACCCCAACGTCTCCAGCATTCAGAACCAAGGGGTAGGGAATCATGTTGATCCGGAAACCTCGGTAGTTGCTCGGCAGTGCGTATCAAGATTAAAAGCTATATCGGAAAAGTCCTCTATCGGTTTCAAGACATTTGACAGTTGTTTCCCGCGAAAAATCGGTGGTTCTTTTCTCGAAGTTCATGCCGACCGACCCTGCGTATGGATTCCCGAGAGATTCTCTCACACCGGAAAAGGAAAACTTTCATTGAGGTTAAAAAGCCTACGTGAAAGTAGTAATGTCTGTTGCCAAAATAATTCTACCGTAAGTACCACTTGCAGAATTCCTAAAAGGGGAACTGGAAGTTGAGCTTTCATTGTTCCTTTCAGGACCGTTGAAAGCCCTGAGGTAATTTTGCCATTGGTTGATATAAATAGCAGGCCAATAGCATAAATAGCTCAGGGTTTTCAGCGGTCCTGAAAGGAACTATGAAAGCTCAACTTGTTGTTCCTCTTTCAGGAATTCTGAAAATGGTACTTTTGGTGGAATTATTTTGGCAAGAGATATTATTACTTTCATATTGACTTTTAACCTTAATGAAACTTTTACTTTTCTGGTGTGTCTGCACTCGACGTAATTATGTACTCCAATAGTGCTAGTGAGGTACATTCGGTTTTCCTGATGACTTCATTCTTTCCTTTTGGATTTTGCTCATGCGGCCGCCGGCAGTCGACGGGAGACCAGCGATCTGCCGACCAGAGATGTCGCTCATACTGGATTCCAGTGGACATTCGGTTGGCAGTGTAGATGGTGATTGTTTTGGGAACGGGACGAGGACGGTGTGAACATTTTCCGAGCGGCGTTATTATTCGGCCCAATCGTAACATGAATCAATTGATGTTTATCTTGTGCCTATCAGTCGGACGGTCAACTCTGAGTCTTATTGCAGCTTGATGATTATCACTCTGACAGCTCGGAACCTTCGCTCCTCCAATCACTCTCTTTATAAGATTATGCAAGGCTGAGCTCGGTCCGGAATAGAGTAGATCTGCGAAGAAAATGTCGATTCTTCAGTCTGTAAAGTAAAAGTGGCTCTGCGCATCATAGGTTAGTCCGTGATAGAGTAAATCAGGGGAGCCCGAGACCTTTTTTGAGATGCAGAGGTCTCTGAGGCCAAAAGATTTGCGGTTTAAAACGAAGCCTCCAGTGGTGCCAAATGCAGGGGAAAAGCCGCTGAATGGGTCGAGAATGCCAGCAAAATGCGCCAGAAGCAGGAAAACCCCAAAATTTTGCATAAAGGCTGGTGCGAATGGAGTAAATCTAAGCAAATTTTGGAAAAATCACGACCGCCCCTGAGGAAACATCAAACGAACGTGATCTCGGGAAATTTCCGCAGTTGAACATTGAACTAACGGGGGCTCGCAAGCGAAATGAGGCATACAGAGTACTCTTTGTGAAGACTGGAGCACCTAGAACATTGGTCCGAGATGCCTGTGAATTCCAGCGGAGTGAGTTCAATGGAGTCCGAGGGGCGCTGCCGTAGAACACACGAAAGAAAGACCCAATACAGATGGAAATGGCTCAAATGCACCGTCAAAATGGATTCAGGCACTGTGTAGTTATGTAAACTGTTGAATAGATAATCAGCAAATGAATCATAAATCACACCTGGATCTGTAGTAAGCGTGAAATTCATCTCAGCGCTCTCGGGTCAGAATGTTGTTTCAGATGAATGCAACCTCTCCTCACCCCATTCCCTATCAAAAGTCTCATCAATCATACGTTTGTTTGACATTCGTGATGGATACGGGAGTGGCCGCAGTCTGACCTGCGAATCGGGTAAGCGACGGGCATCAAGCGTGGGTGTTCGGCTTTCCATTCATGAGCCGGCGTTCCTAAGCGGGACCGTGCCGTGGAATCTTCCTTTTTTCCTTCCTTCCTTCCGTCCATACTCACTGCGCCGGCTCCTCAATTAAGTGGGTGTTTAAGTTAGCTACACTTCTTTAAATATTGTAAGACAAATAATTTGACCTTAAACAGTGTTTAAATCCATAACTAGCACTCTGATCGGCTGCTAATAGATTTAAAGGGCAATTTAATTACCGGTTTCAGGCCAAATTATTTATGTTACAATATTTAAAGAAGTGTAGCTAACTTAAATGCCTACTTAATTGAGGAACCCCTGTTGTGACTTACTATGTAGTCCAAGCGCTCATCACTCAACCGAAGTGGTGGGCCGCGCTCTTGTGGGAAGCCGGCCCTTGTACCTTGTAACTGCTTCCGCTTCTTGCACCAAAAACCCACTGATTTACGTGATGAAACCTCTGCTCAGTGCCATGATTGCTCTTTTCGGAGATTTTACAAAAAAAAAAAATTGAGTTTTTCCCGCCGCAGTCGCATTTTCGCTAGATGTAAACAAGGTAATATTTCTTCCTTTTGCGACCCCTCGCCGCCTTTCCAGTCGCCCTCACGATCGGGTTTCTTTCCGCCACTTCCATCCGGCCATCCACGGCCATACTCAGTCGATTTTTTTTTCTCGAGGGCAGCGCAGTTTACCTCAAGTGCGGAGCAGGATCAATGATTTGGAGGCTGATTTACCCTATGTTGGGGAGCGGGATAGAGGTCAAATTTCGGCCTTGATTTACCTTATCGCGGATGCAGTTACAAGGGTCCGCGGGCCTCTTGTGGGCATGAGAAATTACCATCACTATCATCGCATAATGCGGTGGTATGTCAGGATTTGTCTCGTTTCGTTCAAGGCAGCGGTGTGCAGATTTGGTGCTGATCTTGAATCTAGAAACTATAACAAGATACTTTGACTTCGGGACTCACTCGCTCGACAGTTGGGGTCCAACATCAGTGAGGCTGTGCAAGAAGAAGATGCTTACCGTTCTTTGATCCATGACCATCGGCGTGCGGATAAGGCGATTCGTCGGCGAAGAATTGAAGATCAAGTGATGAACGGGTATGTATAGGATGCGTTAGAATTTTTTGGTGGCGCTCCAGCTCGTCCCCTCCCCAGTTGACTCCCTCCCTCTTACCGATGTCCTCTGCGCCAACCCAGTTGGGTGCCCTCTCGGCCTCCGTTATAAGCACTCTACAGGGCGAACTCATCACGACTGCGATCCAGTTCTTCCTGCATGGTAAGTACGGCCCGCCCCGCGCACTCCTTGTCACTGTAGCATTTCTGAGGATCTTCCAGGGATTTATACGACGCTCGTCAGTATCGTACTATACAACATGTGGTGCGCCCCACCTCCCCACTTGGTGGGTAGCATACTGACCAGTGATTGCAAGGACGCACAAGACGCTGCTACCGGCACGAAAAGCCCTCATCGCAGCGGTGCTGTTCATGTTTGTGTGTTCCAACATACAGGTTATCGAGCAGGTCGCCTATACCATCATAGAAGTCTTCGATTTGGGCCTCCATCCGCGGGATAGCACCCTCCTGGTCCGCAACATTCGTTTATCTGAAAATGTATTTGGCCGAATCAACGTCAGTCTGCCTTTTCTAAGTCCCGTCTCATGTAGAATTCACGCGGAGCTACTACGACAGTACTTCATGAGCGATGCAATTGTCGTCTGGCGTGCATGGATCCTCTGGCAAGACAGTATCAGAATCAAGATTCTCCTCAGTCTATGCATTTGCGTCTCTTTAGGTAACTCTCATCCTGCGCACAGTCGATCGACGCTCACGCAGTTGCAGTGGGTATAACAACAGACATGTCTTTCATTGGCCTATATCTGTTTGGCAACAACAATTTTCTTCCCACCGGACCCAGGACACTCGCTCTAATCCTTCCTCTTATGTTCACCAATATAGTGGCAACCATCCTCTTCGGGATTAAATCATGGTGGGTATCGTATACCCGGTGACCCATAGCATTTTTCTAACTCGATGTTATTTAGGATATACCGAGTGCGGATCAAGGAGTTTCTCGGTGTTCCCAAGAACAGGAGAACGAACATCGAGCGGATCCTCGTCATCCTCACGGAATCGGGAGGGATCTACTGTTTATTCTGGGTACGACATCCTTCCCTCACGGGATATAGTATTATATGCAAATTGACTGTTCTCCCCCAGGTCCCGCAGTTATTCGTATCCCTCACGTCGACGAGCCCAGACAACTTGGGGTACAAAATCGTCGCAAACATGCTACCCCAGCTCTCGGTACGTGGCAACGGCCATTGCCTCTTCGATATTCCGAGTTTCATTTATTCACGCGTGCGATGATTCAGGCCATCTATCCAGTCATCATCGTCCTCCTTGTAGCGATGGAGAAGACCCACCTTGCCGGACTCACGACCGACAACCCCGTTTCGCAGCCAATTCACTTTGTGCACGAGTCTAACCTCACGATGTCCACCCCTTCGGGTGCCATGCGCTTCACCGATCCGGAGACGTCGGGGACGGATGTGAATGGCGTGAAGGAGAAGGGCATGCCGGCGCACCACTCCGGTTCTTACGTGGTGTCTGTCGGGACCGGTGGGGGTTCGCTGCAGTGAAGCATTGCTTTGCAAATCATCCAAAACCAAGCTTTCTTTAGACTGCTCTGCCCTTCGCGCTGAGAAGGACAGTGAGCCTTGGCTATTCGACAGATGAGAGTCATAATTTTCAATAGCTATATGAAATGTGTTTAAGCAGTTGCGCCTCAATGTACAATCTATCCTTGTTCGACTACTGATTTAAAATGGGACTGTGAGGCACGTGAACCTTGGGTGTGGAAACATACTTCGCGTGGCGCCACACCACTTCGATTGAAACATAAAAACCGCAGCTTAGGGTAGAGTCGTGATTTCTCATTGACGAATGGTAGATTTCCGATATTGCGAGCCTATCGGAAGGAGAAGCAATGAATGCTGATTGTGCGGAAGCCACTGGTTGAAGTATTCAAGTTTTCAGGCAGGAATTAGGTAAAAAATCCATGAGGTTTTCACAAGCTTTCTTAGAAATGTGGAAACATTTGAAATGTATGGAAAGTAATGAAATTTTCACTCACCTTTTGACTGAAAATGGAAGTGAAAACTCATAATTTTTCACCCATATTGTCACTGAAAAATTTGAAATGCTCAACCAGTGAGTGGAGATATGAGGTGATTCTGTGATGGCAGAAGACCAACTATGCGGATCCCGTGTAATTGATATAATCAGTGGAGCGAGTTCAAATAGGCTTCGGACAGGCGGACAAACAGACAGATTTAATTTTATAAAGAGAGTGATATACGTTTGAGGGGCGATGAAACCATGGCTCAACAGCATTTGAACAGCGGTTAAATACTTTTAATTTCCAGACTTCTCTGATTAGCTTGACTGAGTGGCCGGCCCCGAAATTTCAATTTGGCTGGGCGTGCCTTGTGGCGTGGCGTGGCTTGTAACATCAAATCCTTTCCACTGTAAGTATTTGGATAGTATCTTTTCCGGCATGTCTCTATGCCGCGCCAAGCCAGGCCCGACATCGGGTTTCAACTTGAGGAGGCCTCGCAGGCTCGGGGTTGGGAAGTTTCAAGCGAGTTGAAGGGTATTCTTTGAGCTGGAGAGTATTCTTCAACTTGGGGTGCATTCTTTGGGTTGGAACATAGTCTTTGAGTGGAGTACTCGTCAAACTACCGCCTTCCCTGTATTCCTTTCTTGGGTTGCGACTAAGTTATTTTTTTCGTGGTTGGATTCAACTCGATGTGGACGCGAAGGGGAAAATGTGACAGTGCTTACGATACCCGGCACGACTTCGACCTTTTCTTCCCTCCTCTGCTTTGTTCTGCTGGCTCTGGAACCAGCCTCGGCCGTGCAGTGGCGAGCACATAATTGGATGTTGAATGGAAGACAAGTGCTCTGTGAGGTGATGTGTTGGGCAAAGGCAGTCAAGGAAGGAGTAACAAGAATGCAGCGGCAGCAGGAATGGTGGCGGTGGTGGGGAAAGAAGAGATGAACCACTGAACTGTCTGGAATTGAACTATACCTAAACACCGCACTTTCCACGCATTTTGGAATAGTCTGATTACAGTATAGGCTTATTTCTGAGAGCTAGTATACGGTCTTGGTATGAAAGTTCAATATATGTATAAAGGTGAGGTACGAATGCAATTAATGCTGGTACAAAAAGATCCGAATTTGCGTTGATCATAGCTCAGGCCCGAATCGAACGAGCATCCCTGCCTTATTTTTTATCTATATTCCGATATGTCGCAGATGCGCACCACGCGCCTCTGAGCTTTTCCTAGCTTGAATCCAGCTCGGGTACTTAAGTGACAAGGTAGACGAACTGAGCTAGAACGCTTGGAGTGCTTGGTTGCAGACTGGGGATGGAACATTCATTTGAATATTCAACTATCGCTGAGGGGATTAAATTTGGAACGTTCCCCTAGTCCTGCGGCCAGCGGAATTCAGTCTTTCCTGATCCTCCACCCCTTCACGCAGCTTGGCACCCATTTATGTACATGGGAAGCCACGGGCTCTACATCGAGATTCTACCTTTACATGTACTCGGATCCCCTGTCAAAGTTCGAGTTGAACAGTTGGTTTGTTTGATTCTTAATCTTTGATTGTTCAGACTCGCGTGCGCACGCGACCTGGGGTCGGAGTTGATTCAATTCACCTTAAGCGAACGAATCCATCCCGGGCGCCGATTCACGCCTGCGTGCAGCACACGCAGACTCATCTCGACCAGTGCCCCAAATAGACGACGTCGAACGCACCGACGGACGCGAGACGCAAATAACTCAAAGGGCATGCTCAAAAATAGATTTGATGTGTGCTGCAAGTCAATTTAGGACTCGGGCCATTTCGCTCTTTTTGCTGGACTTATATTCACTCATTCTAACAATTGGCTTGGCCAAATCGCATCCAGAACCGTCCGAATAACTCCCCCGCGCCAAGTGTCTTGGTTGCGTTCAAGCCAAGTGTCTTGGTGAGTTCAAACCCGAAACGCGATCAAAAGGATCAAAGATTCGCCCTGGCATCAGCCGACGTCAAGACGGTCGCAGCAGACTCACGTGGCAGGGTCCTTTCTTCTTTCCGCCGCTTTCCCTCACCTTCCTTCCGTTTTTTTGTCTCGTCTCGCTGTCGTTCTATTCTGCTTCACTCCCTTTTGTGCCTGCTTTGCTTTGCTTTCATTCCTTACGATGCCCGGCGCGACTTCGACCTTCTCTTCCCTCCTCTGCTTTGTTCTGCTGGCTCTGGAACCAGCCTCGGCCGTGCAGCTCACCTTCCAAGTCGCCCCGCCCCGAGTCGCAGCTGCATCAGCTAACCCCAATGACAACCTGATTAACACGGCCAATCTGCGGTATAGCACGAATATCAGTATCGCGGGGAACGGTGCGTGACTACCGACTTTTACTTTTTTGGCCTTCTTACCTATTGCGTGGAGTCGTCAACGTCCTGATCGACACGGGCAACACGGACTTGTGGGTGGTGCCGCCGCAGGGCCTGACGAACTTCAACGACACGGGGCTGAGCACGACTCTGCGCTACGGCACCGGCGCAAACTTTATCACTGGTGACATCGGTATCGGCGCGTTCCAGCTCAACGGAGGCAAGTTTGCCGTTCCGCAGCAGGGTATGTGGTCTTTCGTTCTGTTTAGTTGTATTCCTCCCAAATAATACTAATTAACGGCCCCAGCCTACCTCCAAGGCACCTCCGAAGCCGGCGCACTCGCTCTTCCTCGCGCATCTTCCCTGCTCTTTCTTCCGCCGCTGACGCGCTCGCTCACTCTCTTCGTGCTCACTCCCTCGTTGCTCTTCTGACGCGCTCGCCCACTTTCTTCGTGCTCGCTCTTTGACCCAGAGAGCACTTGGTTGGTCTGCAGGATCGCGGTTAAAGGTGCGTCGCCCTTTTGTTTACCTTACTTTTCTTTGGGTATTGTCCCTTTCCCAATATTTGGTCGGGATCTTTGCAATATGTATCGCTATTTCCCATCCGCTCCGAGCTATCGAGGGCCATTTTTCCTCCGTGTGGCCACCGGATCCCATTCAAGTCCACGACCAACGGCCTCTGCTTACGCCATTTCCTTCAAGCTGAACATTCCAGGCTAACCGTTCAGTCGCAACATCGCTCAAGGTTCCATCTCGACTGAGTCGGATCCTGACGCGCTGAAGGTGGATGCAAAAATACCGGCAGTAAGGCGCTGCCTAAGGAGGACATGAGTCGCATCCGGTTGCTCGCTCCTCCATTGTGCTCCCCCACGGACGGCGCAATCTGGTGGGTGCGCTGTTTACGACTGTCGAGGGGTACGGACAGATGTTAGCCTTCGTCACTCATCCTCCCTCATCCACTTCTGGTACCTGCACCCTCCTCTGTCCTCCCCTTTCCATCTTCGTGCCCATTTCACTTCTACCTCGTCGCACCAGAGAGCCGAGTTTAGGCGTGCGCCAGGAGCGGTATGGATATACAAAGATTTCGGTGAGAAATATTGAAATTTTTGGGGGTGTCACGCCAAAGTTCGGCCTGTGTCGAAATGTCGAATAAATGAGCATCACGCCCGCTGTCGATTTGAAGGAAAAAATCCAGTATTTGGGACCCTTTACGTATCTGCCCGTATTTCTGAGCCTTCTGCGTTCTGGTCCGTATTTCAGGCCTCCTACGTACAAGCTCATATTTTTTGGGCTCACTATGTACTCGCCGGGATTTCAAGCCCTTCATGTATGGCTTTGTATTTGAGCCGTATTTGATGCCATGAACTACTTTACTCCTGATGCTTCGAGGTCGAATCAAGATTGAATATACCATTCATCTAAATAGAAAGAAACTCGATGTTTGAGCGTGCGTGAGCGGTAAAAATGGGGTCAAGTGTTGGCATTTCAAAGTATGGCCTACACAACACAACCAAATGTAACCGACGCGACACGAGTCTAGCAGTGGTAACAAGTGGCGCGCGCACAGCGACAAGAACGTCCTGGAGTACACTACATGAACAGACGAATCACCACTGCTACGAACTCGCGTCGCCTGGAATAATCTGATAGCACTGGTAATACAGTTAAGAAACGCGACGACAGGGTAGACGTACTGGACAGGGTTTGGTATTAAATTCAGCGCAGTGCATAACGCCAGCAGGGCATCTCGCACGCCACATGCGCTGGGGGCTGGCACTATCGGGAAGCTTAAGGACGAGACGTCGCTCCCTCATGCGCGCAGGTGTGAGTGCGCGCGACCGCCGCCATTTATTGCACGACGATCTGCCAGGCCCTTGAAGGTGGATGTATCGTGTGGCCAACACGCCAACCTGTATTCGTGTGCGCGGGAGAAGCAGCCAACAACGCAGCAAAGGGACGCATACGGCACGCAGCGAGCACACCGCGCACGTCCGCGAGACGGTGCATGTACAGGCCGTAAAAATCCTGCAGGACTGCATGCGCAATACTCCAGAGCTGCAAATGCTCAAGAGGGTATTCAGTGACTACCCTGCGCTTTGAACGAGACAGCTCTGGCCCCGGCCGCCGGGGCACTACTCCACACATCCTCGCGGCGCGTTGATCTGGTATTCTTTAATGTATGCTGCACAAGACGTACAGCGCTGACGAACGGTGTGGTCAATGAAGGCTTATGGACCCACCTGGCGAGCCATTAAGGGTTATTAAGCCTTAAGGCTTAATTTAAGGGCAGCCCTTAACACCACTACTGTTCATATTCAACTCGAACCTCCCGCTGAATTTTCATTTTCATATGCGTGTGGGTGTGGTGAGCGGGTCTACAACTGAACTTGACGCTAAGGATTGAGGTACACCTGGCAAAAGAATAATCAATTCTTTCCGCCATGGCCCGGCCTCGCCTCGAACTAAGACGATATTATCATAGTGCATTTGATCATGTACGCCTCACGCGCCCCTTTCCGGTACACCATCGAACCCGAATGAGTGTTGACGCGGAGGGTGAGCTACAACCTCCACGGTAAAAAGCTACATTGGCATCCCATGGCGCAGGCTCGAGTCGAACGAGCGTGTGCATACGCTACCGCGTTCCTCTGCGATGTGTTACACGACGCGCCTCTGGGCCTTCCACCTCAACGTTCAATGTATTACTCATATCTTAAGCAGATGAACTGATTTTATGTGCGCCTGTTTGCCTCCTTCTTTTTCTCCCACATCCGCCGAAGAATCTGATTATTACACCGGGCGCTCGCAAATTCCCGAGCTTCTCAGATCAGTATCATTCTCATCATTTATTTTCCTGACAGTTTCCGGGCGTACTAACGACCGATTTAAGGTGCTCTCTGTGAAGAGCACATTAACTTATCACTCTTATTCCTTTTATCTTAAGCAGATGGATCACTCTTATTACTCATATTACTCATATCTTAAACAGATGGCCTGATCTTATGTGCGTATGTATGCATTCTTCTTCTCCCACCCTCTCCCCGGCAGTTCTCGTATGTCTATCTTTGACGCATCATAATTAGGCTCGATCCAAGGATTCGGACCATCCCCAAGGTTATTTTCGACCTGTCCGAAGTTCGGACAGGCAGTTGTTCGGACTCCGAACAACTGCTTAATTTCTGTATACCAAAGGAAAAATCTCTCACGCAATCTCTCTTGCTTTCACCTCATCACATCCTCGCATTATTACTATATTGCCTATATTACGCAGATGCCTCGTATCACACTGTACTGTTTGCACGCTTCCTTATTCTCTCTCTTTTTCTCAGCCGCTCTAAGACTCGAACATGCTGGCTGGCAGTCTGATTTCCTTTTACTCTCCGGGTCCACCCGCCAGATCAAAGATTGTTATCTGCGACCTCCCCGATCAGCCTGTCAACATCCGCTCAAAAGGGCTCAGGGTCTACTTTGCTTCTTTCTTACACCCCACCATTTTCCCCCTGTTCGGCGTCCGTTACTCTACCCCATCCCCCGCACGCGCACTCATCCTCTGGCTGCCTGTTAATCAACTATCTGAATATGTCCTCAAAAAAAAGCCAAGCCTTACCTGATGTTTGCCGACCCTCATCGCCATCGGCTCGCCCGGCTTCCAGCGCTGTGTTCCACCGGCGTCCATCTGCAACCCGCGAGTCTGACCAAGGCCAATGCGACTCAATTTCTATTCCGCTCAAGGTTGCTGGGGCTGCTTCTCTATCATCGACGTACTATCTGTCGGTGTCCCTTCAATTGCAATAGCATTCTTAACTCGTACGGCTATCCAATCAAGCCCTCCGCAAGACCCCGAAAGGATCAAGAATGAATCCAATTCCTGTGTCTTTCTGTTGATCGAGTCGCGCTCCCTGTGCATCGGCAGTGCGAAGCGCCATCCCTTGGACCAACGCACGTGTTCTGGTCGTCTTCACCCATTACCTGCGTTCCATGACGGTTTATACTTATAGTTTTTATCTTTTGTTGGTCTCCTAACTTTAACTCCAAGCGCCGCTTCCGCGAGCCCATATTGGCCACCCTCGGTCTTGAAATGCGAGCGGGAACATGCTGAAGGTGTGTTATATTATGGGTGCTGTACTCAATTGCATTAATGTTAAACACCTTTCCATTCGCCACTCGGACTGAGCCCGGCTGTGCAATGTGGTGTTCCCGGGTACGTTTCCCGCTAGCTCCTTCGCATATGAGCTCGATGAGGATACTGTAGTAGTGTGTGTCCGGCCGCACCCGAGATTCCGTGCGAGCAACGCACGCGTGATTTGATGAGTTCCTTCCCATTTTCACATACATTTAGTGAAACTGATCGCCGCCAACGCTTCACATGATGTATCGTGTCCCCACGAACCTCAATACTTCCCGCGACCGGTGCATTCGCTTCACAAGGTTCCGAACCCCAACACAATGTATCGCCACCCGCAGTCGGCAGTCAATTTCTCCTCAGATTTTGCGTGGCCTCGAGTGAGTATCATGTTCAATTTTCAGGTAAAATCTATCCTTACCTTGAAGCTGCAGAAATCTCTCTTACTCCACATGGGCATGACGCCCCCGAATTTTTGCAGTGCATAGTTGACTTTTTCTTTCGTTGTGTAATCCTATGACGTATCGCTTTAACAGCCTGCTTTAGGGATTTGAGTTCGGAATCAATGTATCTGTGTTCACGTTTTTTTCATCCTCCGAGCTGATGGACTACTCGTGCCGCGTTCGACTGTATTTACCCTTGACAACAATCATTAATTCATCGATGGCTTTTTTCAAGTGGACCGTCTCACAGGTTCAGCCTCTCGTTCACCTGCTTGGGAGTGGGATTTGCATACTTAGGTGAGAATAATGGCCAGTGAAAATTCCGCCGCATTCAGCAACTCCATCCTATTCGTCGCCTTCCTTTGGCATGTGGTGTACACATCTGGCAAGACTTGGGCGACACAAACTTCTTTTTCAGTCTATCCTTATATTACTCTTACTATATACTGAAACTTCATGTCGGCCGGAATTTGTATCTTTGACTTATGCTGCCCAGAGTTTGTATCTTTATGCATTGTAAAGATTAACAAGCCCTATTAGACACATACGCCGGAGCGAAGCGACGGCAAATCTTGTATGTATGAAGGTGAGGTACGGATCCAACTGATGCTGGTACAAAAAGATCCGAACTTGGGTAGACCATAGCTCAGGCCCGAATCGAACGAGCATCCCTAGGCCTGCCTTACCGGATGCCCATATCCCGATGTGGCGCAAGTGCGCACCACGCGCCTCTGAGCTTTTCCTAGCTTGCATCCAGCACTGATACTTAGGTCACGAGGTGACGAAGTGAGCTAGAACGCGTGCCAGTGCGTGGTTGCAGACTGGGGATGGAACATTCATTTGAATATTCCACTATCGCGGAGGGGATTAAGTTGGAATGTTCACCCAGTCCTGCGGCCAGCGGAATTCAGCCTTTCCTGATCCTCCACCCCTTCACGCAGCTTGGCACCCGTTTATGTACATGGGAAGCCACGGGCTCTACATCGAGATTCTACCTGTACATGTACTCAGATCCCCTGTCAAACTTCGAGTTGAACAGTTGGTTTGTTTGATTCTTAATCTTTGATTGTTCAGACTCGCGTGGGCACGCGACCTGGGGTCGGAGTCCAAATTGATTCACGTTGAGCCTATGGATCCAGTCCGGGCCGCCGATTTACGCCTGCATGCAACACACGCAGACTCATCTGGAGTAGCGCTCCAAATAGACGACGTAGAACGCGCCGACGGACGCGAGACGCAAATAACTCAAAGGCAGGCCCAAAAATAGATTTGATATGTGCTACGAGCTAATTTAGAACTCGGGCCATTTCGCTCTTTTTGCTGGACTTATATTCACTCATTTTAACCATTGGCCTTCGCCACATCGCGCTCAGATCCGAATAAGTCCCCCGCGCCAAGTCTCTTGGTTAAGTCCAAGCCAAGTGTCTTGGTGAGTTCAAACACGAAACGCGATCAAAAGGATCAAAGATTCGCCCTCACACCGCAGTTTCCCAAATTTCGGGTCAACGGAGATTTGTTCCGGAACTCCAAGTTCCGAGTTGAGCTTCAAGTCCACCGAAATTCCATCTTATTTACAAAGTTTCAGTTGCCCCGAGTTGAGAAATGAAATCTGTTGAATAAAATCCGCTTTCAATCAGGCCGAAACTTATCTGAAACGTAAAAATTCAGTTTCCAAATCGGCTCGACTGGAATTTGGAACCGAAACTTGAGGTTTCGGTACTAAAAAAGGTGCGCCCGATAATCAAAATTCCAGTTGCACTGAAATGAGAACCTAAAATTTAAAGTTTCGGTTCTCTTTTCGGCTCACCCGTAACTTGAAGTTGCGGTTTTGATCTCAGGTCAAACCGAAATGTGAACCGAAACTAGCAGTTTCAGTTGGGCCGAAATTCGGTCGTCGGACTGTCGTAGAAAGGTCGTCGGACTATCGTAGGACGAGCGTCGGATTGTCGTAGGACGAGCGTCCGATTTTCGTACGATGGGTGTAGGGTTGTCGTATGAGGAGTGTATAAAACGTACAATGTGCGTACAATTGTCATAGATGGCCTACCTGCAACACGTTTGCATCTATACCGAACTCCTGCCATCGGATTGAGGCCCGAATCCAAATTGATTGTCGTGTCCTGGAGTTTGTGGGCATTCAAAAATTCCTGCTATCTTTGTTAAGTCCGAACCAGCGCTGGAACGTTAAGAATGTGTGATTGACAAAGGCAAATAAGCAAGAATCATTTGCAAAGGCAGAACCGCGATTGTAGCTTGGTTCGAGGATTTAAAGAGGGCACATTGCACATGAATTCGTCAACGAATCAGATACAAGGTCGTAAATGCGTAGAAGGTCGTCGAAATGAACAGCGTAGACGTGAGCAAGTCAAAACGTGAGAGCCTAACGGAATACAGAGAACCGCGATGCCCCGCAGACGGCACAAGGGGTAGGTAGTACAGAAAGCAGGGACAACACATGCTATATAGATAGCATTTTGGCGTAGCAAATCGAATTGAGAGTCAAGAAAACAAACGCCTACCCCAAGAGGTAGGAAGAAGCGTCGGATCATTAGATCATCAATTCGTTTGGGGGTGAGGTCGTGAGAAGCGTGGATTGTGTGTGGGGATTGTAGGGCATTGGGCATTCGAGGTGCGCGTTTCCCCACTGCCATCCGTATTCTTCGTCGATCTAACCGTCCAACTGTGCTCCAGGCGTTCTTCCCGAAGAACCGGGGCCACTGGAAGGCGTATTCGAGCTGGGAGCCGCCGGAGAAGGAGAAGAGTGCGCGGGAGCGTGCGCGCGCGGAGAAGCCCGGGGCGGGCGAGGTGCAGGTTAAGCGCGGGTTCTCGTGGAGCGAACAGCTGGGTATTGTGATCGCAGCCCTGGTTGACGAGGGGAATGTCCAGTGGGTAAACTGGACGGAAGACGTTAGTGCACCTCCCACCCACCGTATCTTCGTGACGCTGACCATCCCATCCCTGCTGCAGATCCTCAAAACGGTGCTGGCGCAGTGGGAGAAGATTGCAAAAGAGGTGGACGCGGCAGCGAAGGTGAAAGCTGATGGCGCATCCGAGAACGAGGAGGAGGAGGAGGTGCTGGCGAAGCGGATGGAGGCGCAGCTGGAGACGCCGTCCGCCGAGATGCGAGAGAAGATGGTCGATTTCCGTGAGTCGTTTCGACGAATGGCTGCTCATGCTGACACCACGAACAAACAGTTATTCCGTACCTCAGCGATGAGGAGGCGAACGCTGCCTCATGAAACCCACAAGTCAAGCTTCTCTGGCGGCTTGCAAAGTTCACGCTCGTGCCCGAAGGTTCGTGCGTCTCTCATCCTATCCTGCGCTGAGGATCGATTCCTGATGCGAAACTGTCGCAGAGCCGGACGCGGCGGACTTGGAGTGGTTCGTGGGCGCCGACATTCCACCCGCGGAGTTGCAGCGCACCTTGACGGTCATTGGCCACTTCCTAGCCAAGCCGATGGACCTCGAAGGGAACAAGGCGAGCGATCTGCTGACCAAGACGCGTAGGGCGCGGCGCGCGCGCTCGGCGCGAAAAGGTGAGGTACATGGGAGGAGCCAGCCTGAACTTATATCGCCGCTATGGGCAGGCGCGGCATCGCCGCACCAGCACGAGCGGGGGCAGGCCGTCCTCGCGGTCTTGGGCGGCTGAGCCTCAGGGATTCGCCAGGACTACAAGCACACGCACAAAAAGTGCATCAGTTGAAGAAAATAAAGGGAGTGCTCGAAACGACGCACGTCATTTGCGAGGGGCGTTGCGCCTGTCGACTGGGTCCACGAGCGCACTCTGCGCGGTCCCAGCTCCGACGGCAGTGGGCCGTAGTTCTGACCGAGTGCTGCAGCAGCACTTGCATGTCCTCCGGGTTCTTGGGCGGCTGGAACGCTGCACAGAGTAATCAATCACCAAATGAATAAGACAACCAGGGAGCACGACGACGTACCCTGCAGCGCATACACAGAAAACGGTGTGTCGGACCAGGTCCGCTCGCTTTCCGTGACGGTGTCCTCCGCCTCATACCGCAGCACATAATACCTACGGAGCGCAACGATCCCGCGCTCGTCATCCCACCCGGCACCGTCCGCCCTCATATCGACGGAGCTTGACCCACGCCTTGAGCCCGCCGTTGGCACCGTACGTCGCGTACTGATGGGCCAGCGAACTCCCGCTCGTGCTTGTGTCGTTTTTGCTGAGCGCCGGGTTCCCAAAGCTGCGATTGTAGTTATAGAAGCTGATGGGCGGGTTCTGCGATGAGACGCTCAGATTGGATTTCCGGCGGCTATGACCCAGAAGGTTGAGTAGGCGCCTTGAAGTAGAAACTCGACGTGTCGCTCGCAACACGTATGCGCTGAGGCGGATCCGGGCAAGAGAACGTGTCGTCTACATTGAGGGACATAGTCACAGAAAGGTCCTCCGAGGACGGACGCTCCCGCAAGCTAGGCATGGGCAGCCCGTACTCGAACGGATCATTGACCCCCGGGTTAGTTACGTGGCCGTACGATGAGACTGGCGCGACGCTGAAATTCCTCAGCTCCCCAGTCCAATCAAAGCTCTTTTTGGTATCCTCCTCTGAAGAACTCGCTTCGCCTTCGTCGAGGGGCGGTGACGCATTGAGGGGTGGCAGGGCCGCTGGTAGTTGAGAGAGTAAGGCAGCAGCTTGAAAGCTTCTTTGAGCCTCTGGAGGCCACCGTCCTGGGTGACGGCCTGCGATGGCGGCGACGGTACTGGGAAAGGGCAAGGTGATCGAGTCACGGTCGCATCACAACTCCCCAAATCTTGCATTCTCAGCATCCTGGTAGTTTTTGGCACAATTGTGGACTACCGGCGAATGTCTCTGGGGCGCTAGCACCGTCGTTCACGTCTTCTTGCTTCCATTCGACCTCTGCTTGCCGCACGAAATCAGCATCGTGAATTCCGTTCCGGAAACCAGCGGCTCCGTTCGCTTCGTTCCAATTGCAACGACCCGTCGAGGGCCATATCTCCATCGTCGCCGGTCCTCACCCGCCATGCCGCGCACACGGACACGGACACCAGCACAAAAACGCCAGCTTCAGAGAATGTGAATCGGATTTCCGTTTTTCCTCTCTGCAGATCTTCATGGCCTGCAGCCGCAGATTCGAGCCCGGAGAGCAGGTACCGGCGCTTCTCGCGCTCCACCCCCGCGTCCGCTTCCTCAAAGAGGGTCCAGGCGGCGTCTACTTCACGGCGCATATCCACGATGGCCGCCTCATGGTGAAGTGGGGGGTAAGCACTTGCGTGCCCCGCAGACAGCTGGACTATCATGCTTGCGAAGTCGGAGGAGGAATGCAGCTTTGGTTTGTAGCCTTTGAGAACCTCGAGCGTCGTCTCATTGCTGGTGAGCTGCTGCTTGTATGTTTCCCTCTCGATCGGATTATGCATTTGTCCAGAGCGAGTGATTCATTTGCGGCTGCAAGAGAAAGGGTATAAACGCGTAAAATTTCAGCAGCCCTGCTCGTGTGGCCGCAGACATCGCGAGTACTACTTCATGCGTCCGGGGGGCTCGCTTGAGGAGTGTGAGGAAATCGCGCGGAAGTGCCTGGTGGAGCTAGGTGAAAATGAGGCGACATTGTGAGTATTTTTGGTTTACCTTTCTCCTTCGTCGCTATATCGAGCTGTCTCTACAGCAGAATTCTTCGTCCGCGGAGGCGATGCGCGAAATATTCCGCCGAGTATCGCAGAGTCTGGCATTGAGCTCCGATCTTGTTCTGCGACGCTTTCTTGACGCGCGACTTGATTTCAAGTCCGATGTATAAACTGTAGCATATCAGACACAGCATATTTTGTAGATTAGATTACGTACCGGTCCTGCTTGTAGCTTTTTTCTTTGGCTTGCTATTCGGATTCGAATGTAGAATACTGTCGTTGTAGCTGTAGATAATCATTGAGCCAGCGTTCTTGTTGCAGTAAAAAAAAATTCCAAATCAAAATGCGACGAGAAAGCAAATCATGGGTGCTGATACCCACACGATGGAGTAATAAAATCCCGGAGGGATTAAGTTCTACCTCGTCCCAGTTTTGAGAACGAGGTCCAATCCCAGAGGGACATTCCCAAATAAAATAAAATAAATAGCCGTGGCTTTGCGATGTGCTCCTCATAAGCAGAGGAGGGCCACGGAGAAACCGAGACAAGAGCCAAGGGCAGAGGCAGCATCGTAGAACTTTGGGCAGAAACTCCCCTAGTCGACGTAGGCTCCCCGCGAAAAAAAAAACAAATAAATAGTGAGCGCCCTTGAGGCGCTTTCAGAGCCAAAATACATGAGCTGCTGCTCTTCGCAATTGCAAGGGTACACTGCTAGTAATAGTAATGGAACCTCTCGAGAAAGAGGGACCTTAAAAACAACAGTGTTCCGGTGCAAGGACACCACTGAAGATTGCGGTCTCATGAAAACTCGGCAGGCAAGGTATTGCAATCTTCCTCGTGGATGGCGGACAATAATCACCTTTGTATATTTCTTTCTCGCCCGCGGTACATGGTGTATGTAAAACTGATCAGTTACACAAGGCCAATCGCGACCGCTCCGCTAGACTTTGTTATCAGCGGATGAATTTTGAGGACACAGGGTAGACCTACCCCAAAAAGCTGAGAGTCGCCGCCAGATCTTTCTCAAATGATCAAAGAACAATTGCCTAACAAATTAATCCGTCTGATTATGAATTTCAAGCATCGTACAAAATCATTGACCTCGACTTCGCCGCGGGATCTCTGGACGGAGAGTCCACGAAGAACCATCGAGCCCTAGAACAATGGCAGTGACCGAGCAATCGGTTCCCAGAGTATGCTGCCAAGTTTGTGCAGAGGATTGGACATGGCGAAACCAAGTGGCACTAGGTGGTGGTCTTGATGAGAACGAGTCGCAGATGAGACGAGCAAGTCACCAGCGTATACGCTAGCAAGTCTCCAGGCTAATCGAGCTGCAAGAGGCCTGTCACTGGCGTAAGACGCCGGCAAGAGGATGGGAGGATGGGAGAGGACTACAAAGCGGACCACATCCGACTGCATCGCCACTGATCCTCAAATACAAGGCACAAGTCGGATATTTATCTTACACTCAAAATGCACCAGGTTTGAATCCGAAAATATGTTCATATTCTACGGGACAATCTCGTATTCGCGAAAAAAATACAAGTATTGAAATGAGCACAGAACCCCACGCCATGAACTGGAGCTACAGAAATTTTTAGATGAACGCATAAGATTCTTCAATCAAGTCCCGGCTATTTTTCTATTGCATACAAAACCCTGCAATAAGGATCTCCGCTCGTCTCTTCGTTGCCTCGTGAACCGAGAGAGGATTTATACAAGAAAGGGAGAAGTTGCCCCAATAAATGATTGCATACGATACAGCCAGCGAGCCTTGGCAGCAATCAAGCTGCAAACCGGTAAGAACGTGAATGTGGGCGGACTTTGGTGGAGCTTACAATCATGAATCGGTTTGCAGAATGTAAAGAATCCTCTGAGCCGACGGTTTGTATCCAAAGATAATTGAGTTGACGAAAGACAGAATCAGAATATGCTTTTCGACCGCCGCAGAAAGGAATACCGACACGAGAATATTGCGTCCCAACCAGCACAATTGTCCGTGAGGTTGGAAGTGACGCCGCCGCTGGCAAGTGCGCCAGTTGCGCAGGTGAAGTGGCCTTGGAAGTGAGCCGGGTAGGACCCAAGTCACCAGCGATAGACGCTGGTAAGTTGCGTCGAGCTGAGCCCATCACTGGTGTAAAACACCAATAAGGGGATGGTGGGACGACTCAAAAGCGGACTGCAGCCGGCTGCATCGCCACTGATCTTATTTTCCCTCACCTTCGGCTCTTCCTTGACTTCGCACTCCATAATTTGCTGAACGTCTTACGTGCGGCACCACGTTCTAGAGTCAAAAATGGGTTCCATGTGATCTACCAACACAGAGGGACGTTCTGCATCTACGAAAGAAAAAATCAAGATTATCTACGCTCCACAGTCGGACTTGATTTATTGCTGCAGCAAGTTAGCAACCAGAATTTATGAGAACACTGAGCGTACCCTGGACAGATCAAGAATTACGGCGCGATCGTGGGAAAATTCGAGCCGAGCACAGTGGGAAAGCACTGAAATTGGCTGGACTTTGTCGATTATGTCGTCCATCGAGGACAAGTAGGTTTTGGCGGGGAAGTGGGGGAAGGGGAGGAATGGGTCAAATTTCCCTAGAGGGAGAGGTGCCTGACGTTGAATGTGGAAATAGGTTTGTTCGCCCTCGGCACTAATGCGTTGGATGCTTCCTGCAATTGGAGACGTTGCACTGGAAGAAGGGTAATACATGACGAGACTGTTACCGAGATGTGTGGACGCCCGCAAATAATTAACCCCCTGATGCGTATAGTGAGCGCGATCCTTGCCGTTTTCATTGGGAAGGGACTCTGAGCTTCTATCAAGGTGCGGAGAAAACGTAAGGTCAAACAGGACCTTGAACTGCTTGATAAGTTCTGGGCAATCCGGGCGGCTGAGATGTCGTCGGAGATTAGCACCACGCCAAAACGAGCGAACGATGGTCCCCTCCAGCTCGCCTCCGATGTGATCGTTGGTGTTGATCTTTTGGAGGGCGCCTATAAGACGCTCGAATGGAAAACACCACCAGGCCATGATCGGGCCGAAGAGGAGGACAAAGTCGTAGATGTGGAATGCAGCGTGGACGTTGATTCTGGCGTTATGGTCCTCTGTGTGGGGGTGATTTGAGCGTATTCCGTCCACCCATTGTTTAAGGAATAGACGATAATCATTTGCACGCGCCTGCGACGCTGTGAATTTGCAAACCAGAGTGACAGCTTGGAATAGGGCCATGCTGTGAGCGAGCATCTCCCCCACATGCTGAGCGTCGTATTTGGGTTGATCACCCCACAACAACACAAGTGCAAGTGGGATGTAAATCGTGGCGAGGATGCGCCACTCATCCGCCTTGATCGTACCTGCATTGCTCTCTCCATAATTGCTAGGGACGGAGTTGATCCACGAGGGGGTTGTGGTATCGGCAATGACGTGTTGAATGAATTTGAGTCCAGGTAGGTTGACAGCTTTGGCATTGAAATCAGGGTCAACCAATCTCTGGGTGAGTCGCTGTACATATGACGGGTAAATTTGGGAAAGACGCGTTAGATTTGGTTTTAGACACTTACCCAGGCCATGAGGGTGTCTATATAGGGGGCCTTTCCTGCAGGGTCAACCACAATGTCTCAGTCCTCATTCAAAACATCGAGTCCGAGTGATTTGGTGACGAATCGCAGTGGGCGCATATTAATGGCTTTGAGCGACTTTCTCATACTTTCTTCATCGGTCCCTGGCATGTCGCTATCGGCTGGGACGATGGCCACAGAAAGGATTTCTTGTATTTTGTCAATTTGCCGCAAGCCTTCCTCTCACTCCGACAGACGATCTTCCTCAGCGACCTTTGATGGATCGTACAGAGGCCAGTTGTAATCAAAAGCGATGTGGGTTTCCTTCCCTTTGGCGATCGACAAATCGAGGCGAAGAATTCGGCGGCAGTGATAATGGACAATGCCTTCGAGAACGCAGTGCATCGCGTCAATGACTAGCATTCGAGTGGGATTCCAATATGGAAGACGCCATAACTCCGACCAGCGCACACCGGATTCTTTGAATATCCGCTCGCGCTCTCGCAGCGTGGAAGCATCCCTATAATCAAGAGCATTCTGACGCAGAGAGTTCACATCTCTGTAGGTCCAGTTCAGGAAATCGGTATCCCAGACGTTGTGGGCATGGTAGAGGTTGCAGACAGTGCAAATGAAATTTGACTTGGTACCCGCCATGCCAGATATTTTTCGAGCAGCCGGTAGATCGTTGATGGACAAGACAACGGCCAAATCTACATCCCGACCCGTTGACGAGCTCCCGGTGGGAGAAATGTGTAGCCCGCGCTCCCAGCCCTTTACGAAGACGTCCACCAAAGGGCTTGAATAATAAGCAATCTCGTCAACGTCGGGCTCATGGGGGCCAGGAATAATAGAGACATATACGTATTGCGGCTTGTTACGTATGTCGTCGTCGAGATTCATGAGCGCCGCTGAAAGAATCCCGATGGAGTCGTGATTTCCTCGTTTTTGCGTGCCATTAGGGTTGAAGAAATCCAACTGCCATTCGAACGCTAACCGCATGCGGCCTTTGCGTTCGATGAAAAGGGTTTTCTTGTCAGGCCCTCGGAATTCTTTCATGAATTTTGCGTGGAAGAGCTTCTTGACGCATTCGGGATTCTCATCCAAGGCGTTCCACGCATCATCGCACGCTTTGTCACACATGCGCTCGATTTCAGGATCCGCAAGAAGGCGCGCAAGATACTCTTCGAATGAAGGAACAACGAACGGCTTTATGGGCCGCATCTTTTGAAGGCAAAGTTCAAGCAGTGGTTCACCACAGTTCGAAGACCCGTGATTGTTAAGGATGGCATTTTCACAGTTAGGGGGATAGGTGGCAGCTCCGCTAATCTTGTCGACCTTCGGCGCATGAGTGTAGCTACACGATGGGCACACCGCGTAGACGGTGGTTTTACTGTCAATCTTGAGAGCCTTGAGGGCCGCAGCAAGATTCGGCGGGATCTGCTTCAACGCAAAGTCGCGCCTGGCGTCGGTTTCATGCCCAGGAGCAATGGTCGACATCGCGACTTGTATGATGACCTTCACGGTCTCGAGGATGAAATCGCATTGGGCGGTTGCGATCCCGATGATGACGTTGCATATAAGGACTAGCAAAATCGTGATCTGGGCGAGCAGATCTAGGTCTGCGGTTGGATCAGAGAAGACGTGCGCTGGTGAATTGTGAATAATGGAAATCTTAGTGGGATGATTTATAGCTTACTGGCATCGTATCGCTCGGGCCCGGCTGGCGTCAGAGTGATTGGGGGAAGACCCGCCGACAAGACGTCAATGTGCTTGTCCAACACCCGGACGTCCGCTTCAACCTCTTCCCTCAGCTGCCGCAGGTGAGAGTTGCCTACAAGTCACTCCATCAGCTGATGTGTGTGGGGCGATCGGTGGTTCTCATACCTTGGAGTTCCTTCAGTGACTTCACGGCGGCGTCCCGCACAGTATCAGCAGCCTCCAAGTCAGTGCGCAGGGCGGCTTTTTCCTCAGGGGTTTCTTTGTCTATATCCAGGGCCCGGAGCGCATCGCGGACGTCCTCCTTTATTTTCTGAAGGATGGACTTTCCTCGCTCTTTCTTGCGGGAGACCGGCATTTGATGAGTGACGAGGGTCGCGATACTGCGGGTGGCCGCAGAAGCAGGAATAGAACCGAAAGTGTCAGGGATTTTCTGTGAGATCATCTCCTGCACCTCCCCGCGAGAGGAAAAAAGCTTGGAGGGTTGTTGCCAATGAGCAGGACCTTCATCGGTTATCACTAGCCCGGTCAATAAATCTGCGAGGCCCTCGTCGGTTTGAAGATGTAGAGGGATCAACGGAGTCTGTTGTTGGGGAATTGGGACGGTAGGCTGAATGACGCGCGTTTGCTGGATGTCGGCTCGTCCATCCGCCAAAGACATATCAGACATCGCATTCGTCAGGTTATTGTCAGCGTCCAACTTGGCGCGCCGAATCTCCGTCGGATGTGAAGTCAATTTAATGGCCTCGACTCTATGGGGACTTGGACACTCGGTGCAGAGACGCAGGTGCGAAGGCATGGCGATAGCACGTCACTGCTGGCGTGGGGAAGTAAGTTGAAGAGAACAGCTCGTTGTCAGCGTAAAACGCCAATAAGGAGAGATAGCAGCTGGCAATCGTGAAATCCTTCTAGATATATTTCAGTCTGACCGTTCCCAAAATTCACAAGAGACTCACATTGTCAGGGAGCCAGCGCCTTGCTCTTGCAAGAAGCGGGAGTAAATGGGAACTGTGAGCGAGATGCTTCTGAATGTTAGTCGCATTGTTTCCGACACTTGAAAAAAGGCTCACTGTCGAGCGTCTCCAGCTTGCACGAGGGAGCGTATTGATTTTCCGAGGGGGGGGAATTCAATGCACAGAAGAAATCGACCAAGCTGAAGCTATTTAAGTGCGAGTTGCCTTGTTCCAAACGCGATACAATGGCTCACCTGCCGCTTGGAATACCGGCAATAGTTGACATAAATTCTTGTCCTTGAAGGAGCACTGGACTAACACCGTCCCGCTTGCAGTGCCCGCAATCATCCGCGTCGACACACTTCGATGAGGTTGTGCCTCTGGCAATTCTTGGGAATCTAGTCGCCACAGTAATAATTCAAGGACAAACTTGATGAACCCAGCCCCAACAGTTCAATATCACCGGTTCTTCGGGATCATATTTCGGCGGCAGGCGCAGCGAGCATCTTGAAGTGCGCTCATTACAAAATATTTATAAACGGTTGTATTATTTCAAACTAAGTTGTTCAGAGAAAATAGACTAGCATGCAGATCGTGTAGGGCACCAGAAGGTGAAGCCACCCTCCCTGAAAGTACGCCTCCAGAATGAAGAGCGTGAACGGGAGAGCGAACGGGATGGTGGGGAGGATACGCTCTGAAAACGGGTCAGTCTCCTCTTCCGTTGCAAAATAAGGGGGAGGACCTCGGGCAGGAATCTCGTCGTAGTCATAATGGGGGACAGGCATATGTTCAGACCACGCGCGGCACGCTGGGCAGGTGGCTGAAAATACGTCAGTCCTGCATCGCGTTGCAAAATAAATTGAGAGCACCTCGCGGGTCAGGCTGCGGGCAAGCATCGTAAAGATCGCAGGTGCAATCTTCTTCATTGTCTGCGATGACATAAGAGACTTTCCCTGTCTCTGAGAAAGGGGGACGTACCAGAAATGGGCGAGGGAGGACGGTAAGCCATGGTGATGAAATAAAGTGCAGGTACAACCTCCAGGCCTTATATGGGAGGAGCAGTCGGCTCATGAACAAGGATACCCCAGAACGGAGTCCAGGATCGTCGGGTCCGTAGTTTTATTGCGGAATAAGGGAGGGCCTCTTGCTTGAAGGATGACAAATGCATGATTGGCCAGGAGTCGGAATCACAGAGACCATGCCACATGTAAAAAAAGCGGCAGGGTAAGGTCGTTAGGAGAGGGAGCCGTGTTGCACGTAAAACATGCAACAGAGCAAAGGTGAGAACCAAGTGGCAAAGTGCGAGTGGTTGACGTCCGTGATCTCTGGACAATCGGATGCGTCGGTCCGACAACACTGCCATCAGTCTTCTCTGTCTCTTTCAGTCTGCCACTACAATGTCTTACATCGTAGTTGCGTCGCGTGCGCTGCCTTCACATCTAGTGCTCAATAATGTTCACCATTGTCGACCAAGGCTCCCCCAGGCCTACCATGTGTTTTCACACTTTGCGTGACCTTGTTCCAAATGGGCCCCCGCCTTTTTGGGCGGAGCGTTTGTTCGCGCGCGTACCCGAGCATTCAAGCAACAGTGTTGTATGTGAAGATCACCAGCAAAGAACCACACCAGAAAAGAACAACGCCGAGGATCTGCAGCTGCAATCCGGTGCACCATTGCGGGAACAAGGAGGCACCCGAAATACAACAGTCACCATCGCGTCAGGGTGGAATAAATTCTCTACATGTCGACATTTCTTTAGAAATCCCAACTCCAAATCATGTCGAACAATTACCGCCAGCACGTAAAATTGCAAGGCCACTTTGGTCCGCTGTACTGTCTTACTGCGACCGACGACGGCAACTTTCTCGCGAGCGGTGGTGAGTATCATTTTCAAAGAAACCAATCGTTGTTCATCCGAATTCTAGGGAAAGACGGCACGAGGGTCTGGGATTTGCGGACCAGAAACCCGATTCTTGACAGGCCTGCAAACGAAGGTATCCGAGGAGCAACCACCGCTATCACTTGGGCGAACCTAGACGATGAACCCGGAGAGATGCTGTTCTTCGGAACTGTCGGGGGCTTCTTAGTCTGCTGGCGACAGCCTTCAGTGAGCAAGGGTAGCGATACATCAATGAATTCCGAAACTGACTGAATACTAGACCGAACAAGGTTTCGTCGAGACTTTTTGCAGGCGCCTCGCCAATGGCTCGGAAATCATGGCCTTGGCTTTCGATGCAGTCTCCAACCGTTTGGCGGTTTCTAACTATGGCTCGGCGGTGCAGGTCTATGCCTTGGCTGCCTCGTCGGAGCCTCGTGTAATTTTTGCGATCACCATCGTCGACTTCATCCCTAGAGCTCTCGTCTTCGGGGCGATGCGAGGAAACGAGAGGGAGCTTCTGGCGTTCGGCCACCTCGACGGCAAAATGTGCGTCTATATCGATTTTACTCTCCCCATGCTGAACACTAGTCTGTTGTTTTTCTAGCCGAACGTTTACCAGTATCCAAAACAACCCTCACTCCAGCTACTGGGAAGTCGGATGTCGGATGTAAATCATCCATTATATCATACTTTCGCCATGCTTATTGCAAATTCAGCGGAGATGCAACCGTAGACACCTGTCGTGCCACCGTATGCATCGACAATATCCATTCGGGAGCTGTCATCTATCGTTTGGACGATCATCAGTTTGTCAAGCGGTTCCTCGTTCCTGCTACCACGCAAGAAAAGCTATCAAGACAGGTGCGCTTCGTCGACGATTCCAAAGCAATCGTGATCGGCAGTGACCACGGCGTCGTCTACGTTTTTGACCGCCGTAGCGGAGAAGTGCTTGACGAATTGATACTCGCTGGGAAAGGATGGGTGCAGACAATAGCGGTAGAAATCTTGATCTCCGATATTCGTTGGTTTGGCTTACGATTAGACCAGACTGTGAATTGCGAAAACATTCCTACCATCTTTGCCGCGAACTCTGGGGACGGCTTGGCCGACAATCCCATTTATATCTGGAGGAAGACGGCGGACAGGGGCCGCACAGATCCGAGTGCGTGGGAGGTCATAATGTCGGTATCTATGGTGGGGCTGCTGGTGTACGCGTACCAGAACTGGGACGCGCTGGAGGTGATTGTCAAGCAGAAGCTTGCGGATTTTATTCAATAGATTGGATCGTTTAATCTTCAATGTATCATATTCCTGGATTCTTTAATCGATTGAATCAACCGTCTTGTTAGATTTACAGAATTTACTGTAAATTAGAGCTATTAAACAGACTTATCCGTTTCGAACTTTACTTTGTTGTTGCCCTCAATTCCGACCAGTTCGCAAATTTCGTCGGGTATCATCGTCTTGTGGCGCTCACTGACGTGGATTTCCTTGCCATCACTTCTATGTTGCTGAGGAGCAATTGTCAGAAGTAGGGATGCAGCGCTTGATTCTTTGAAGGATAGAATGACTCGGTTTGAATCACACGTAGTTCGAAGAACATGGGAGCGGATAAGAATTAAATTGATTGAATCTGTAGGTGTATGTATGTGTGTAGCATGTATTCAATAATCAATTCGTTCGAGCCGATTTCTTGCCGGTGCTAGCCCTGCATTTCTTTCTGCAGACACTATGAGCGCAAGGATGCTCCGAGCGGCGCTGCTTTCCCTGTTAAAG
Organism: Mycena galopus ATCC 62051; assembly: GCA_014925785.1. Classification (NCBI taxonomy): domain Eukaryota; kingdom Fungi; phylum Basidiomycota; class Agaricomycetes; order Agaricales; family Mycenaceae; genus Mycena; species Mycena galopus. Next base: position 280,098 of record WIQG01000148.1, read on the forward strand.
CAAGGCGTCACTACCGTCGTAGCAAAGGCACGCAGAGGTTACTTACATCCGGAATGACTCTGTGTGGGCAATGGTCGGCATGACGCGATGATTTACGGGTAGACTTGCGCGGAGCGTGCCGAGAGCAGGGGGTCTGAGTCGTAGTGGGAGTGCTCTGTCTTGCGCGTGAGCGAATAAGTGGAAAGAATAAGGAGATGGCTTACACTGAACGCGCCGTGGCTAGGGCACGGCGTCCGAGTGGGAGTGCTCTGTCGTGCGCGTCAGCGAATAAGTGGGGGAAAAAACGAGATGGCTTACATCGGACGCGAGATTGCCGTGGCGAGGGCAGGGGGTCCGAGTTGTAGTCTGAGCGCTCTGTCGTGCACGTGAGAGGACAAGTGAAAAAAATGAGGAGATGGCCTACATTGGACGCAAGATTGCCGTGGCGAGGGCAGGGAGTCCTGGTGGAAGCAGGACTCGTGCTCTGTCATGCGCGTGAGCGAATGAGTGAAAAAGAAGATGAGATGACTTACATTGGACGCGAGGTTGCCGTGGCGAGGGCAGGGGGTCCTTGTCGGAGCACGGGTCCTTGTCTTTGTACGCGTGAGACTGAGAGAACAAGTGTGTCTTAGGTACTTACATCGGATTTGGGATTGTCGTGGTGAGGGCAGGGAAGCCTAGTCGGAGGAGGATTCAAACCGCCAGGATCTGCTGCCTGCTGAGATGGGAAAGGAAGAGGTGCGCTAGCCGATTGGCCAGTGCTCTATGGCTCGAGTGAGGAGAATTAAACCGCGAGAGTTCGGGTCATACTTACGGAAAAGCTGGAGAGGGTGATACCGAAAAAGGCGGCCGTCATGTCAGAGAGAGAATCTTGTTTCGCAATGGAAGCTGCACTGGCACCCTTGAGAAAAGAAATCAATACCATTTGGAAGTAGTGGCCACAAGGGACATACCTCGCCTTGCATTCTGTTTCTATCATTCATGCGCTGCAACATAGCAGTCGACTTTTCCATGTTCCTGAGGGGAGAATCACGGCCAGAACCACGGCCAGAACCGAACGAGGCGGAATTAGATCGCAGGCGAGCCCTGTAATCATGTTTGTATGGTTCGAAGCGATCTCCAGAAGCAAGTCGGAAGGGACTCCGGAGTCGTCCATCGGTATCACTGTGCGATGCAGCTGTATTGTAAGAGGCGGTGGTGGACATTCTGCGACCGTGCAATTGCAAGGGAAGGGAGATCTCGTTCTTGTACTTGTACTTGACTTGGTCGTTGAAAATCCAATGCTGCGTCGGGACGGATCAGTTATCATGGATGCTCTGAAGCGAGAACAAGCATTCGACCCGATCCACTCCCAAAGGCGGGTGCCGTTTGGGGACAAGGTGTCGATCCGCTCCCTAAGGCGGGCGCCCATGTGGAAATAGGCACGGCGTGGAAATCCCGCCCAGACCAGGCCCATTTGGAACAAGGTAGGCAATGACAATCCAGTGTTGCTCTACTTTGCGAGGGACAAGTCGTTTTGCCAGTAAGCGAGAACAAGTGTTCGACCCGATCCGCCGGGCCCATTGGGAACAAGAAGACAGCGCAGATCTGCGCTCGCGTCCAAAATACGGGTTGAGGACCCGCCACCAAGCTTGGTCGACGATGTCAAACATTATCGAGCAGTATCGAGCAGCAGGTTGGCACGAAGGCACTACTAGGGTGCAACCACGATGTGAGACATCGTGGTGGCAAAGCAGAGACAGTCGTCCGACTTGAAGGACCGTTGTCCGACTTGTCTGATATCCGGCAATCACGGATCTGAGAGACCATCACTCGCGAAACCAAACTTGCTCTTTGCGCTTTCCTGGATTCTTGCAGATTCTGCCCTGTGGCATGTTTCACATGCCACACGGTCTTTGGACATCCTTGTAGCGTCTTTCACATGCCACACGGTCTTTGGATAGCCCTCCTTTGGGTCTTGTTGTATTCTCCAAGACGACGATTCTCTTTCAAATGTCGGACTTTGCTGGACTCTGCCCTCAAGATGGACTCTGATATCACGCCTGTCGAAGCCTTCGCCAAGTCCTCTCCTCCGCCTCCGCCCATGGTCCTTTCCCTCTGGGCCACCGCCATTCCTCCTCCAGCGCGATCCATCCCCTCGGCACACCGCAATGTAACACCGTTCGTGCCTGCACAGACAGCGACACAGACTGTGACCCCGAAAGTGGACATTCCACCGCCGGACTTGTCGATGGTACCGTCTATCACCAATGTCCTCCCACCGACCACTGCTGCCGGGGCCTCGTCTAAACCCCGCCGCCGTGTCCAGATCGAAGTGCCTGCACCGGCGGCCCCCACAGTAGTTCCTGCTCCTACGCCCGCAGTGGTACCTGGTCCGCCGCTCGCTGCGGTCCCTACTCCTCTGCCCGCGGCTGTGGCCCACTCGGCCCCCCCTAGTCCGCTCAGCAGCGTCACTGATTCGGACTCGGACTCAGACAAAGGGGTCGACGTTATTCCCCGTCCGAAAGAGGCGTCGCGCCTGACCTTGGAAGCACTTCGCAAACACATGAAGGTATCGTCCAGCGACCTCGCAAAAATCCAGGTATGTGACGTTTCGTATGTTGCACAATCGTTGCAAGCTAACAATCCCAGGATAATATCAAGAAACTAGCGAAGTTGCACCTCGATAGAGGGAATTTCCGGAGCCAAGACAAGACGAAGCTGAAGATTTTCTACGACGCCGTACGCCCATTTCTTTGGTCCCTGGCTCCCATTGACCACTCGGTAGATGGCGAAGGAATGTCCGATTTTGAGAAACTACCCCAAGAATTGGGCAACCAGCTGTCTCCTCGTAGCACATTTGAAGTCCAAGACAGCTAATCGCAAGATTGCCAATGTTCGAGCGGCACAGGAGGAGGCGGTTCGAGCGGCGCAGGAGCAAGTGCTCAGAGTAGCGCAAGCTACCGTCAATGCCAACCCTCCTCGCCGTGTCAAGGTACAGTTCCTTTGACTCTACGAGTCAGAATCTCACCCTTCTCTAGACTCAAGGTAGACTCTAGAATATTCCGTACATGTATACCCTTAAATCAGATTGAAATATGTTTTAATTTCTCGAAGATGAATTTGGACAATTCAGTTATCTGCCCGCCGTCTACTTGGTTTCACAGTTGCTGAACGTTCACATTCGGCATCTTCCTGATTTTCTTGGAGCAACTAGGCGGCCTCTCTTTGCTCCCAGGAACGGGATATCGTCACTCACAAGATCTACTGTCGGCTGCGCATAATAACCCCCCTTGGAACAAGCGCTTGTCGCCTCTCAATAAGTGTTTAAATGGGACACGCTCGCAGTATTTGCTACAAATTCCGTCCACCATGCACCCACGGCAGCATGCAGTTGGAACGTCGACGTCTGGGAGGGTAAGTTTTTCTTCGTCTCGTTTGGGCACCCGCTGAGGGCTTCCAGACCACCAAACACTTGAAGGCAATGGTCTACCCGACTGTCGGCAGCCCAACCGCCGTTTTGATCCCAGCAGTCCTCGTCAAGTGTAATGGCAAACCAACTCGCCACCCTCTCGTGGAAAATTTTATGCAGGGCCCGACCATAGAGCCATCCATACACGACGACGTATCTATGTACAACGACGTTGTGGGGGTGAGGCACCACCTCCCCTCGGGCTCCATCACCTACTCCCGCTTTCGCTTTTATTTCAAGCGGCATGCGGACCTTCCTCTCAATCCCAATGTGGGCGTGGGAGTGCGCGGTGATCTTGTCGTCATGCGAGTTGCAATGCACGACTTCTTTGACGTGGTCAACCTCCGTGCATCCGACCGCGCCATGACAGACATCGTTGCAACTGGGTGCGCACCTCCTCGCTGTCTTTCCCTTCCCATACTGATATGTGTTCAGCGTGGCAGAAATCCTTTGGGACTTTCAAGAGAACGGAACTCCTCTCCCCCTGCGGCTTCTGCCCATGCCCGAGGAAGCCGTAGAAATTGTTTAATGTATTCATCGTATAATATACCAATTCCTTCTCGCATATTTTACGCGGCAGAACAGAAGATAAGATTGTACGGTTTGGCACGGTCCGACATCTGACCGCGGATCACGATGATCAGCGATCAGTGCCACTTGCCTCCTCCCTCCTTCACGGATCTCTCTGTCGCGCTCCTGGTCCCACTCTGAGCTGCTGAACGTCTTACATTCAGCATCTCCAAGCTTTTCTCTGGCACACTTTACCAAGCGGACTTGTCGGCCTCTTTCTGCTCCCAGGAACGACGTCGCCACTCATGCGAGGATCGACGGTGCGCAGCTCACATTGTTCCCTTTAGAATGACTTGCCGAACAAGAACTTCCCAATACGTGTATGAATTTCACCGCTTAAAAGGGACACACTTACAAGAGTTCACCAATACCACCCTCTTCCACGACGCACTCGCAAAAGCTCCCTTCCAATATTTCACTCTCCTACGCCACGCAATGAGACCTCACTTGCCTCCAGTTCAATCGTCTGGGCGGGTAAGATTCCCTCTTCTCCTGATGGTTCATCCATCGAGCTTTATTTCTAGGCCACCAAAAACTTGAAGGCTATGGTATACCCGGCTTTGGGCTGCCCCACCCCCGTTTCCATCCCTGCAGTTATCGTCAGCAGCCTCAGCAAACCAGCCTACTACCCTCTGGTCGAGGGGTTCATGCAAGGTCCAACCGTAGCGCCTGAAATCCACGACCACGCTGTGTTGATCCAGCATCGTCTCCCATCGGGCGCTAGGGTGTACTCCACCTACCGGTGCTACTTCAAACAGCACACGTCCTTTCCACTCAATAAAAACGTGGGCTCGGGAGTGCGCGGCGACCTCGTTATTATGCGCGGGGCTCGCAAGAACTTCTTCAATGTGGTCAACATGCGGACTTCTGACCGCGCCATAGTTGACAAGGTTGTCACTAGGTAAGCCCCAGTCTTTTCTCCCTTGTTTCATTCTCATAATCCCAGCGTGTTCAGCATTGCAGAAAATATTCGGGAGTTTCAGCAGAATGGGACTCCCATCCCCGCGAGGATATTGACTATGCCGGAGACGAAAAAGAAGAGGACCATCTAATTACTGTACACCAATTTTCTCGGATTGTGTTTGGATCACGTCAATGTAGTCAAGAATATACCAAATTTTAATCTCATAATGCATTCAGTGCGAACAAATCATCCAAATGAATTACCAACGAGTGCATATTAAGCAGACTCAATTTTGCGCTGCCCATTTCCCAATTTGACCCGCACTGCGCGGTCCGATATCCGACCGGGGATCACCGATTATGTTATCACAATTTTGAGCCACTCGGCTCTTGTCTTTGACCGCCATTGCAAGCTGCTGAATGTTTTACATTCAGCATCTATCCAAGTACATTGAATCCAGCTGCCGAATGTGTTGCATTCCGCATCTCTCCGACCCTGTCACGCCCGACCCGTCGGCCTCGACGGTGTCGCCAGGCACACGCTTGCGATTCCGCCACTCACACGAGGATCTGCGCGCGCGCGTACAAACCCTTGTTCCCAATCTACCACAATGGCTTTGATAACAAACGCTTGTCCCAATCTGACACAACGGCTTCCTCATGAATTTTACAATTCGAATCTTTAAATGGGACACGTTCGGTGCAACCTTGCTCCAAAAGCCGTCTGCTACGCTGCTAATGCCATCCAACCGGGCCAGACTTCCCCATGCTAAACCTGGGAGGGTACGTTGTTCCCTTTCTTTCTCATTCACCCGTTGAGCGTTGGCAGGTCACCTTTTCCATTGACGCCATGGTATACCCGGCTGCTGCCGACCCGACCGCAGTTCCAGTTGCAGTTTTGCTTGTAGACAATCGGCCCACGCACTATCCGTTTGTCGAGAACGCCATGCAAGGTGTCACCACCAAAGGTGGGTACGTCCTCGGCCACGTCCATGACGTCCCGGTGTCGGTATGGCACCGCAACCCCCCCGACGATCTTGACGGCAATTTTGAGCTTTCTCGCTTCCACATCTTTTTCAAGAGGCATAGACAGCTCCCGGTCAACTGGCGAGTCGATCCCGATAGGCAACTGCGGGGGGATGTGGTCGTAATGAGAGCGGCACCAACTTCCGAAGATTTCATGAACAGGAATGTCGTCGACGTCCGTGATTCTTATCGTCCTCTTATCGACTTCGCGATTGAAAGGTACGCACGCCGCCTCTTCTCGTTTTCTCTCCCTTAGTGCCCTTTTGTTCAGTCTATTGCCCAGCCTGCAAGCCTTCCAAAACTACCAGACCCCCATCCCTTACTTGATCGTGGATTACGATATGCGTATGCGTATGCCAGGCTCCCCTTCTGTTGATTATGATATGCCAGAGTTCGCAGATGCCTAATCAAGAGTCTACCAATCCCACTTCCGTACCAATCCTCTCGCATTTCTCCCGGACCGTAGTTGTACCACTCGTTTAATGTAATCAGTATTATATACCAAATCTTCTTCCATTTTCTATTCGGCAGACAACGGGGAGAACCATCTTGAAATTATCCCACTCGTCCAAATTTTCGTGAACAATATCTCGATCAATGATGCTGTCATTCATCAAGATTGCAAAGCTGCCGCAACCTGCTTTTGCACCGCACCGCCCTCCTCTTACTCTCACTGTTCTGGTCGCCCAGCTGCGGAATGTTTTACATTCCGCATCTTTTTGTCGCAGTGTCGCACTGCGGCCGCCTCGTCTCGACCACCGTGTACTTTGGTTCTAACCTGCTGAACGTCTTACCTTCAGCATCTTACGACTTTTTTCTCTTCTGGCGCGCTTCACCGGGTGGCCTTGTCCAGCTCTGTTCACTCTCCCCAGGAACGGGACATCGCTACGGGACATCGCTACTCACAAGGATCGCCGTCGGCTGCGCTTGATACCCCCTTGATATCCGACCGAGTTATCACAATTGAGCCACTCCGCTCTTGTCCTTAGCCGCCATTGGCAAGCTGCTAAATGTAAAACATTCAGCATCTACTTACATTGCGTCGAGCTGCTGATTGTCTTACATTCCACATTTCTCCGACCCGTCGACCCCTTTGGTGTCGCCAGGCACACGCTTGCGCTTCCGCCACTCATGCGAGGATCTGCGTGCGCGTATAAACCCTTATTCTCAATCCACCACGCGCGTACAAATCCTTGTTCCCAATCTACCGCAACGGCTGTTAGAACAAACACTTTTCCCAATCTGATACAACGGCTTTCTCCTGAAATTACAATCCGCACAATGTTTAAATGGGACGCGCTCGCAAGGAGTGCATCAAAATTCCTTTTTTACCGCCCCGTTACTGTCTTCTCGCAGAATGAGACCATACCTCCCTCCAGTTGAACCATCTGGGAGGGTAAGATTTTCCCCTCTCATCTGTCCACCTGTTGAGCATACATATAGGTCATCGAATTCATGGGCGCCATGGCCTACCCGGCCTTGGGCAACCCAACCCCCGTTTCAATCCCAGTCGTCGTCATCAAAAACTGCGATAAGACGGTCCACTACCCTCTGGTCGAAGGCTTTATGCAGGATCCAACTATGGCGCCCACCATATACGACAGTCTTGTTACGGTGAAGCAGCGCCTATCCTCGGGTGGTGTCGTCTCCTCCCGTTTTCGTTGCTATTTCAAGCGGCATATGGGCCTCCCTCTCAATCTAAATGTGGGTTCGGGAGTGCGGGGCGATTTGGTGATCATGCGGGGCTCGTCCGAGGACTTTTTTGACGTGGTCGACCTTCAGCCTTCCGACCGCGCCATAGCAGACATCGTTTCTACTCTGTACGCCATCTCTTCCTCCTCATCTCTGTCTGTACTGACATTTGTTCAGTGCAGCAGCTTTCCTCGAGGACTGTCAGAGTGCTGGAACTCCCCTCCCCGTGCTCACGATAATGATGGTGAAACCGAAAATGGACAGCTAATTATCAATTGGGATGCAAATTCTCTGCTCGCATTTCTCCAGACCGTACTTGCACGATCGTTTTAATGTAGCCAACAATATCAATTTTTTCTCTGATTTTTTTAAACGGCGCGAATAGATCATTCAAACCTGTGAGTACCCTTGAAGCAGACCCAAATCCCGCGGCCTTGATTAAAATTTCGCGAGTCTGGAATGTGGCACTAGTGCTAGTTCCAAGCCCCGTTCTCACAATGTCTGCAGTCGACTTTTATTCGCTACTTTATGGTCAGAAATATTACTTGAGAAGGAGCGGACAAGAAAATAAAAAATCTGCAACAATCATTTTAATGAATTGAGTCAGGCCATCATATTTCTCCATACAAGTCTATGATGAATGTGAGTGCGGGAGGCAGTAGAACGCGATACCGCGTCAAGGGCTTGTGTCGGAGTTTGAAATTGGCAGAGCATTGCCGATCACCAGTCTGATATCCGACACGCTGCCATCAATTATGCCATCGCAATTTCATCCTCTTTACCTCGTCCACTACTCAGCTGCTGAATGTTTTACCTTCAGCATCTACATGCATAGAGCTGCCGAATGTTTTACATTCCGCATCTGTCCCACCCTGTGTCACGGCCGACCAGTCGGCCTCTTTGTCTTGAGCGGTCTCGTTTCCGCTGCTTCTTCAGGCGTCACAAGAAGCTTCCTGTCAATCTCTATGTTGATCCGCAAGAGAAGACATTTCGAGGCGATCTAGTTGTGATGTGGGCGGCATCGACGCACCACATGACGAATGTGGTCTCCCTCGGTCCTTTTGACCGCGTGCTCACGGACTTCCTCGTTGAGAGGTACGTGTAACTCTCTGTTTTCTTCCCGTATTGACGTTTGTGCAGTATGTTGCCCAGGCTTTGCGCCTTTCAAAAATATCAAATCCCCGTCCCCATGTTGTTGTCCATAGATATGGCGGGTTCGACTGACATGCCAGAAGTCTAGTCATCTCCCCACATACATGAATTCTCTCTCATGCGCGCATTACATGAATTCTCTCTCCAACCGTACTCGTACCACCCGTTTAACGTACATAGCAAAAATTATTAAGAACTGTAAATTACTTTGAATATGAGTCGACACTGAAATCACACCATATTTTGGATGCTTTGCCTTGGATTCCTCCTTGAATTCCACTGAGTCGTGAATTTGGATCCGTGCGGTAGAATCAGAGATCGACGATCACGCCATCACAATTGCTGTGCAAGCCACTCTTTGGTTCCGTCGTGACGTCGTCTTCCCTCCCGCCCAATTCCTCCCAACTGCCGAATGTCTTACATTTGGCATCTCTCCTGCTGCTCAATGTCTTGTATTCCACATCGATTCTAGCTGGCTTCTGTAACGCCCGATCGGTCAGCCTCTTTGCCGCCAGGCACAGGCTCATGCGAGGATCTGCGGTGACTGGCGTGTAGTGACTAACCCCCCGCGGAACAAGGCTTCTCGCACTCGCTTGGAGTATCACCGTCGCACTCGCTTTTGTCGCCCTCGCTTGGAGTATCGTCTCAACCTCTTGTTGCCACCAAGAACTCTGCAAAGTATCTCCCCTTGGAACAAAAAACTTGTGCTAATCACAACGGCCTTGTGCACAAACACTTGTCCTAATCTAATACAATGCCTATGTGACGAACTCGATCCTTAAATGGGACCCGCTCGCAATCGTTTGCTTTAAACTAATATCTCCTCGCACCGCGCTCCCACCTCATACAATGCTCTTCAACCAACACAACCTGCCTTGGGCTCAACCTGGAACGGTATGTTACTCAACTGCTTCTTTTTCGTGCCCCCGCTCAATGTTTTCAGGCGATACCATTTGTCCAGGGCATGTTGTACCCAGCGCTCGCCGACCCAACACTTTTCATGATCCCGGTCCTTCCCGTCGGTCATACACATTACCCCCTGATCGAGGCCGCGATGCAAGACTCGGAAATGCCAGGTTGCGTCCACAATGTCGTCGTGGAGGTTTGGCACAGAGACATCGCGGGTGGACTCGAGCGGTCTCGATTCCGCTGCTTCTTCAGGCCTCACAAGAAGTTTCCTATGCAGGCCGATTCGCAGGAGAAGACCTTCCCCGGCGACTTAGTTGTGATGCGGGCGGCATCGAAGCACCACACCACGAATGTGGACCATATTCGGGCTTTTGACCGAGACCTCATTGATTTCGTCGTTCAGACGTAAGACGACTTTCCCTCTTTTTCATTTCCCGCATTGACCTTTGCGCAGCCTGCTACTGAGGTTTCGCGCTTTTCAGAAATACGGAACCCCCATCCCCGCCTGGTCATCGATAGACAAGGAAAGCCTCGTTGACATGGCACACTAGTCATCTCTCCCACATACCCTCTCGTATAGAGTCTTCCGGACTGTACTCGTACCACTTGTTTTAATGCCAAATTTTAACTGAGATCCCGAGGCCTGCGTGTTCATGAAATTCCGCTATATAAACATACATATTTTGAAAATTTTTTGAATGGGTGGCAGCGGTCCGATATCCGACTTCCGATCACGATAGCGCGTGAGACACTCATCTCTTTTTCACCTCCACGTCAACATGCGTCGCTTCTGCTGCTGAATGTCTTACATTCAGCATCTCTCCTAGCTGGTCCTCCCTCTACATACTTCGCTTCCGCTGCTGAATATCTTACATTAAGCATTTCCTTTGTCACGTCCCTATTGGTCGTCCCCAGGCGACCGAGTCGACCTCTTTTCGTCGCTAGGATCCGGCCTGAACTGCTCAAAGTCGCCACTCATGCAAGGATCCCCTCGTCATATCCCACTCGGAACGTCTCATGAGTACATTGTGACCATCTTATTCCTCAATGCCAGGTACATGTATGTTCCAAGGATACTTGAATGGGACGCGCTCGCAGCGGCTTCTTCTCCTGTTCAAATCCCTCTGTTGCGCCCGCCCTTGCGAAATGTGTAGAGATAAAACGACCTCCAGATGGAGGTGAATAAAACACCGCGGGTAAGACGACAAGGCAGCAATTTGACCTAAAAACAAAGGCCAACGCAGATCCAAATGAGCGAGACAACAAACTGCAAAGATACTCCGACCTACAGAAGGTAAAGAAAACACCGCGGCAGAGACAAGGTACGCAGATCCAATAAGCGAAAAACAAGGTGCGGTGCCTGTGCAAAATAGACGCATTTGGTTGCACCAAGACAACGGCATCCAAGGCGGAACCGACGAGCCGTAACCAGTGGCACAACAAGGTCTGCAGATCCGCTGCGACTTTCCGCATGAGACACCGTACAAGGGACACAACGATGTCCAAAATGAGGAGCGCCGGACTTGGTTCAAAAGGCGGGGAATAACGCGCCAAAGTTGTCTCTCGATTTGCTCTCTACATTATTTCTTGATCAGCTCGTTCAGTCCTTATCGAAACCACATTTTCAACGTTTGACGTTGGAAAGATGCCAGAAGAAGACTCAGCAATGCCCGACTCCGTCGCGACCGACCCACAAGACACGAGCCCGAGCCCACAAGGAAGGGTAGGCAGCTGCGGTGAAGATGCGGCCTATGCTGACACTCCTTCAGCGGCGCATGGACGACGACACCCAGGAATTTACTGTGCTCAAACGTCGAGTGGTACCGGTGTTTAACGACCGAGACGTGGGGGATGTAAGTACCGGCCGAATTGGCCGTTCATCGCACTTGCGTTTACTGTAAACATATGCAGAAGGAAGCGGATTACTACAAACAGAAAGCCGCCGAACGGTCTGCCCAGGTTCAAGAAAATCAAAATTTCATGGTCGGGATGCGGGATCAAATGAAGGCCATGAGCATCGCCCTTCAACAGAATGCGGCTGAACATTCTACAATGGCGAAGGAGTTCCAGAAAGAGAAGGAAACGATGGTAAGAATTAGATGCACGCTTCTGTGAAGGACTCGCTGACCTTCTTTAGATGGCTGGCAACAAGGAGCTTGTTTCACAAGTTCAATCTTTCCGACAATGGGCGGAGTCGCAAATGGGTCAACAGCAGAATGCGGTAAGAATGCCAGTATTGTCAGCGCCAGCGAAAATTCGTGCTCAGATGTTCACAGTTTGTCGAGAACCAGGAGCTTCACCAACAGTTGCAATCCTCGCAAAAGGACAAGGAGGCGCAAGAGAAGAAAGCTAAAGAATTTGAGCGTAGAGCGGTACGATTTGCGTTCGCTGAGCGGATTAATCATTATTTTCTCTTGGCATATGTTCCAGGCCGATAAAGCCAACGAGGCGGCGGCATTGCGCGCGAAACTGGCGAATCAAGCCGCGGGACAAACTCCTCGTACTCGTAAAACCAAGATCATGGGCGATGCAGAAATGCGTGCTGTAGCGACGAAAATCCCCATCATTCCTTACGTTCCCATTCCGTGTCCAGGCCCCAACACTGGAGCTGGTAATTCAGGCCCCAACATTGGAGCTGATAATCGCAGTGCCGCACCAGCCGCTGCTGGGAGCACCACGCCGTTCTCTGGCGATATGGCCCAATTGGCTGCCGAAGTTGCCAGATTCATGCCTGGCGCCAGTGTCCACGTGGCGAGGTCTCCCAAGAAGAAGGTAAAGATTACTTCACTCGGCGACCGTGGGCTCGAAAACGACTGGAAGGCGAGCCCGTTTCGATGCAAAGAAATGGTCATCAATGCTGATTCTGATCATGACAGAGAGTATTGAGGGACACGAAGAAGGCAAAACGCGGCGTTGAAAACGACGAGCAATTCGTTCTCAAGGAGACCGCGACGGAGGCCGAAGTTCTCGCATGCGAAGGGGGTTCCTTGCAGCCACACTTGGACGACTACCGATTCGACTTCAACATCGGGTATCGCAATTCTCGTTGGAACCAATGCATTCTCGACAAAATCATCGTTCTCGCGCAGGCGGAAGGGAAACATTTAGATCCTGCCCCGAAGGAGTGGCTGTATGACAAGCTCCACGCACAGATGATCAGAGCTCGAGAGGCCTGGGCCAGACCTAACCCACGCGGCAACGAGTCGACGGAACAATCTATCGCCCGAGCCAATGCATACCGCGAGGATCGAGCCCTGAAATCGCGGGTGACTTCGAATAAGACGCGGGTAAGTGATCATGACGTGTGATTGATTCTGTTGACCAAAGATACATTTGAAGAAATTCAACTCGCGCATGGAAACTGTGGTATTCGTCATCAAGCTCAAAGCTGGGACAAATGCTCCCGATCTCAAGGCCTGGAAGAGAATCCTCCAGATGCTGATGTACCTCGACCATTCCGGGATGTCGTCGGAGGAGGAAACTGAGATTACGGAAGGGAACAACAGATCGACAGGCTTCAGGGTGAAGGTCTGTGTTTGGCGCGCCGAGGATGTGGGCCAATACTTGACCATGGTGGATGCGATGGGCAAGAAGCTTGTGGATGCGGGTCGAATGAAGCCCCAAGGACCCAAACCAGCCGCCAGACTCCGAGATGGTACACCGAGCGATTCTGGGGCTCCCAGGAGTCTACCCAGGTCCCTGTATAACGAGGCGTGGATCCAGAAGAATTCGGCGATTAGCCCGGTTTTCTACGATGACCTCAAGGTCTCCAAGGACATTTTCCACTTGCTGGTTGCGTCCGCCGACATGGTGCAGCAGAACTTGTAGATACGGCGCCCAATATTATGCGAATTTTTTGTGCTTTGAATTATAGATCGTGATATCGAAGCAGAAACCAGTGTTGCACGTAAGACGCTCAACAGTAGAGGTCAGAAACTCCAAGTCGAGTGTTGACCGTGAAACGTTCAACAGTTGAATAGAACCGTCGGGTGACAGGGACGACATCAGTGGCTGTGCGTGACAGTGACACATCCTGTCAATGGTCTCTCAGTCTGCCACCACCTCCACTTACTCGCGTTTTACGCGAGTGACTGAGCTCCTCCTATCCACTTTTAATCACTTGCTCGTGTATTAAGCTATCCACTGAATTTTACCTTGGCTATCTGCTCTTTGTCTCCGCAGTGGCAGTGGCTCTCGTCCAGCACTAGTACCATCTGGTAGATCGCGCATCCCAGTGATTTCGATCACAAAATAACTAAACTTCCACAGGTCGTCCTCGCTACCGTTGCTGTTCATGACCTCCCTTGACAGACCACTCACTTTTCCGGTTAGTCGATCACCTGCGATACTGACATGGAGATCTCATTTTCATAGACATCGACGTGCTTCGATGGCCACGTCCGTATTGGTGAAACGATTTTCGGGGTTCATGCCGGAAATCCAGAGCTATTTCTTGAGTTCCCTACACAAGCGCAGGCCCCAGGCCCTGCCCTCAATGCATTGGACGCGCCATTTCACCGAATTTCGTGGACGTCCATCCAATCCCCACACTGCATCTTCGTACCCCGCAATAATCCTTTCTACGGTCCTCTACTCGGCCGCCTCCGACGCCCTCGGAATGGATTTCCTCTTGTGAGACTCGAGGAACAACAAGAAATAATGGGGGGGAGTGGAGAACGGGGGTGGATCATGGACCCAGATCTCCGGGACTCCTGGCGCCGGCTCGAATCCCTACTCAGAACCGTCCTCAAAATCTTGCTGGAACTGGGGAGAGTTGGCGCGCCGGAAGGGATGCTGCCCTTCCTCCCCGAACGATATAACATATGGCCGACAAGGCATGGATACGGACATGCCGCTCCTGTCTCCACCCGTCGCATCGCCGCAGAAATCGTAGAGCGTTCGCGCAACGCCTTCATACCACTAATGGCTACAATATCATTGATGTTGTTCCTTCTCGATTCCCGAGGCCCGTCCAATTGGCGCGACCGTGTGCTCGATCAACTGAACTCTGAGAATATCGAGTATCAGGTCTTCGCAGACGTGGAAAATTGTGCAATAGGGGACAGGAATATCCCGAGGGTCGGCGGAATTCTCGACTTTTCCAATTGGGAAGACCAAAATGTCAATCGACGTCTCCAACAACATAAACTGGAACTTCTCGTTGAGTTGATCCATCGCGACGACCTCCCCATTCCGCTCTACTTTCACTGGGGGGAAATAAAAGACATGCCAGACTACCCCTTCCCTCGACACCTGAGGTCGGTAGGGTTTTATCCCGATTGGCAAGAAATTCGCTACTTGAGCGGTTTACCGGGGAAAGTCTCTTTCAGCCCTTGGAGAGAAGAACGCAACGGAATAATGTACTCCGAGCGAGATACTCGCCCCTACATACCACTGGCCATTCCCGAGTATTCTCCCATTTCCACCTGCGACCCCCCACCCCCCACCAGCGACGACCATCCTCCCTCGCGCCATACACCCATACCCCGCAGCTAGAAAAACACGGCGGTCAGCGAGACGCTTCCTTTTCCGGCCACGACCCCCTACCTCCTGCCACCAGCGACGACCCTACCCGATCTCCTAATGCACCCGTACCACTGCAGCCAGAAAAACACAGTGGTCAGCTGTACGGTGAAGACATACACAAATTTGTGGCTCGCCGACGGGCACGAAACGAGCAGTTGGCCGCGGTGGAGACGGCTAAAATGAAGGCAGAGCGCCTCCAACGAGAGGAAAATGCAGCCAAGGGAGCACCGCCAGGAAAAAAGGGCGCAAGAGTCTTCGTCTGGGAGGAGGACAACGGATTCTTGATTCACAGATCCGTAAACCGATCCTTGGCGGCCGATATGTGGGACGAATTCACGAACAATCAGCGCCTCTACGACGGCTTCAGTAACGAATGGGATCTGTGCGAAGCACTTGCTCCAGAGGAGGAGCCTCAAGACAACTACGACTCTGACGGTGGCTGCTGCCACATGGACGCCTTTCCCGAGCCGTCGGGTGTCTCGACAGAGCTGCTCCCCGAAGAAAGCATTGGACCACTCCCGACAAGCGAGGACATCATGCGCTCGCACGGCGTGGATTTCGAGCAGGGGGAGATCTACGGGGAGCCTCCTCCTTACCACCCAGACTATGACATAGCAGACATCCCATCCGCACATTTCGGCTTCACGAAACCGATCGCACCTGCAATCTATCCTGCTCCTCTCGATGTCAAACTCTGTCTCAAGTCTCTAGGAGACGAAAAGTGGACGAAGTTAGGACACACACAATATCAGCATCTGCCATCCTTTCTTTCCTTGCTTACGCCCTCGGCGACTATCAAGGACATACCGCAGGAGCTACTTGATTTGCGGCAGCCGGGGGCAGACGTTTCTTCAATGTCGAACTGGGCCGTTGCAGTTACCTTAGAGCGACTGAATAGCAATCTTTTTTATGTTCTCAGGCCCAAGGGTATTGGAATGGATAAGATCCATATCTTGCTGCCGAGCGCTGTGAGCACGTTGCAAGTTGTTCGAATGGGGTGGGGACCTGATCCCCAGGAAATTATTTTGCACCTACTCAAGCATGGTATCCAATTCCGAGTCTGTATTCGTGACAGCCTTGGTACCGAACCCCGACTTCCACCCACCGACAGATGCACCGGCCTAGGCTACCGTCGCGTGGGCTACAAGCCTACAGTGACTGACTTCGAAGTCTATGAAATGCTTCGCCGTCGGTTTTTGTTGTCACCTCGGGGTCGCGCCGCTCTGTTCGCTGGAGGAATTGTTGGGCGGTTAGCGAGGGAGGATATCCGCGACACACGCGCGTGCTTAGGCCCTAGTTCGGAGGTTTTCGTTACCGGCGTCCGCTTGTGGGATGGGCACAGTTCAATGGCGTATTGGGACGATGCGCTCACAGACGATGAAATCAACCTCATCTGCGGTGTGTATGAGATCGGTACAGGTGTGTCCCACTGATAAAATATAATTCGGTGCTTTGTGTAACTGTTTTTAGGTCGAAAGAGAAAGGTCGACGAGGCCATGCAAACGACCAGAGTGTCGTGGTGGCCCAAACCAAATGCATTCGATTCTTCGGGTATGAATATTGGCTGGTGGTCACCAGACTGCGAGCACTGGTTCCAGCAGCGTCTGGCACAGATCAAAAGCGGACAAGCTTTACTGAACAAGCAGGCGGATTGGAAGAGATTTATTCGGTTCTATCAGAAAACTCGACAGGTCGCTGAGAGCAATGAAAAGATCGCCGCGGAGTTTTTGAAAACGAGATCGACTATGTAGAATATCAGAATAATGTATACTGTATAGTCTTGTGTACTTGGATGCACAATTGAGACGTTTTGGATTGATAAATTGACTTGCAAGTTGCCAGGCGACGACGGATCAGTGGCTATGCAATCTGATGGGAGGTTCTTCTCTTCTCCCATCCTCTTGTTGGCGTTTATGCCTGCAACAGGTTTCTTGCAGTACAACTTGGCCTCGAGACTTGCTAGCATATACGCTGGTGACTTGTTCGTCTCACTCGCGACTCGTTCTCAGAATCTCACCAAAATGCTACTTCTCTTTGCTCACGTCCACTGCACACACTTGGCACCTACTCCTCGGCCACTGCCATTATGAGGCCTGTAGCTCCGCCTGGATCCAGTTGTGTAGCGCAAGGTCAAATTCAATGATTTCGTACGGTGCTCCCAAGTCCGCATCTGACTCATTTGATTGCCCAGGCGATCGTGTTTTTGGTTCCATTCGGCGGTACGAGAAGCGTGTATCCAGGCGAAAATCATCCACCAGTCTAGCAAGAGGGACCCACTGGACCTGTGCCGACGAGAAATTCTAGATCTATATTGCCGGCACCGCAAATGGAACGGGATCGGTCCAGTGCTCCTTCAAGACAAGGGCTTGATGACCGAGCCATTTCATTTGCGTTCAGAACAAGGCAACTCGCTTGTCGCTTGCCAGTAGTTGATCCTCTGTGCCTTGAATTGATGGGTATGCCATTGTATTTGGAACAAGGTAACTCCAGCTTAAATAGCTTCAGCTTGGTTAATATCCTCTGTGCATTCAATTTCCTACCTACATTGCTAGAACAAATACGCTCGCTCGCGCAAGCTCGAGACGTACAACGGTGACGTAAGCCTTTTTTTAACAGCCAGAAGCCTCTGACTGACACTCGCTTCTTGGATAATCAGCACGCTTGGTCCGCCAATGTGAGTCTCTTGTGCAGCTTTTGGATCGACGAGACTGAAGTATTTGAAAGCATTTCACGATTTCCAGCTCGTCCCTCTCCTTATTGGCGTGTTACGCTGACAACGAGCTGTTTTCTTGATCCAACGCTTCCTTCACACCAGCAGGGACGTGCTATCGTCATGCCTCCGCAACGAGAAGAGGTTGAAGCGGACGTCCGGGCGTTGGACAAGCAAATTGATGTTTTGTCGGCGGGCCTTCCGCCGATCGCTCAAACGCCAGCTGCTGGGCCCAAAAGATACGATGCCAGTGAGCTATAAAATATTCAATTGGGATTTCCGTTACTCACGATTTCACCAGCGCACATCTTCTCTCATCCAAGCGCAGACCTAGATCTGCTCGCCCAGATCACGACTTTGCTAGTCCTTACATGCAACATCATCATCGGGATCGCGGCCGCCCAGTGCGATTTCATCCTCGAGACCGTGAAGGTCATCATACAAGTCGCGATGTCGAGCATGGCTCCTGGTCACGAGAACGACACCAGGCGCGACTTGGTGTTGAAACAGCTCCCGCCATATCTCGCTGCGGTCGATGCGCCGAAAATCGACAGCCCCAACGGCGCTCGAAAGCGAGGAAATCGCGACTCCATTAGGATCCTTTCAGCGGCGCTGGTAGACCCCCACGAATACGTCCAGGTCTACTTCATTCTTGGGCCACAGAAACCCGATGTTGACGGGATTGATCATTATTCGCGCCCTTTGGTCGACGTCTTTCACATCATTTCTCCCACCGGGAGCTCGTCAACGGGTCGGGATGTAGATTTGACCGTTGTCTTGTCCATCAACGATCTACCGGCCGCTCGAAAAATGTCTGGCATAGCGGGTACCAAGTCAAATCCCATTTGCACCGTCTACAAACTCTACTATGCCCCGAACGTCTGGGATACCGATTTCCGGAGCCGGAACTACAGAGATGTGAGCTCTCTGCGTCAAAACACTCTTGATTGGAAGAATGCGTCCACGCTGCGAGAGCGCAATCAGATATTTAAAGAATCCGGTGTGCGCTGGCCAGAGTTATGGCGTCTTCCTTATTGGAATTCCACTCAAATGCCAGTCATTGACACCATGCACTGCGTTCCCGAATATTTGTAATGGGGGAAGGAGACCCATATCGCTTTCGAATGCAATTGACCTTCGTCCGATCCATCGAGTGAAGTTACTTTAGCTGATCGGAAAACAAAGTGGAGTGTAGATTTTCATATTCTTTTTTCGTAGATGCGGAATGTGTTTCTTTGTTGGTAGATTATTAACTGGAAAGCATTTTTGGATATAGAACGGTGCCCGCGCGTAAGACGTTCAGCAGCAATAATGCATTCCACATCTACGACTTTGTCCTCCTCTTCGGCCCGATCATGGCCTGGCGGTGTTTTCCATTCGAGCGTCTTATAGGCGCCCTCCAAAAGATCAACACCAACGATCACATCGGAGGCGAGCTGGAGGGGACCATCGTTCGCTCGTTTTGGCGTGGTGCTAATCTCCGACGACATCTCAGCCGCCCGGATTGCCCAGAACTTATCAAGCAGTTCAAGGTCCTGTTTGACCTTACGTTTTCTCCGCACCTTGATAGAAGCTCAGAGTCCCTTCCCAATGAAAACGGCAAGGATCGCGCTCACTATACGCATCAGGGGGTTAATTATTTGCGGGCGTCCACACATCTCGGTAACAGTCTCGTCATGTATTACCCTTCTTCCAGTGCAATGTCTCCAATTGCAGGAAGCATCCAACGCATTAGTGCCGAGGGCGAACAAACCTATTTCCACATTCAACGTCAGGCACCTCTCCCTCTAGGGAAATTTGACCCATTCCTCCCCTTCCCCCACTTCCCCGCCAAAACCTACTCGTCCTCGATGGACGACATAATCGACAAAATCCAGCCAATTTCAGTGCTTTCCCACTGTGCTCGGCTCGAATTTTCCCACGATCGCGCCGTAATTCTTGATCTGTCCAGGGTACGCTCAGTGTTCTCATAAATTCTGGTTGCTAACTTGCTGCAGCAATAAATCAAGTCCGACTGTGGAGCGTAGATAATCTTGATTTTTTCTTTCGTAGATGCAGAACGTCCCTCTGTGTTGGTAGATCACATGGAACCCATTTTTGACTCTAGAACGTGGTGCCGCACGTAAGACGTTCAGCAAATTATGGAGTGCGAAGTCAAGGAAGAGCCGAAGGTGAGGGAAAATAAGATCAGTGGCGATGCAGCCGGCTGCAGTCCGCTTTTGAGTCGTCCCACCATCCCCTTATTGGTGTTTTACACCAGTGATGGGCTCAGCTCGACGCAACTTACCAGCGTCTATCGCTGGTGACTTGGGTCCTACCCGGCTCACTTCCAAGGCCACTTCACCTGCGCAACTGGCGCACTTGCCAGCGGCGGCGTCACTTCCAACCTCACGGACAATTGTGCTGGTTGGGATGCAATATTCTCGTGTCGGTATTCCTTTCTGCGGCGGTCGAAAAGCATATTCTGATTCTGTCTTTCGTCAACTCAATTATCTTTGGATACAAACCGTCGGCTCAGAGGATTCTTTACATTCTGCAAACCGATTCATGATTGTAAGCTCCACCAAAGTCCGCCCACATTCACGTTCTTACCGGTTTGCAGCTTGATTGCTGCCAAGGCTCGCTGGCTGTATCGTATGCAATCATTTATTGGGGCAATTTCTCCCTTTCTTGTATAAATCCTCTCTCGGTTCACGAGGCAACGAAGAGACGAGCGGAGATCCTTATTGCAGGGTTTTGTATGCAATAGAAAAATAGCCGGGACTTGATTGAAGAATCTTATGCGTTCATCTAAAAATTTCTGTAGCTCCAGTTCATGGCGTGGGGTTCTGTGCTCATTTCAATACTTGTATTTTTTTCGCGAATACGAGATTGTCCCGTAGAATATGAACATATTTTCGGATTCAAACCTGGTGCATTTTGAGTGTAAGATAAATATCCGACTTGTGCCTTGTATTTGAGGATCAGTGGCGATGCAGTCGGATGTGGTCCGCTTTGTAGTCCTCTCCCATCCTCCCATCCTCTTGCCGGCGTCTTACGCCAGTGACAGGCCTCTTGCAGCTCGATTAGCCTGGAGACTTGCTAGCGTATACGCTGGTGACTTGCTCGTCTCATCTGCGACTCGTTCTCATCAAGACCACCACCTAGTGCCACTTGGTTTCGCCATGTCCAATCCTCTGCACAAACTTGGCAGCATACTCTGGGAACCGATTGCTCGGTCACTGCCATTGTTCTAGGGCTCGATGGTTCTTCGTGGACTCTCCGTCCAGAGATCCCGCGGCGAAGTCGAGGTCAATGATTTTGTACGATGCTTGAAATTCATAATCAGACGGATTAATTTGTTAGGCAATTGTTCTTTGATCATTTGAGAAAGATCTGGCGGCGACTCTCAGCTTTTTGGGGTAGGTCTACCCTGTGTCCTCAAAATTCATCCGCTGATAACAAAGTCTAGCGGAGCGGTCGCGATTGGCCTTGTGTAACTGATCAGTTTTACATACACCATGTACCGCGGGCGAGAAAGAAATATACAAAGGTGATTATTGTCCGCCATCCACGAGGAAGATTGCAATACCTTGCCTGCCGAATTTTCATGAGACCGCAATCTTCAGTGGTGTCCTTGCACCGGAACACTGTTGTTTTTAAGGTCCCTCTTTCTCAAGAGGTTCCATTACTATTACTAGCAGTGTACCCTTGCAATTGCGAAGAGCAGCAGCTCATGTATTTTGGCTCTGAAAGCGCCTCAAGGGCGCTCGCTATTTATTTGTTTTTTTTTTCGCGGGGAGCCTACGTCGACTAGGGGAGTTTCTGCCCAAAGTTCTACGATGCTGCCTCTGCCCTTGGCTCTTGTCTCGGTTTCTCCGTGGCCCTCCTCTGCTTATGAGGAGCACATCGCAAAGCCACGGCTATTTATTTTATTTTATTTGGGAATGTCCCTCTGGGATTGGACCTCGTTCTCAAAACTGGGACGAGGTAGAACTTAATCCCTCCGGGATTTTATTACTCCATCGTGTGGGTATCAGCACCCATGATTTGCTTTCTCGTCGCATTTTGATTTGGAATTTTTTTTTACTGCAACAAGAACGCTGGCTCAATGATTATCTACAGCTACAACGACAGTATTCTACATTCGAATCCGAATAGCAAGCCAAAGAAAAAAAGCTACAAGCAGGACCGGTACGTAATCTAATCTACAAAATATGCTGTGTCTGATATGCTACAGTTTATACATCGGACTTGAAATCAAGTCGCGCGTCAAGAAAGCGTCGCAGAACAAGATCGGAGCTCAATGCCAGACTCTGCGATACTCGGCGGAATATTTCGCGCATCGCCTCCGCGGACGAAGAATTCTGCTGTAGAGACAGCTCGATATAGCGACGAAGGAGAAAGGTAAACCAAAAATACTCACAATGTCGCCTCATTTTCACCTAGCTCCACCAGGCACTTCCGCGCGATTTCCTCACACTCCTCAAGCGAGCCCCCCGGACGCATGAAGTAGTACTCGCGATGTCTGCGGCCACACGAGCAGGGCTGCTGAAATTTTACGCGTTTATACCCTTTCTCTTGCAGCCGCAAATGAATCACTCGCTCTGGACAAATGCATAATCCGATCGAGAGGGAAACATAAAAGCAGCAGCTCACCAGCAATGAGACGACGCTCGAGGTTCTCAAAAGCCACAAACCACAACTGTATTCTTCCCCCGACCTTGCAAGCATGATAATCCAGCTGTCTGCGAGGCACGCAGGTGCTCACCCCCCACTTCACCATGAGGCGGCCGTTGTGGATATGCGCCGTAAAGTAGACGCCGCCAGGACCCTCTTTGAGGAAGCGGACGTGCGGGTCGAGCGCGAGAAGCGCCGGTATCTGCTCCTCGGGCTCGAATCTGCGGCTGCAGGCCATGAAGATCTGCAGCGAGGAAAAACGGAAATCCAACTTACATTCTCTGAAGCCGGCGCTTTTGTGCTGGTGTCCGTGTCGGTGTGCGCGGCATGGTAGGCAGAGATGCGCAGAGTAGTGTGAGCACGAACGATATTTGCACTTTTCGTGGATGCGGGTGGACGTCGGACAGTCGCCTTCGATATTCTGCGGCAGCAGGGTTGTACGTCGGGTAGAACAAATTCAAGAAACCAAAAACCGGAGGAACCGGGCAGCTCAGCGTGATGCGACGGCAACTCAGCGGTGCACTAGCGGAGGCCTAGACGGAAGACGCGAGCGGCAGACGGTACGGCGAATTCAGGTGGAATGGCACAGAGAAGCAATGTCCGTAATGAACGAGGTTTTCTGCAACTCCACGGATGGGCGCGCTCTCATCGGTCTCGTGAAGCGCACACCCTCGCCAGTCGACTAAGATGATCAATTGGACGGGTGTGAGTGGGCGGTGGGCTCACTGTTGCCGAGTGCATTCGTGCCAGAAGCGGCCGACGCCGACCAAACACCTGCAAATGCTTTCCCCTCCCTCATACCACCACCATCGACGTCTTCCCTGTGGACACCACCTTCTTCGTCTCGCTGACCCGCCAGCCAGCTGTTTCTCCTGTGTCTCGTGGACGCATATAGGACTCGACGCATTCTCTGCGTTCCACTTTGCTGCTTCAAGACTCCAAAATCACGAAACATTCAAGACTTGGACGTCATCCACAGCCGCTTACTTGCTTTCGCACATCTCTCCATCGCAAACTCCAGCTAGGGGCGTCCTCACCGTCAGCGCGCCATAGCCACCAAAACACCCCAAACTCCGGCGCGCGCTGAAGCTCCCGTATACTTCCACCTTCCACCGGCGCGCAGGAACGACCACCAGCGGGCGGAACGCTTTTGCACCCAGGGCAAGCGAGCAGCCCATTGTATACTTGCGTGTGTAGATTTGGGCTGCAGGCGAAGGATCGGAATGGGTTCAGCGATCCGTGCGTCTCCTTCCCTTTCTTCTCCCCCCTTCATTTCTGCATTTTGATGTTATGATGCTTATAATTTCCGCGCGCAGCTTCGTCGTCGCCTCCTTCCTCTTCACGCGACACCGAACTCCCGTCGCCCGTCGCCAAAAAGACCCTGAATCATTATCTTCGTCTTTTCTCGTCTCACCTTCACCCCCTCCGCTCTCTCACACTCCTTCCTTCCTCTATCGAAGGCGTGGGCACCTTTCGCTCACACATCGCCCCCTCATTATCCGAATTCGAGGACAACGGCGAGCTCTCATCTGCTTCGTCCTCTTCTTCCAAGGGTGAGGAGGGTGAGGGTGATTCTGGCGAGGAGGGAGGCGATTCGGACGAGGAGTGTGAGGGCGAGGAGCGTACGTACTTTTTCATTGCTTCCCATTCCCTTGCTTCCTGGTGTCTTTTTTCTGCCCTGAACGCCGCTGACTTCCCTCTTCTCTGCAGCCGTCGCCGTAGACCTTGGCGCCGACCTGGACGCAGACGCAGACGACCACGAGCAGCATCTCCAACCACGGACGCCCACGACGCGCCTACACCTGCACCCACCGGATATAAACACCAGCCCCGGCTCGCAGACGCCTACCGCCTCGACCGGGTGCGCTGACGACGCCGGCGCAG
Source organism: Mycena galopus ATCC 62051 (assembly GCA_014925785.1). Lineage (NCBI taxonomy): Eukaryota > Fungi > Basidiomycota > Agaricomycetes > Agaricales > Mycenaceae > Mycena > Mycena galopus. Next base: position 304,559 of record WIQG01000148.1, read on the forward strand.
CCGTCCTCTGGTGCTGCTGCTCCTACCGCTACTGGCACAGCGACCTCCGCCGGTACGAGCGGGGATGCAGGTGCGGGTGTAGCTTCTACCGCTGGCGGCGAGCGAGTCCAGAAATGGGCAAGAAGCGCCCGTCGTTCATCGCGCTCCCGCTGCTCCGCAAGTCCCTCAAATCACGCTCGCGGTCGACGACGCCGCGGGAGGCGAGCGCGGGCAGCACGGGCAGCGGCAGTGGGGACAGGCAAGGGAGGAAGGGCAGGGGGGAAGAGAAGAAGGCGCCACCGCTGCAGCAGCAGGGTGATGCTGGCAAGCAGCGGAAGTAGGCAGGGAGGGGATGCAGGAAACCGCAGCGCTCGTACCCGCTCGGGACGGACGTCGGCTTGCGCTGCCTGGTGGGGGGTGCAAGAATGATATCGTCGGGATTGTGATGCTCGAGATTGCGAGCGCAGAGGATCTCCCGCATTAAAGAACAGTACATGTCATCTTTCATTGTCCGTCTCGTTCGTAATATCTATCCTTGGCTTCGTCAACGCGCGCGGCACTAAATGTTTCTAAGACAGGATTTCGATATGTAGTATTGTATTAGATGCAAGAATGAATAATTTCCAAGCCTTGGAATAGCGGTTCAATGCCGACAGGCCCCTCCACATCTCTAGGGCACGACAGTGAATTTGAATTCTGACCCTCAATTGAATGCCTGGAGTTTAGATCTCTCATTTGGAACTCCAATCCATTGCCGTAGATGCAAATTAAATGCTGCAGGCAGGCCATCCTACGACAATGATACGCTCATCGTCCGACAATTTTACACTCGTCGTACAACAGTCCTGCGCTCATCGTACGAAAATCCGACGCTCGTCTTACGACGATCCGACGACAGTCCGACGACCAAATTTCGGGCCAATCGAAACTGGTAGTTTCGGTTCACATTTCGGTTTGACCTGAGATTAAAACCGAAACCCCAAGTTGCGGATGAGCCGAAATAAGAACCGAAACTTGAAATTTCGGGTTCTAGTTTCAGTGCAACTGAAATTTTGAGTATCGGGCGCACCTTTTTAAATACCGAAACCTCAAGTTTCGGTTCCAAATTCCAGTCAAGCTGATTTGGAAACTGAAATTTTACGTTTCAGATAAGTTTCAGCCTGACTGAAAGCGGATTTTATTCAACAGATTTTAGTTCTCAACTCGGGGCAACTGAAACTTTGTAAATAAGATGGAATTTCGGTGGACTTGAAGCTCAACTCGGAACTTGGAGTTCCGGAACAAATCTCCGTTGACCCGAAATTTGGGAAATTGCGGTGTGCCTGGCATCAGCCGACGTCAAGACGGGTCGCTGCGCTCTGCACGTGGCAGGGTCCTTTCTTCTTTCCGCCGCTTTCCCTCACCCTCCTTCCGCTTTTTTGTCTTGTCTCGCTCTCGTTCTATTCTTCTCTTATCCCTTTTGTGCTTGCTTTGCTTTCATTCCTTACGATGCCCGGCGCGACTTCGACCTTTTCTTCCCTCCTCTGCTTTGTTCTGCTGGCTCTGGAACCAGCCTCGGCCGTGCACCTCACCTTCAAAGTCGCCCCGCCCCGAGTCGCAGCTGCATCAGCTAACCCCAACGACAACCTCATTAACACGGCCAATCTGCGGTACAGCACGAATATCAGCATTGCCGGGAACGTCGTCAACGTCCTCATCGACACGGGCAGCACGGACCTGTGGGTGATGCCGCCGCAGGGCCTGACGAACTTCAACGACACGGGGCTGAGCACGACCCTGCGCTACGGCACCGGCGCAAACTTTGTCACTGGTGACATCGGTATCGGCGCGTTCCAGCTCAACGGAGGCGAGTTTGCCGTCACGGAGCAGGGTGCGTGGTCGTCTTTCACCATCTCAATTAAAACTAATACCCGTGACGCCCCAGCCTACCTCCAAGGTACCTCCGAAGCCGGTGAAGCCGCCGACTTCGCGCAGGGGCACTTTGGCATCCTCGGCCTCGGATTCGACACCCCCGGCGCCTCCTTCATCAACGCCGCCGTCCAGACCGCCCTCGGCACCACCTCCACTGCCGGCCAATCCGTCCTCTCCAACATCTTCGCGCAGAACCCTTCCCAAAGCGATTACATCGGCATCGCCTTGTCGCGGACGGGCGACCAGGAGGGGACGGCGGACGGGAGCTTGACGATTGCGGAGTACGATAGCGACTATGCGAGTGTGGCGGGGACGCCGCAGATCCCGCAGACGCCTGCGGGCGCGGGGGTGTGGAGTATTACGCTTGACTCGCTGAGCGTGGGCGGGACGAAGATCCCGTGGACGAGCACGATCCCGAGCGCGCCGGCTGGGAAGGACATCGTGTTGCTCGATACCGGGTGCGTGGTGCCCCCCTCCCTCTCGCCCTATCTATTCTCGCTGATGTAACGTATCATGTCGCGCAGAACGACCAACATCCTGATGCCCGAAGCCCAAGTGACCGCGATCTACTCGTCCATCCCCGGCGCTGTGCTGCAGCAGGACTCGACCAACATCCCGCTCGTGCAGTTTGGCACGATGACCGACGTGACCCGCGCACCGCGCAGGTTGAGGTTGTCGCGGTGTTTGGGTGCGTGTCGCGTCTTTTCCGGTTCGCTCTTCTATTCTGCTGGCCTCTTGCTTATACCTTGGTGTTCGCCATCCACCCCCTTGACGTGACCGAGACGTAGATCCTCACCTCCCCGGAAGGGACACATAACTTCACCGTTTGCGTCAATGCATACACCGACATTGGGACGATTGCGGGGGGCGAGGCGGATGCGCTGGTGAGTGCGTTTTCCTTGGTGGTTTTCGCTATGGCTGTAGGTGGAGGATTGCTTTCGTCTATTCTGCGGTGGAAGAAAGTGTTATTCTTTGGCTGGAGGGAAGTATTCGTATTCTTCGAGCTGAGGTGTATTCTTCGAGTCGGGGGTACTCTTCGAACTGCCACCTTCCCCGTATTCTTGAATTCCGACCATGCCATTCTTTTGAAAAACCTCTTTATTTTTTCTGCAAGCACTTACTGTCGCCCCCCCTCTCCCCAGTTCGGTGACAGCTTCCTGCGAAACTTGTACACTGGGTGAGTCATCCGCTCTCTCTCTGTTTGCTTTTTTTCGTTCGTGCGAGCTGACGCGCTCGCTCTCCCTCGCTCGCCTTCCGTCCTCACGCCGAAGCTCCCCCCTTTCTTGGTGCTCGCTCCTCTTCCACTCGCTGACGCGCCCCCTTTCTTCGTGCTCACTCATTGTGCCAGAGAGTACTTGGTTGGTCTGCAGGATGGGGTTGAAGGTGCGTCGCTCGTTTGTTTAGCTTACTTTTCTTTGGGAATTCTCCCTCTCTCAATATTTGGTCGGGATCCTTGCAATATATATCTATTTCCCGTTCGCACCGAGCCATCGAGGGTCTGTTTTCCTTCGTGTGGCCACCGACTGCCAATCAAGTCAATGACCAAAGCCATCCCACCTCTTCTTGCACCATTTCCAAGGTGGCCTGAAATGGCTTGACCGAGACCTCGTGCGACCGTAGACCCCTCGTGGAATGGTGGACCTTAACGCAGGGTCAGCAACGTAAAAGGGGGGGAAAATACACCCTGGGTGCTTACTCGGCCCCGCGTCACATTATTGCGGACGGATGACGTTGGGAAAGATTCCTCATGGTAGATCAAGCAGAGAAATTGGGCAGGATTGATATACTTAGTCCCGCTCGGGGTTCGGTCAGAGTCAGATGAATGAAAGGATCGCGACTTCCTGCTTGGTCCTATGGCCGCGGCATGAGGCAGCCGATTCCAATCGTTTTGGGCAAAGGGCATCATAGAGAAAATTCCCCTCGAGCCAACGGTAGACATGCCACGTCTGTGGCACACCGCAACGGATCGATCCATTGCCGCCATATAAGCAGACGAATCCACACGCAACCATTATAGCCGCTCACAAGTCGCTTGAAAGCCCCGAATTCGAACACGTCGGCCGGACAGGAAAGCAAAAACTGAGAGAAACAACACCCGAGTACTGAGGGTAGAAGTTCAAGCATACAAGGCACCGGAGGTCTCCCTGATCTCTGCACGAGGGGATGGGGAATCTAACGAAAACTTTAAAGCCTAAAGAGCGGATATAAATCCGAATGGGTTACTTGAGACTTTTACGCACTCTTGACAGAGACTCCATAATCACTGATGCCTCAGGCACGTACCTTTGTGCACATTTGAGTTCTGCCGATTCCGTCGCGATCGCGTGCACAGTGGCGGGAAGTTTCCAAGACATCAGCGCCCCACAAAAATCGGGGGATGGAGAGTGAACATTGTTGAAGTTCTACCATATGGATTCGTCGATGAGCACTGTGAATCACCCGCATTGCATGGGCGCGGTGGCTGCACAACAAAGAAGCAAGCTGTGCATGCCGCCAGAAGAACCCGTGGTGGGCGAAATGGAAATATGGAAACGTAAAACGTCAGGTTGTTCATTTGCCTTTCAGACTTTGAAGGGAAAACATTGTGAGCCTATTCACTGCCCTACATCACTCTAGTGGGCAGTAGATCGATAAATTGCAGCGGGAGCGACCTGTATCAAGCTCACTGTGGCGCACTGCCCAGGATCCACGTACCCTCACGTCACCTCCTCTGCAACGTGTGACCCCTGGCGTCTCGTGTGGATCAGCGTAACCGAGTTAGTTCCCTGTGTCGGCATCGCACGCGCCTTTTTAACACTGGTAGCTTTTTCGTTTTTGACCCTCCCCCCTTCCCGCTTGCCCGCTACACGATGAGTGGAAATCCAAACAGCATGCCTACCTCGCCTCTGCCCATTGGGTCGACGCACCTAACTGTCCTCCTCAGTGCGCTCGCAGACGTCGACTTCCGACAGAAGGATTTGGCAGCGGCGCAGTGGCGCCTGAAACAGGTGGCCTTAGCGACATTTGGGGTGCCAGTGGGGGTGGCTACACTTGCGAGTGCGAGTCATAGGAGACGCGTCTTGTTGGTGGACGTTCGGCAGCTGGGATCCTTCTCTAAACCTCTCTCGCTCCCTCCATGTACGCGAAATTCTGACTTCGATTTGCACAGATCTCCACACATACTTCCCGGGCCAAGGGGTAGCGTCCCCGGCAGGAGCGAATGCTGGGGTTGTAAGTCATTTTTTATTGTCTCATGGTCTCTACACATAGAATTTGATTTGGACCAGAGACGCGGCACTTGCCAATTCGGAATTTGACTTTTTACTTGGCGCGATGCCTTCTAGGTTCCGAGCTCTTTTTTGAGTCCCGGTCCCTCGGTCGAAGACGCGTTTCAAGTCTTGTTTTCCCGCCGTTGCTGCTGCTTCGTTCAGTCTCGGAACTCGAAGGCTGACTTGCTGAATTCGCAGCTCGCTTCGTCCCCCTTTACAGCCATCAACACCCAAAACCAGTGGAGGCACGCCAGCCACATGCGGGGAGCTGTAGGTACGGTTCACAGTGTCTTCCGGTGGGGAATGTATACCGATTCAGACATTCCAGCAGCCGGTCCCCCAACCACCACCCCATTGCATAGCCTCAACCATGCATACACGGTCCCTGCTGCAGCGCCCGCTACCACTTCGATCTCAACTTACACCCCGGCCTCCATGAACACGACAAGCACCCGGTACTGCGAGCGCGAGACCTCAAAACAATCTTCTCGGCATTCAACGTCTGGAATGGCAAAAATGTCGATGAAACGCACCACCGCGTCTGTACCCGGGTCCTTGTCGGCGTCGATCCCGGCAATGTCACATCCACCCTTCACAGAAAAATGCACCAGGATGGCGAAGAGGATGAATCAGAACACCAAGGTTGTTGAGATTCAAGGGACGGTGGGGTATTCTCGCAGCCATGCGGGACACGCGCCTGCAATGGGGGATGGTTATTCGGAGGCGGATTCGTCGGCTGCGAATGCGGGGAGATTGCCATTACGAAGGGTGAAGCCTGAAGATTGGTTGGTTTAGGCCTGTCACCGGCACGGCCGTGGATTCAACGGCATTTACAGCACGGGCTGCGCGCAAAACGGCCGTTAAGACAGTATGAAACAGCCGGAAAGGTGCCACGGACTTCCACGGGCACCAAAATGAATTGAACTTGCATTTGAAGGCATTAGTATGGCATTTATACTGTCCAATAAAGAACAGGGAGCACAACTTGGTTCGAAATGTTGACAAAGACACAGCTTGAGACAAAAATGATCGAAAAAGCACAACTTGGGCGAAGGTTCTGCAGATAAAAACACAACCAGTAAGATGATTTCAAAAGAATTACAACATTCATGATGGAGCCAGATGGACTGAGTGGGGATGCACACCTTAGAACACCTGAGCAGAAAAGACACTCACCGTAGTCACCGGTCAAAGCACCTGTAAAATCAAGGGGTAGAAAAAAAGACACAACTTCGAAGAAAGAGCAACAAAAGGACCCACCTTGAGTTGACCTTGACCGCGACCTAATCTCGGCTGCAGATCTTCTCGGGGTTCGGCCGGAAGACTCCGTGATTTGGGGCAGAAACATCAGGAAAATCTCACTTTGCTAGGTTGCTCTCAGTAGCTTCAGTAGAAGTGGTAGCCTGGTAGGCAAGTCCCCAAATACTTAGCTCTTGGTAGCTGCCACACAAGCTCAGTAGCACCTGGTAGCTATCATACAAAACTCAGTAGCACCTGGTAGCACTGGGTAGGAATTGCTACCAGATGCTACTGGCGCTACAGAGCACTGGTTTCTGGGAGACAATAAAACAAAAGATAATGTAGTTATTGAATCACTCTTGCTGTGGGCTTTCATTGCATACTCTTCTGGGCCACCCTTGATGATATTCCTACAATTAGACTAGCAACCTACTTATTGGCTTAATGGAATGTTCGCAGCCAGAATCGAACGGGGAACCTCTTCAGAACATATAAATTTCAAGAGGTACAAAATTACCACTACACTAAGAGACCATAGAAAATGTGCTCCATCATCAACCCACCTGGACGGACATCATCAGGAAAATCTCACTTTGCTAGGTTGCTCTCAGTAGCTTCAGTAGAAGTGGTAGCCTGGTAGGCAAGTCCCTAAATACTTAGCTCTTGGTAGCTGCCACACAAGCTCAGTAGCACCTGGTAGCTATCATACAAAACTCAGTAGCACCTGGTAGCACTGGGTAGGAATTGCTACCAGATGCTACTGGCGCTACAGAGCACCGGTTTCTGGGAGACAATAAAACAAAAGATAATGTGGTTATTGAATCACTCTTGCTGTGGGCTTTCATTGCATACTCTTCTGGGCCACCCTTGATGATATTCCTACAATTAGACTAGCAACCTACTTATTGGCTTAATGGAATGTTCGCAGCCAGAATCGAACGGGGAACCTCTTCAGAACATATAAATTTCAAGAGGTACAAAATTACCACTACACTAAGAGACCATAGAAAATGTGCTCCATCATCAACCCACCTGGACGGACATCTGTGCTTGCTAACCTCACTTGGTCTCAACAAGTTCATGCTACATGTCAAAATCAAATTATAGTCGAGAGGCTCCATACCATGATTATTGACTAAGTCTGGGTACTGGGGTCAGCTTGAGTCCAATAATCATCTTGAATTCCACTAGGTCAATCAGGTGAGATTAGAGATGGTGGTTTCACATTAAATCTCATCTGTTAAGTGGTTGCTTCTCAATCAACCCAACTTGAAGCTTGATCGGTCTGTGAATTCCTTGTCCCAATCTCATATGTTGTGAGCTGTATGTTATTGGTATGATGGCCTGACTGTTGGAATTTTGAGTCAGTTGCTTGCTGTCACCGGCACTGTGATTTCCGGGTGCTATACACAGGCATGCCTGGTTTCTTGCATTCACTGTACATTCATCATGCCTGGCCTCACATTTTTTCTGTCCTCTCCACCTAGATATATTCCTATTGCATAAGTACTCACAAATTTTTAATGACTCCCTACATGTTTGTGAGGGACTTCTACTGTCTCCCGAGTGATGGACGTGGACATGCTGATTTTTACATTGACTTCCCTTTAGAATGAACATTACAGATTCGCAATTTTACATTAATATGAAACCTGCAATAATATGTCCAGATATCCTTACAACATTACTGAGAGCAACTGAGCATTTCATACAGTACTATGTAGTGCTACCAAGGACAGCATAGCAGACTACTGAGTGCTACCCAGCCAACATACAACCCTACTGAATGCTACCAAGGCAGCGTACCAATGCTACCAATGCTACCAAGCCACCTACCAAATCTACCAGTGCTACTGGTGCTACCAGACACTACCAGTCAAACGGTGCACTGCTACCAGAGCTACTGGGAGTAGATAGCACTGGCTGTATGCAACCAAGCAATTTACGGTTTCCTGATGATCTGTGCTTGCTAACCTCACTTGGTCTCAACAAGTTCATGCTACATGTCAAAATCAAATTATAGTCGAGAGGCTCCATACCATGATTATTGACTAAGTCTGGGTACTGGGGTCAGCTTGAGTCCAATAATCATCTTGAATTCCACTAGGTCAATCAGGTGAGATTAGAGATGGTGGTTTCACATTAAATCTCATCTGTTAAGTGGTTGCTTCTCAATCAACCCAACTTGAAGCTTGATCGGTCTGTGAATTCCTTGTCCCAATCTCATATGTTGTGAGCTGTATGTTATTGGTATGGTGGCCTGACTGTTGGAATTTTGAGTCAGTTGCTTGCTGTCACCGGCACTGTGATTTCCGGGTGCTATACACAGGCATGCCTGGTTTCTTGCATTCACTGTACATTCATCATGCCTGGCCTCACATTTTTTCTGTCCTCTCCACCTAGATATATTCCTATTGCATAAGTACTCACAAATTTTTAATGAGTCCCTACATGTTTGTGAGGGACTTCTACTGTCTCCCGAGTGATGGACGTGGACATGCTGATTTTTACATTGACTTCTCTTTAGAATGAACATTACAGATTCGCAATTTTACATTAGTATGAAACCTGCAATAATATATCCAGATATCCTTACAACATTACTGAGAGCAACTGAGCATTTCATACAGTACTATGTAGTGCTACCAAGGACAGCATAGCAGACTACTGAGTGCTACCCAGCCAACATACAACCCTACTGAATGCTACCAAGGCAGCATACCAAATCTACCAATGCTACCAAGCCACCTACCAAATCTACCAGTGCTACTGGCGCTACCAGACACTACCAGTCAAACGGTGCACTGCTACCAGAGCTACTGGGAGTAGATAGCACTGGCTGTATGCAACCAAGCAATTTACGGTTTCCTGATGAACATAAAAAACGGTTTGTAAGAACTCACTATTCTTACGATACACGCAGTGCAAGCCGTCACAATCTATGGGGTATTGGTTTGCCGTATGGTGTACAAGTGTAAGAAGTAAAGTTGTCTATGTTTGTCTACACCCTGTGATTTATAGCTTATGATGGCCGTGATCGGCCCATCATATGTAAATGTTAATAATCCACAACACCATTAACCTATCAATGGCGTATTCCTCCAATAAATACAGACATTTCGGGTCTGTGGTCATTTCATCAACTATATTATAGTTGATATGCAGGGGTCCTGGTTCAGGCCCCTTACACTCTCCCACCTTAGACTGAATCACAGTCTACAAATACCAAAACCGCGAACATTGATCATGTTCGAAATTATCAAGATATCCACGTAGGATTGCTTCGTCAAGCACGAAACACGCACATCGGAAAAATGGCATTCCCTGCTGAGCTGCACGCATTATGGGTTGTTTGGGTGGTAAAATGTCCCCTCAGCGTGGCCACTGTTGTTGAATAAATTTTCAACTGCAGATCTGGAGAGCCATTTGCTATACCAAGCAACTTTGTCGAGTCTGGTAACGACTCATCTTCTTTTACTCCATGTCGTGGAGTCATCTTTGCTTGCTCGCCACATTGAGTTGAACATTGAAGCATTGTTCGACTCTTTAACTGAAATCGGCATACAGCTGCCATTCTCCATTCCAAGGTGCAAGATTTCACCATCCTGGACAATTTCCAAGCTAATTCTTGGGTCCTGTACCCGTGCAACTTCTTTGGGGTAACCCTCGCAATCTCCTTGCCATAGACGCTGGAGTTCCCGCGCTCTATGAGGTACCCGAAATAATTGGACATTTCCAATTCACTTATTCCTATTGATGTTGAGATGCATATGTGTGCGGGCACGCCTCGCGATCCCCCATCTTTAATGCTTGGTATCCGTCGTCCGCCGACTGCACAGTCTTGCAGTCTTCGTACCTCGATGGTTGACCACACCTGGCAAGTCCGCGGATCGCTTTTGTGGCTGATCCCATCATTGACATCGCCTCCTTCTCGTCCTTCACACGAATGTGCATTCAAGTAGCGAGCTGCGCTGCTAACTCTCTTTGTCTCAGGCCTGCTCCCAGCGGTCAGCATTCTGTAAAGAATGATCTGTGCAGCCTTTTCAGCTGTCCCTTTGGACCACTTGCCGTAGCACCCCGTCACATGCAACTTGGACGCTTTCGCGTTTTGTTCCAAAATTTGTTGCTGTAAACCTTGAATTCTCGAAATTGAGGATTCAACTTTGTGCTGGTCAGTACCACCTTTTTTTATGGTACTTTGATTCATTCCAGCAACCTTTTCAATGCAGAATCTCGCTCCACCCGTTACACCCGACAGTTTAGCCAGACTCAGTGCATTGGGTGCTGTCCGTAGAAACGCTTCAAATGTGTTTCCATTCATCGTTCCATCCACTCTTATACAGAATCCTTCCGTATCTTCTGTATTTTCTAAGTACTCGAACGTCCGAGTACTGTTTCTTTTCTTCTTCCCATCACAATCTATCAGTTGCGATCTCGCTTCCTCCGGTAGCGCAAGTGTTTCACTCTGTTTTTGTTCCGTGCTGGTACTGTACCCATGTTCTGGAATATCAAAAACTGTGGGTGCCCCGCCTTCTTCCATCTTGATTTTGCTCTGGAATGAATCCAGAACCATTTTTGACTGCTTACTGGCTGTGCGAAGTCGCCGCCTCATGGGTGACTTTCTTGGAGTACACAGTCCATTTCGAAGAACCTCCAGGGTTCGCATTCCGTTCCAGGAATAGGCTTCTATCAGACTGATGCCTTGTGCATATTTACATTGCACTATCCGGAATCCTTTCGCGGATATGCCCAAGGGTTTTGTCCCGACCACTCCCCCATCATGACCTGTAGGTCGTGATTTGTCCTGGGACCCCTTCGGTATGTCTTTCGACTTCGCCGCCGCTATGATTCCAACATTTTGATCTCGTTTTGCTGGCTCTGAATTCTTTGAATTCAATGCACTAATGCTTTGTTCGCACATGCGCAACTTGTGTGCTGCTCTAGTACATTCGACGGGACAACCTGTCACCGATGTGCTGCTCTCCGAGCAGCTCTTATCGCTTCTATAATGTTTCGGGGAGTCGTCAAGCAAATGAGATATTTGCTGGACCTGCTGACTCCATGTTTGAAGATCTCTTTCAACCGCAATTCCATCTTCATGATGATGATTGCCATTTTTTATGCTTTCTGCATACAGAGGATGGCGCCCCGCATCCAAGACCGTGCCTTTGCTTCGTGGTGTCTGCCAAGAGACCGGCAAAACTTCCTCCCATCGTGATCGATTCCGCGATGAATCTTCATTATATTCCTCAGAGTTGCGCACCTCCAGTGCATGAACATCCGGGTCCCTCCTCAAATTCGCCGTGTTGCGGCAAATATTTTCGTGCACCTCTTTCGTGTTCCGTGGTGAACGCGAAACGCCGCTTGCATTCGAGTCATGTGGGAATCCATGGCTTACTGCACAGTGTTCCCATCTCTTCTCCATTGCACGGAAATCGTGTCGATTGCACGAGACCATTGCATCTATTGCTAATTTTGCAGATTCGATTGAATCTGCACGACTTGGCAAGTCTACGACTAAAAGGTCGTTCAGCATGTGGTGTTCAAGGTGCTCTTGAAATCGCAATATATTTTCCGCAACTCCAACGAGTCCCTCTCGCCATCTATTCAGTGCGTCCATTTCCGAGGAATCAGCATTCAACTCCAGCCGTGCCGACTGGAATTCCTTTTGAACCGGACATGCGCTCTCTTCAGCTAATTCCAGAGTAGCTTGATTTAATCTGGCCACGCCCTCGCTCAGCATGCAATATTCATGATCAATTGCGAAATCAATATCTGAACTCTCCTCTTCGCTTTCAAGTTGCATATGTATGCCGCTTGCATACAGTATATTTTCTGCCATGCTTACCCCAAGTTCAGTGTCCTGAACCACGAAGCTCGCCTTAGACCGTCGGCATTCAGCCAATGCGTCGTGCGCGCAACGCGCCGCCATATTCGGTTCATCAGACTGAACCGAATCTTCCTGCATTTCACAATCAACTTGTGTTCCATGTTCTTTCCATCGCAAATTATGCTGCACACAATGCGCTGCAATATTTAGTCCAATGAACTGAACCGCATCTTCCCGTCCTTCACGCTCAACACCATGTTCCCAGCACTTCAGATTTCTATCCGGCGCGGAATCAGCGCGGTGCAGCGATTCCCTATGTGCCGCATTTGGGCAGTCCATGTCCATTTTCCATGTGCTGCTCGTCGTCAAAGCTTTACGGTGAGCATTTCCAGCGTTCGCATGCACCTCTTTCATGCTCTCCATTGCAGTGCTAATATTCGCCACGGTCGATCCAATCAGACCGACTCTTCCCCCTTCTGAATTTTGTGTCCCAACAAATCCTGATACACGTTCGTGTAGACTTGGTATCACTCTGTGCTCGGGCTCACCACCAGTTTGAGAAAGATGTTTACTATCTTCGCTTGCCCAGCGACTTCGGAACTCAGGCCACATGCCAGGCAAGTTGCCGAATTGTTGCCTCTCTGAATCGTGCTCATGTGTTGCGCCCAAAGGCATCTTGCGAGACATCCGCGGACATTATACCTCCCGCCATCTGTTCGCGCAGTCGCTGCGATTGCTACCGCGGTACAATGGTAACACACCCTTTCTTATAACCAATTCCAACGGAGTTGGATAAAGTTCTGCCAATCGCTCGCTCAGCGCTCGATATTCAACTCCAATTGCAAGGTCGATATCTGTATCGTCCTCTTTGGTTTGTGAATGCAGCACATCAACATTGTTTGTGTACTGTTCATCTTGAACCGCACTCGCTCCGCGGTGACTTTCAACCGATACTTCGTGCTCATTCCGATTTCGGTGTGCACGAGCCACCTGCGAGTCGTTACAATCCTCTGGCATGTTCCACAGAAAACACTTTTCACCATCCTCTGCCGCCTCGATGTTACTCGGGCCACGCGGCACTGAAATATTCACTTTGGTTCCAGCTTTTGCAACAACTTCCGAGTCAATAGCTGACTTGTTCTCAGCTTTATGCCCTTCGAGCCCGAAAGATTTAAAAGAATCTTCTTCCAGGCAACACTTCTGCGTGTCGTTCATTGTACCGGCTCGGAGACATCGGATTGATTCACTTGTTTCCAAGTCAATATCCGTACAATTTCTCCTTGTTGAACCACTTCGACAATGTTTCTCGTCCTCAACGCCACCATGTATCTCGTTCAAAATATGTCTCGCGGCGCCACTCTTCATCTTGGTCGATTCAATCGAATCGACTGCATTCCACCGACGTACTTCTGGATTTTCAATCACAGTGAGTCTCGCTGTAGGTCCTGAAGCTGTGTGCTTTGCATCCAAGACATCGGCATCCCCGTCTCGAGTTCGATGCGCACTGTCCAACATGGTCGAAGGCTCCTTCGAAATCGGTGTTTTCTCTGGCCGATTCACTGTAACCGGCTTCATTACACCGACTTGCTTTGCCATGTTTCCGATGCGTGCACTCGGCTGTGGAACCGCATCTGGTTCCAAGCTATCCTTATGCGCTATTGGTGCATCATTGTTCCAGATACTATGGAAACCCTCTGGTTCACTATTCCCAGCGGAAGGTCCAGCGTTTTGGAGCGTGCATACGGGGCTTGCTTCAGCCACTTGAATTAGATTCATTTGAATACGAATGCAATTTTTCGCACATTCTTGTGTGAATGTATTTTCACGCCGCAAATCAGCACGTTCAAGTGCTCTCCTCGACTTTTCATTCTGAACATGTTTAGTGCGCAGTCCTGCAGGAGCTGAGCGCGCCAACTCTTTCGATGCACGCAAGATATTATTGTCTTGCCGTGTATGCATCTGACTCCACGCCTGCACTCCAAATTCCGCCGTTTGGACATTCATTGTATTGCGCTCAACGGCAACGTGGGTTTTCACAAATCCAATTGAATTTGCCTGCTTTACTGCGCACTCTCTAGCACGCCGGGTCTCGCGACTCCACGATTCCATCGGGTTGGAGTCATGGTTTCCGGTCGGGCTCGAAGTGCTCGAGCCTTTGCGATGTGTGCGAGTCTTTGTTCCAAAAGACTCTCCTTCCACAAAATGCAATAATGATGACTCACATTCAGGTCGAGCCCGATATTTTCCCTCCTTCTCCAATGTCTTGCTCTTCACTTCACGAGATATAGGATCGTTGCGTTGAGTTATCGCGTGAGGGTTTCGGGACTCGGAGTATAGACGCTGATCAAGCTGCTGCACCGAGTGGTTGGTCTGTAGCGGTGGGGAGCTGGTTTGCGGTGTCGGCTTTTCTGTGCATTCTTGTGGTGAACAGACGCTACTCTGGCGGCGGTGAATTTTGGTGTATTCCCGGGTTGTACCGATTGTCCGTTCCGTTGGAAGGTCCGTGGCAACCGCTGTCGCTCTCCGCAGCAGGAACATTTCTCTGTCTTCGAGCTCTGACGCAAACTCGGCTGTGCTGTGTACGCGATGCTCCAAGCCTTTGCTGGTGCAGTACTTTTGACTCGGAGCGTTACTCGCTTCCGACTTCAAACTCCTGCTGGAGTTTGGGGTTCGCTTTTGCGTGCATAAGGATGGATCTCCATCCCAACGAGCACCGTCACCTCGTCGTTCACTATGATGATCATCCCACACTCTCTTGTACCGCGGTGGGTATTCAGGTGGCCTCCTTCCGGAGCGCCATTCATTCAGTCTCGAGGACTGTCCAGTTCGTACAGCACTTCCGTGCTGTTTCATTGGTAGCTCGGGCCGTTTGACGACCCTTTGCTTTGTAGACATTTTAGATAGCTATGTACACTGAGATTCCAGTGTACCAATATATCGCCGTCGAATGGACAGCGATGAACAACTCCACAAATGCTGTGGGGCTTAAAAAAGTGTAAGAACTCACTATTCTTACGATACACGCAGTGCAAGCCGTCACAATCTATGGGGTATTGGTTTGCCGTATGGTGTACAAGTGTAAGAAGTAAAGTTGTCTATGTTTGTCTACACCCTGTGATTTATAGCTTATGATGGCCGTGATCGGCCCATCATATGTAAATGTTAATAATCCACAACACCATTAACCTATCAATGGCGTATTCCTCCAATAAATACAGACATTTCGGGTCTGTGGTCATTTCATCAACTATATTATAGTTGATATGCAGGGGTCCTGGTTCAGGCCCCTTACACGGTTTGTAGTGTTACCGGTGTCCAGTTCCTTCCCATTGGCCGACATTGTCGAGGCTAAGAGCCATCGTGCGGCGCTGGAGGGCGTCTCAGTGAGGGTGAGAAGGAATGGGGGGGAGATCAAAATCTATGCTGCCGTACTTCTTTTTTGTTGGCTGCATGAAATTGTGTCTTTTTTTCCCATTCCCGTATAAATTATTGGAGAATAAATGTGTCATAGATGAATAATAGACCCAGAATCAGGAAAAAATATCACACCACAAAGCCCTAAATTTCAGGGTTACTAGTGTCAAAACGGAAAGTATCAGGTCACGTAACCGCGCCCAACTTCTTGCAAATCAATGGCCATCAGCGCATTATTGAGCGTTAAGAAGTGACTGGTGCCAGAGTACTGAGAGCGGAGTTAAACAGGCTTCGGACGGACAAAAGAGGATAATTTTATAAAGTGGGTAACTTACACCTTTTATCTATCTTTTCATCTTCCCTTCTATTCGTTAATCTTGCTTCTATTGAACACGTTAGCTACACTTATACGAAGGTTTGTCGCATACGCCTCCTCAGTCTTATTTATTCCTCGTCTTATATTACTTACTATCCTACCGTAGTTGTTTGTTCATGAGGTTTGACATATGAGTCTTTCTACCCAAACGGTGACTGAGGAGTTGGTTTTTTTTTTTTTTTTTGTGGGCTCCTTTTGCTGTAAAATCTTCGCTTGGCTTACATAGTGTCCCATCTACATCAGCTCGGCGCTGCACCAATTCATTTTGACCATGTCTCTCCAGGGCAGTCAATCCAAGACCATCAATATTTTTGGTGCGTAGAGAAATTCATTGAGACGTCAAAATCATGATATCTTGTTCCCAGGAGGCAAAGGAGGAAACGGTGGAAAGGGCGGGGCAGAGGGTGGCGCCGGGGGTATAGGGGAGGGTCCCACCGTGAATTATCAAATTAACGCAGTTAAGAACTTCGTAAATAATCTGTACGTCGGTGAAGTTCCCCGTCCCCCTGTGGAAGGGATAAAGACAAACTGATCTACACGTCTTTCACCACAATATTTTCTAAAATTACCCATATATGGAAAGCTCACGTGACGTTTACTGTAAGTGGAGGTCCCCTACCTTAAATGCCTCTGGAGCCCTATGCATTATGTGTTATGCATTTTTTGCATAAATTCACGCCTTCCGAGTTGGTGGACCACTAAAACCAATGCATTATGACCTTATGCATTATGAGCCTCGCAACTGTAGTCCAAACGAGCATTAGGGAATATAATATCCACTCTGTGCCAATTATTGAGCTCACAGCAATTATCTTGAACAAGTTTCAACATTGTTTATATGTGCTTGTATCAAGAAGATGACGTAGTCGGTCACGTGATGGCTCCAGAACCTTTCAAACCGTAACAGGCCGGATCTGTATAAGTTGTCATATGCCCATCAAATATTGAGGCTCAATATGGCAGCCAAGTTTGAACCCAATTTAGGAAGTGAGCTTTCACTTGGGCTATGAAGGGGACCAGGGTGTCTAATTGAAGGCAAAAGACCCAGGGTTCTGGATTTCCAAGAATCATTCAAGGGACACTAGTAGTGAGCCCAAGAAGTCCAGAATACTACAACCAATCAAGTGCTAAGTAAAAGCCTCGATCATGTCCGGAATACTGTACAATTTCGATCAATTCGGCACAATTTCGGAAATTTTAGTACCATTAAAATTCAAAAGAATTCGGATAAATTGAGAAAAAATTATTGCCGCAATACAAAAAGATGGGCGTGATGCGTGACTGCCGAATTGAATGAAATTGTACAGTAAATCAGACAAATAGAGAACCTGTTCAACCAGCCCCACCTCAACAGTTAAACAGTGTAAGGCAACTCTTGGGCTATGGACAAGTTCAGGGTGTCTATAAAGAGGCATTCTGAAGCTCTATCTTATTTGACCATAATATCTAGGGGGACTAATCCAGAACAGACCTTTCTAGGATCCAGGTTAACCAGTCAGCAAGTCTTGGTGATCACATTTCATATACCGAGTCACGGACATGGATACGCTGGTGGCCAATATATCAAGTTTGTAAAGTTATTTTTAGATGTACAGTATATATAGAAGGCACGGAATCCTACCCGGGTGCTGAAAGCGGAGAAGGCTGACGGTCTCTCCAGTGAGTAAAGAAGGGCAGAACCTCCGGCTTGATTCATCGAGGCTACTCCAATAGAATGTGCTTGTATTTTCAAGTTATCACAAATCTATCAGCTTTATTCAGGATAATACCCTTGTGTGTGTGTTCCAAGTGTGCTACGTGTATTTCCAGATTTGTTGCGTGTTGTGTGTCAAATTGGTTCACTGCTCCTGTCTTACGAGGTTAGAGTGGGTGACCCAGAGTTGCAAAACTATAAATTGAACCTTGTCTAAGGACAACCATTGGACCTGCTTATAGTGATCCATGCAATCTTAAAAACAACTGTTCCTGTGTATCTTCTATCAGTACACAAAGACCTGTACTTGGTCGTACTCTCTGGGACTGTATCTGGAATCACTTTTGGGGTTTGGTAGGTCGCTGTTTTAGGATTTTGTGTTGGTTTCAGGATTTGTGAATCCTAAACAAGAGCACACTTTCTTATTGCATTCAGCCCGTCGGATTTGCATATAGTCGCATTTCACCGATAGACTGCTGGCACACATTTCAGTGGTCAGCCAGGTCTCCGGATTGGAAGCTGGATCCGGGAGTCCAGGTTGCGCAGCTGTGTTACTGGGTGACAGAGCACCCATCGGAATGGGGGAGAAGGGGTTGAGACCCAGTGAAAAGTCGGTGGGATTGATTGGTATCTAAAGTGAAGAAATGAGTTCTAGACAATTCTTCTCATTTAAACTCGTCTTATTGCCAAAGTGTCCCAAATTACCGTTAATCACTGAGATGTATTGAGATCAGCCGAGGCTGGTCTCATTTCTTCTCATTTGATCACTTTTGGTAGATGGTACCGCAGAATGGATTGGGATAAAACGGCATTGATTGACATAGTCGACATCCAATCTCAGCTGATCACATTTCATCCCACCGACTTTTCACTGGGGTTGAGATTGGAAGTGGGAGAGGCTGGAGCGTGGTGTAGTGGTCTGAGTCCGAGTCTATACCAAACTTCCCAATCTTGACCAGTTGATCTCTTAGATCCTTTCTTCTGCTGTAAGCACACTGGCAAAAATGAACATCCAGCTGGACTGAACATATTCCCAAAAATAATAGTTTCCGGTGCAAAAGAAATGGAGCTGAAGAGGCGGTTGAAAACAACATATTCAGTGAAGGCGAAAAACTTACCCAAAGAATGATATTCAGTAGCACTTTCTGCCATGCCAAATGTACAAGTTTAGGTTGGGAAGTCTCCATGTCTGAAATTAGGGCCTAAAATCATGAACTCAGTAACACATTCAGCTCAAGTGAAAGTAGCAATTTCGGCATTGCCGAAACTGTGGCTGAAAACAATGCTTTCAGGTTAACCAAATTGATGGCCGAATGTTGTTGTTTGGGGGAAACAGGGCCGAAATGATGGTCAAATGCCATTGCTTCGGAAAGACGGGGCCGAAACGATACCATTCGGCCATCAATTCAGCTGAATTCTATTGTTTCGGTGCACCTGAATATGCAGCTGAAACCCAGACTTTTAGCTACAGTTTGGGTGATACTGAAATTATTATTTTCGCTCAAGCTCAATTTGCTGTTGATTCCATACTTTTAGAGCTCACTTTCAGACATGCAAAAATTGCACCCTAAACTGTTGCATTCGGCATTGCAGAAAATGCTACTGAATTGCATAATTTCGGCAATTCATTCACCTTCGCCAAAATTGTAGTTTTTGACTGCATTTGCAGCCCCATTTATCTTGTGCCCCAAACTGTCATTTTTGGCAACATGTTCAGCAGAGCTGAATTTACATTTTTGCTGGTGTGAAGGGCAACTTTGAGCTCGGTGTGGAGGCAAGGGGTTGACAATGATTCCGGGCTTGATCACATGACACATGCCAATGTGAGTGACCAGAGGAGATGAAACGTAGGCCGGAGGGACGGAGGGTGAAGTTCCGGGCACCTGCGGGGCGGACAGATGTGCCCGAGGGGCTTCCGAACAAAGGGCCGCATGAATGGCCAGAGCCAGCTGGACCAGAACCGGACGGAAAGCCGGACAAAGGGCCGGACAAGGGGTTCCCCTGACAGTGGCCACTTAAAATTGCTCCAAACTCACTTTGCCGCTCATTTGACAGGTGTAGGCATAGGATCAAACATGTATAAAGAAAGCAGCTCATACAGTCAGGATAACAGGTTAAATAGTGAGTCCATTCTAAGGGTCTAATGTGTTATTCCTGGGGTGTTGTCTATGGTAATGTAACATGTTATGGGTGGGGGGTTGCCCTCGATGCAACAAGAATGCAGCTGGACAAAATTCAACTTGGGACCACGGGAGTTAGGTTACATAAGAGCAACACAACATAACCATTACACTAAAGAAGCTATAGAAGTAGGTAAGTAACCCTAACCTAACACCAACCCTAGCACTAACCTTTAACAACTAACTAATGACTCTAACAGCTAATTAGTGGCACTAGTCGGGCCATAATAAGCCAAAAACACTGCTCATTGTGTGCTGAGTTGCCCAATATAATGGGATCAAAGCCTGCATACTATATGGACTTTATGGTACATTGGTCTAGCTTATCTCTCTATCCCATCACTGGATCATTCACGGCCATTTAGGTTCGACTCCCTAGCATACTTTCTTTTATGTTGTTGTCAGATAACCTGTTCCATTATATAGGCACCCCAGGAATAACACATTAGACCTGTGGAATGGACCTAGTGTTTAACTAGTTATTCTGGCCATATTTGCTTACTAAGAAACATTGATTGCTGCCGGTCCACTGTTTACGTGAGTACACATGTTTGGATACCCATCGGGAGCCCAACAACATAGAATCTAATCTACAAATACTGCTGTTGCAGTCAATCTCTCCTGCAAGGTGTAGCGAGAATCGGTGGGGGCTACAAGGACCACACAAGTCTGCACACTCTCTGCGCTCTCTTCGGCCTCTCTTCCCACGTCAACCACGTCAGCAACGACAGCCCCTGCAATGGTGCCTGTTTTAGTGGTTCGGACATCACCCACTTAACGTACTCAAGATCCCTGCCCTAGTGTTGCCGCAATGCGATGCGGTCCGATGCGGTGTGAGACCGAGTTGGGCACGTGAGACACGGAGACCGCGGCCCGCAACGTCACGTCAGTCGCGTCCATGTCTGACAGAAAACCCTATTGACCCAACACTGTCGCGCAAACACTTGACTCGGTGATGGCCGGTGTCAGCGTTTTGCGCGCGCAGCGCGGGCCCGCCCCCAATATTTTTCTCACTTCTGGGGGTCGCCAAAGCCTTTACATAATGTCCAGACCAGTCCAGACTGTCAAGATGGGATTTTTCTCGCTTGTGGCTCAGGCTGGCAAATCCGATGTTGCATCAGACACCGAACAAAGCCGAATTAATGCAAGAAGTTGCGACCGCTTTGAAGCCTGAAGCCATCCGAGTTTAAAGCTCGTTTGCTTATTGGTGATCCCCTCCCTTATAATGCCATCCTTGTCTAAGGAAACCCGGAGCACCACGCTGATAAGCGTGATTGCCGATGCTGTGAGAAGTGATGGCCTTGGATTGGGACCCCAGAAATATGAAATTCACTCTCAAGTTGAACTTGAATATCCATTCATCTGTTCTAACTCATAGCCTAAGGAGTGCATACCGAGGTTTGGACCTTTAACCGACAATATGCACCGTAGATTTAGACGCCGAGTTCTCGAACTCTCGACGGCACCAGGACAGCCTTGTATCCGGTCTGAGGAGCGTCTTCGTACGCTATGAATTGTAAAGGTCGAATTCCTAATTGGTAAATGAGAAACATTGAAACTAACGACCTGCTCTGCATTGGCTGAAGAGTTTAGCCCAGGGGCAGCCTTGTATTATGAAAATGGCAGAGATTGAAATCGATTCCAAATTAATCCACTCCGATTTGTGGCTGGTTGGGTCCTATCTCATCCCTCTTTTGTGTGAAAGCCTTAAGGTATTCAGGTGAATGTCATGTTGTGAGATTCTGTATGATTTGCGCTGCCTCGAGTCAGTGAATTCAGTTCCAGTTCAGGTCAAAGGAGCCTTGACAGCATAGACAAGATTTATTCAACATTCTGTCCTTCATTTTCCACCCATCTATCTGGTATAGTGTTCAAATTCTGCCTGTGCTCCGGCTTTCAGAGAAGACCGAGATGCTTGAAGCACTGCGTTGAACCGGTCCCTATACCGGCAACCGGCGAGGCCCAGCGAGGTCCGCGGAGCCGGCGGGCGCCTAGCGAAGGCGATGCCTAGAGCCATAGCAACGCCTAGACACGCCTAGAAAATAGCCCTTTCTAGGCGTGTCTAGGCGTTGCTATGGCTCTAGGCATCGCCTTCGCTAGGCGCCCGCCGGCTCCGCGGACCTCGCTGGGCCTCGCCGGTTGCCGGTTTAGGGACCGGTTCAACGCAGTGAAGGCAATTGAAAAAAGGGATATTATTCTCCAAGGGCCATGCCTGGACTACCAGGGTAAGAAAGGAAAGACCCAGATACAGGAAATGTGATCTTACGTGGCTATTGAAGTTCGTAGTGAGCGCTCGTGATAACTCTCTAAGTATCCCTGTTGGATTGATTGGTCGGGTTCAAGTAATGTCAGGAGTTCAAATCCTTGGCTTCCGCGACCAATCTCAAAGTCTCAAGTAGAGAGTGCCTTACGCTGAACCCGGGGTCCCTCATTTGTGGCCGCCAACGGCCATCGTCCATTAAGCTGTCGGCAATCGCGCTTATCAGCATGCGCTCCGGGTTTCCATAATTTTTCGGTAGCGCACATCAGAATGGGTTAGACAGGTAGCATGTGGCAAGTCAACCTACAGGCGGTGTCGGATGGTAGGTGACAATCGTCTAGCGTCCCACTGGTTTAGAAAATGGAGACAGAGAAAAAGAAGGAGAAAGTAGTAGGAAAAAACGATGGTTACTAAAGTTACTTGGACAAACTAACTTAGCCTGCCAAAAGTTACTTAACTTTACTTATGGGAGGCACGTAAAGTAAAGTTAGCAAAAGTAACTTAGAAGTGAACTTAAGTAACTTCAAGCTGGCAAAAGTAACGGGACATTACAGTAAGTTAACAACTCCCAGCGCAATATCCGCATCTCTGCTTGCGGGATATACCACTAACCATGTGGATAACATTTCAATTGCTCCTCTGACAAGGATCCCACTTGCCAAAAGTCCATTTAGATAGGTAACATGGAAAATTGTTCCCTATGTGAAGTGAGGCTTTGCCTTGTGGGTTGAACACATGAATATATCAAAGCCAACACACTCACTTTGCGTCTCAACACGTCACTGCGCCAATATTTGTTTATTGCCACCTAGCTTTGTCGATATCTCTTAGTGCACTGTGGAAGTTTTTTTTCCCGCCGGAACGTATCCCAGACCCCACGAGTACGGATGGAGAAGGCTACTAATGGAACCAAAACCGTGCAAGCCTTACGGTCCCGCACAGTAGGGTATTGACGAGACTCCTCGGCTTCCCGTGGTATAAATGCCCCTAGATAGCCTCCAAATGAACCCTCTATCATTTATTCCAGTGTAATGTCCATTACTCACCTGTTCGACACTAACTTGGAAGCAAACGGGTGAACTTGGCTGTAATTGATGCCATCTGATGGCATAAGTTACTTTGCTTGATCGAACTTGGGCGGCCAAGTTAGCGCCAAGTAACTTCAAGTAGCTTCAAGTAACTTCCCATAACTTTAATTAACAGCAAGTAACTGGGTAGATAGATAGAACTAAGGAAACTGAAACAAGTCTAAGTACTGTTTCTTCAACTGTATCTGAATCATTCGGCAGTCTGCACCTGATCAGCACCCAATATATATTAATAATTATTGCTAATCCCAGGTCTTTCTCTGATGTGCTTTATATGAATGGTGTGGGTAGCCACATGAAGCAAAAGACATACTGACTTTTCAATTATCTTTATCAGCTTGCCAACTCAGGATCATTCGTGCATTACAGATCTTAGATCATGCACGAGTCATCAGTCTGTTCCAGGTCAATGAACTGTCCATCTAGGAAATTCATGTCTTCTTGGCTCAGAAATCTACACCCATTTCCGCGAGTTGAGGAATGTGTCCATTGTATGCTGTACTTCCAGCCATTTAAACTTCGAGACAGCGACAATTTTTGAGTGCGGTACCCCCATGAAGGGGCTTCTGAATGTCCTTGCGCACAGTTTCTAAGGTTGAAGGACCACAACTACTTTTCTTTCCTTGTTCCAGATCTATACAATTGATACCTCCGCCACCAACAAACGATCTTGTTGAACTTTGTGTAAAAAAAATGAAACCACTCACAGACACTCTGGCGGTGTGAGAATGATAATTACTAATGTTTGGAGTACTATCGAGGTGTTGGGAAGCATCTACTGGGGTCATTGCATCATTTTATCAGAACCGTATGAGTTAGCCGTCAACTAGTTACTTTCGCCAAGCGTGGGAAAAGTTAAGTAAAGTTAAGTAAAGTTAGCCCCGCCAAGCCAAAGGGGCGATCAAAGTTAAAGTTAGCACTCACAAGTTACTTTTTTCACTCTCGGAAAAAACAGATCTTACTCGATTTACGTTGCAGCATGCGTTGCAGTATACAGATAGGCTAATATAGGTTCCTACGAAGAAAGGGAATTAGTCAATAAAATGACATAGCAAGGAGGCAGTCAGAGAAAACGAACATGCCAAATAGAAGATTGAGGGATAGACAGCCCACGAAAGCTAACGGAGCACCAGAGAGCCAGCAGAGAATAGCATGAAGGGAAAACGCAATCATGAACTCACGAAATTGGAAAGAGAACAGGGATATCCGACGGACAGGAACGCAGCCTACCGGAACAGTATACTAGGTGCAGAACGTGTTGAAGGGCGCTCGTGTATGAAATGAATCTCAAGTTTCTTAATCGGACCGAATGCTAGTGTACGGAGACCATGAGATGTCCCTATGGTAAGCATCTGCCCATTTCAACGACAAAAGAAGCATCTACCTGATATTTTGGACAGCTGGATGGTCGTCGTGATGTAGCAGCGGATGAGAGAAGAGAGGTTAGTCTAGAGTCGCAACAACTGCAAAATAATCAAACGGGAAGACTTGTTACCGGGAGGTGGGGGGGAAAGCAAGACAGGACTATACGGCCTTATGGACGGACATTGAGCGCTTGATCGGCGAGTTCCAAAATAAATTGAAGCTGACTGATCCTAATCAGTGATGCTCCGAAGAATTCGACAAAAAGAGCTTAGACGCAACCGAGTCAATGGATTAAGGTGGTACTGATGGGTGGAAAGAAAGGCGTAAGATAAGAGGGAAACTCACAATCTGATTTTGGTTCTGCTCAATTGGAGGATGTGATGAGGGTGTGAAAAAGAGAGGTTGCGGAAGAGACCTTCGTCATGCGAGGGGAATTGAGCAGTCGATCGGATAGATCGAAAATAACCGTGTGGAGCGTCCAAATCCCTGGATGGAACTTAATTCTGATGCACCTGCTCGAGACCCCAGATATAATCGGAAATAGGGCGGACACACAGGAGCTGCCGGGCGCAGAGTGGGAGAAAGAAGAATGTAAATACATGCATATAAAATCAGGCCATCTGCTTAAGATATGAGTAATCTCGCTGTCGCTCATGAATATGCAACTCAAGCTAAACGTGCCCAGGGCTTGGTGTTCCGAGAATAGATTGCTGTAAATGTAAGGAAAACAGCGTGACTCGCATATCTATGGAATGTCAACCACCTCCGTTGCCCAATTCCGTCCGCTAGCACTGCACTGGTCATCCCTGACCAAGAGAAGTACGTCGGAGTTCATTCTGAATCAATCACCTAAGTATCTTTGCTACCAACCACAAATAAAAAAAAGGCAAGCACGGCACGACACTGCGGACCTTTGGAATTTCTCCGGCTGGTGTCAACGCGCTCATCTCTGTGATATTCAACTGGAAGTCAGCTTCCTCAAATTCCCCGTTTACATTGTATCGGCTGGTATCACGCCGCTCCGAGTCGCACGCTACTTGGTTTTATCTGGAACATCTCCTTTTATGGTGGGACAGACTTCACAAACACCAGCCTGAACTGTCCAGTTTGACTGGCATCACTGTGAACAAACTCCTGGGTTCGAGATGTTTGTAAGACAGTTGCCAAGACACCTATTCACTGTCAAGCTCCGGATATATGAAGTGTCTCAGAAGTCAAGTGGAGGACGCTAAATCCGTGGTGGAACTGGCTCTGAATTAAGGCTGTGTTCAACCGCAGACCTCCGGAGAGGGATTACCCTTTTTTACGGCACTACCTTCCCATTTATGAAGATGCAAAAGATCAGCGAGAATCTTCTGAACTTGGTCTTTGCTCATCAACTCTCCGTTAAAAAGTATTCCACCTACCATGTTGACCGAGGGTACTTCTTGAATTGCGCTTTTAGCATATTTTGTTTTGTTTTTTGCCAGGAAATTTCTGCGGGACGAAACGAACAGAACATGTGGAAGAAAATGGTGAAGGCTATGCCTCACCAGCCCCTGAGCACGAGAGTATCTTTTGTGAAGTATGGGGTTGTTCAATTGTTCCAGAGGTGTCGCACTGTGGGTACTGGATTTTTTCCTTCAAATTCCCTATCAAACCTCCCGAGTGTCACGTGACACCCAGCCCAAAACTGCCTGAAAGACACAAAGAAAACAAAATTTCCGTTCCGAAGGTCGAAATTTTTTCGGCTGTCACACAAAATTTCGGCTGGTGTCAAATTGTCGAACCAGTTGGAATGGTCATGCGTCACACCTGGTGTCAATTTGAAAGAAAAATCCAGTAGTTGTGTTGGATGCAGAAGTGTGAGCCAGTGACGTGAACTAACTTTGCTTCTGTGCTTGCGCCAGGATCTACTGTCGGGCATGGGGTTTCTCATGGTATCTGTGAGCTCGTTCTGGTTAGGGCATGGAGGTCCAGGGACGAAGGTGTAATTTAGCTGCCTTGTACATCGGGATAATTCCTGGGACCCGGTGTTCGTTATTCGGACCGTGCCGTGTAATGCTACCTACCTACCTACCACGTATATTGATGGCATATGATCGGCCACTTTTGAGTTCCGAGTCCCGATGTCAAGATGAAATTGGTGGCAAGGCCTCACCATTAAGGCTTATGATAAGGCCTTAATAAGCCTTAGCCTTATTAGGGCCTTAACCCTTAAGGCCAACACTGAACTTAAACAAACAAATATCGAAATTTGATTGAAAAGTTCCAACACAATTAAATAATTGCGATAGTCTGCCACACCCGTGATGTCTGCAACATTCAACTGTTGTTCCCCCCAAGGCTATCACCCGGGTGGGCCGTGCAATATTACCCTGCATAGCTAGGCGGTGAGCCTTCCGGAAATCCCATGGTTAACAGGGTCTCTATCTGCGCCTCCACGAGGCGCAATCGGAGAGACACTGTTCCTTCGCCATCCTCTGCGTTGATATGGGGTAATACATCGTTCTCCGCGACAACTGGCACGGGTTGTGTCAGCAAGCTGCCAGTTTTCAGCCGCAGGTGATCCTGCGATACATGTTCCTCCGTGTTGGTAAATTGTTCGGGGAGCATGCGCTGAGCGATCTGTTGGCGGCGTCTTCTCACACATAAAAAGAGAATTACGACCGCCGCCAGCAGCCCGACGGACACACTGACAGAGCCTGCGATCACCGCGGTCCGGGCTGCGTTTCTGCAGAACGCTGTGAGATGATGATTCTTGGGACGTTATTATCCACACTACCTGGGTGATTTCTGAATTGGATTTGAAGTTTGAGAAGCAAGGTCGGTCTGAGAAGCAAGACCGGGTTGAGAAGCAAGATCGGTTTGAGAAGCAAGATCGGCCGAAGCGCCGCTGGACTGTGACATAATACTGTCGTTTCCGTGAGGTGGTGGTCCTTGGGATGTTATTATCCACACTACCTTGGTGTTTTCTCCATTGGATTTGCAGTTTGAGAAGCAAGATTGGCCGAAGCGCCGCTGGACCTTAATAAAACACTGTCGTTTCCGTGAGATGGTGGTCCTTGTGACATTATTATTCACACTACCTGAGTGGATTGGGAGTTTGAAAAGCAAGATCGGTCGAAGCGCCGCTGGACATTGCTATGGCACTGTCGTTTCCGTGAGATGGTCGTCCTTGAGACGTTATTATCCACACTACCTGGATGTTTTCTGAATTGAATTTGCAGTTTGAGAAGTAAGATCGGTCGAAGTGCTACTGGACTTTGATATAACACTGGTGTTTCCGGCCCCACTGACATTGAGAAACAACCAAGAACCGATGAGAGTGACATCAAGGTTACCGCCGGTGAAGTACTCGAAGAGACCCTCTGTAAAGTCAAGCTCAGCGTTGGAGCAGCCCGCGCACTGCACGCAATTAATCCATATCATAATTCCAAAGGAGCGAAGGAAATGTACCACGTCAAGGCAGGTAGCGGTAGCCGTCAATTCGTTGGCTGTAATCGTTATCTGTTTGCCACAGCTGGATCCACCATCGAATTGCTGACATTGAACGGTTAGCCTAGCCTCAACCTTGATCGAGACAAGTCGATTTACATCGGTGCTCAACGCAACACTCTATCAATAAGGGTTAGGCTCGGCGCCAATGTACAAGAGTAGAAGTGTCGCACGAAATCACTGTCCTGGGTGAGGCTGCCGCAGGCATTTCTGAAGGAAGCGGGAGAATCGTATTCAGGGGAGGTGAAAATACGAGGATGGACATACAGGCCACTGGCATAAAAGGTGAATTTCTGGTTGACGAATTGAGCCCGCTTGTCGAGATGAGAGGTGCTGTTATCGACGCGATTGGCAGTTGTGCGGTGGCTGCGGGCCTTTTGGGGGTTTACCGTGCTATCGGCAAGAGTTTGGAGCACAATAACGGCTACGTAGAGCGAACGGCTCGGGTTCCATCCAACCATCGAGATTTCTGGAGGAATGCAAAGAGGACAACGAACAGAGTCGTTTTGTATTGTAGCCTGGGAGCAAGTGGCGGCCCAGGTCCTCGGAAGCGAATGGGAGCGAAAACTGACTGAGGGAAAGAGTGGTGGGTGCAGGAGGCGAGAGAGGCCGCTGCCTCAGAGCCCGATTTCAGATTTATTTCAGATTGACAGATGTTCGTTCAATCCCCCATCATGGGAACAAGATAGTAATGAACCAGTACAGTTGTTTGAACAGCGGGAGAATTCTTAGGGAATAGGGGCCAGCCGCGGTAAAGTACGCCAAACTGCCAGATTTCACGAGCATGGGAGGTCCGGAAGGTAATCCCCTGACCCACAATATAGAACAAGCGCCGGAAATATGAGCGTTGTGGATTAAATGAACACAACACCAGATGATCAACGAACGCCACGCAAGCCGGGAAACGGACAAGGATATTTTGAGGCAGCACTGACGTTTGACGTATGCAACATCAGTCTGCGTCAGTTTAATTTTGTGTCAGTGGTTGAACTCGCCTTCGCCGCTGTTTTTGACCTCCCACATCGCAGGAGTATCGACAGCTGTAGGAGATACGTTGTTTAGGATGATAATATATGCAGTTATTTCCGGCCGTGGACGTGAAAAACTTGCAAGAAAACTCCGTGCAGTGACAATCAACGTCAGTTCAATGTCAATGTGACTAGACTGCGTCAGTTCAACGTCAACTTCAATATGTCGTGCGCTTGTTATGCGCCATTCATGCACCACTCTGCGCCTCTGTTGTGTCACTCTGCGCTTGTTGCGCCAATTTGCGCCGGTCTGCTTGACTGCTCTGGTGACTGCCTTCTTCATCTCTATGACGGTATTTATCGTTGAAAATTATTTACATATTGCGTTGTACATCATGAATTGAACATCTACTCTGATTCTGGCCACAGGAACACAAGACTCAACGTGCATAGCAATGTTCAACCTTCAACTGTCCAGTATTCTACTTGTTAATGGTTGGTGGCTAACAATTACTCGTATATTATCGAGGTCCCTCGAATTAGATTGTACATATTTGCCGCGATCCGAAGATACCCCCTTTGGTTCCTTGCACCCGTCTTCGCTCCGAACTCCACCCAATTCCGTTTGTTTATTTCCCATACCTCGAGACTCCATGATTTCTCTTCATTCTTCTTTTTCTCCCACACCGCCAATGCCCGAGGATACACCTGTTTGTTTGCGACGGAGCGCCCGCAGGCGCTCACTGAGCACTCAGCGCTGGATGACCGTTCCACTATTCTGGTTTCCGTGACCGCCGAAGTTACCCCATTCATTATCCCAGCTGACCCTCTAGGAGGAACTAGCTCAGACGCCCAGGCGCTTGCTTAAATTCGAGGTCGCCGGTCAAGCCCTCGAGCTCCGCTCAAAAGGAAAGCGATGCGTTGGCCCGCTTCTTCTGGTCCACCCCCATCGTCTACCTTCTGAGTCCCACGTCGCTGGTGTCCGCTCCTCGATTTTCTCGTGCGCGATGCAATATATAATCAAGGTCAAACAATACACCAAGCCTTGCTGCAGTCACGCCCTGGATCTCCAAAATTTTGAAAGACCTCAAACGTGCCACCGGCCTCACGTCTTGGGCCACAAAACTCCGCAATGCCCGAGAGCGTCTCACTTGAACCCCACTTAATCCTCTACCATAAAACACGTCCGAACTGCCTATCCGTTCATGTCCTGGAGCCGACGAGCCCACAACAACTTGAGCATCGCCTGGGAACCCCAATCAAGACTGTTTGAAGTCCATTACCTGCTTGCTCAAGACCTCAAACTCCATATCT
The DNA here is from genome assembly GCA_014925785.1 of Mycena galopus ATCC 62051. Taxonomy (NCBI): domain Eukaryota; kingdom Fungi; phylum Basidiomycota; class Agaricomycetes; order Agaricales; family Mycenaceae; genus Mycena; species Mycena galopus. The sequence continues at coordinate 334,901 of WIQG01000148.1, forward strand.
CTTCTGCTCTTCAACTTCAGCGCCATTTCCCCCGTCCTTCCCCGCCGCGCCAGTTAACTCGAGCTTTGAATATATTCAATCAGGTCCGGCATATAGCCCGCACGGTGTCGAATTATGGTGAGTAACACCAACTCTCAGTCCTCATACCGGTCGCAAATGTCACTATTTTGTGATTAGGTATCGGCTGTAGATCACTGATACCTGTTCTATGATCACTGGAAGCCCTCGGAAGAAGGGAAAAGGTGAGCTTTCGTTGGTTTTCAAGTAAATCGTTTCGTTTTTGTGCGCCTCATCTAGTGGCTCAGCTCATGGTTCATGTATTTGAATTTCAGTGCTCGAAATCGAATTCATGTGGAGGCCGGCACGGATCCTCGCATTCTCTTCAAGCGGCCACCAACTGTTCTCACTTGCCGGGTCGTCGGTCAGTCCTTTACAAATTTAACCCAGAATTTGTGCTGATGCTCGACGTTCCAGGACTGTTCTGGGCGAGGTGCATGATCTTCGGGGTTTGATTCATATTTAGGCCACGGCTACCCATCTCACACCTTTTAGCTTAAAGTTGGCGGGGTAGGTTACGAAGTTGTCAGCGAGGGGTACGGACAAACTCATACGGACATATTTCGATGCTCATGACTTCGCAGGCTCTTCCATCCCGAGATAATATTACGCCCGAATTCATATTTGGTATGTTTACTTTTTCTTCCCACACCATCCCCTCAGACTTCACACGTCGGCCATATTTCATGTGTGCTATATGCCGCCTCAACCTATTCTACTTTCATGGCCGACATTGTGATTCCATATTTCGCGGTTCAGCGAACTGATAGTATGTTAACCACCTATTGTCACAGCTGCTTACTTTCTCGAATACAACCCACACATATGACACGTGAAAACCCCAAGACGACGCTATGATACCCATGCTGGCGATCCTCGACACGATCTAATCAAAATCCTGCGATCGGTGCTACTTGCCTACATAGCATTTTTCTTATGCTGCGCGGCCCCGTTCTTTGCTTTGACATAGCTAACGTCCCTCATAGTCCATTCTTTCTCTTCTGCTCTGTGGTGCTAACTATATCAAAAGCCTCATGGACGGCCCCAAACCTCAATGCTATGTACCTGCGTATCGGGGCCGGGCTTTTCCTTCATTGGCGACATATGTATGCTCCATCATTTATATCCTAGTGTCTATCCCACTCAATTTGGCTGTCCGAGATTCTTTCCCGCCCGATATCGGTGCTCGGGCATTTCGGGCATATGGCCTGGAGCTATATCTCGACTTCCGGCCAGCGATATACCGCCGAGGGAGTTTATCATAGCCCCGAGCAAGGCGCATGATTCTTTGTACGAGGCAATCCTTCCACGGTTCAAACTGACTATGTGTTGTTCACTCTTCAGTAAACTTTGACTCGACGTCCGTACTGTCAGTTTTTCAATTAATTGCATTTCTTACCGTATTCCGCCCACACTTTCATTTTTATTTTTTATGTACCAGATACCAAGAGTTAAACTGTCAATTTATCAGTCATAGCGTTAGCCTGTTAGTTTGTTCTCAATTAGCATGTTCGTTGCGAATATCAAGTTAAATGCTGGGATCGAAAGTACTACCCCAAGCAGCGGAATACCCCTGCTATGCAAGCTGCCGGAGCGAAGCGAAGGCATGTCTTGTGTAATCTTATCGCTATCACCTTTTTCGTTCCACCACATCGGATGACTCAACCTCAAAAGAGGTTCAACACTCGCTCCCAAAGCTTGCTCTTTGCTCGGCAAAAAACTCACCCACTGCTTATCGCCTGTCTGGATCAGAAATCCCACCTCAATTGATCCACATACGGTTTTATTTTAGACATCTTACCAGGTCCCTACTAATGTTGCCGCGAACTCCGACTCAGTCGGGTGAAGTCGACTCCCGAGTCGATGACTGAGTCGAGTCGAGTCGACTTAATCAAGTCGACTCTCGTGGACTCCGGAGTCGAACGAGTCGATCTGAGGTCGACTTAGTCGACTTCAGTCGGGTATTTTAACGCTGTTGCATACCGAGAAATAAACAATATTACAGCTCAGTTGGATCATAGCTTCTCGGACCCAAATTTTCTAGGTTCTTACGAAAGATGTAATTAGGAATATGTGCAGATATGTGTGTTAGGTAGCTCATGGCACAGAACTCTAGTAAGCAGACTGCATTGCTTTAAAGTATAAATTCATTCGCTCAGTTGTGTTCAGCTTCATTTAACAGCCCAAGAGAATTCAAGGCCTGACGATTTCAAACTTGCACTCATCAAAGTGTCAACAAAGGTCGGCTTCAAATCGAAAACCGCTGCTCATGGCATAAAGTCCCAATACACAGAAATTTTTACTTTTGGGTAAGGATTCAATCTCTTAGTTGCATTTAGCTTCATTTAGCAGCCCAAGAGAGTTCAAAGCTTGACAATCTCAAACTTGCAGCTATACAAAGGACAACGAAGGTTGGCTTCAAATAAGAATATCTCATGGCTAAGGTATCAAACCATGCGTAATACGCCCACAGGCGTAAAGGCTACGCCCATATTCGGCTGACAGGACGACCTGACTGGTGTGTAAGGACGACCTCGGAGCCCTCAGATGGGACGGGATCCATGTGTATAGTCATTTACAACGGCCACCCATGTAGTGCTGCTGGCAAAGTTCGGTTCGATTCAGATTCAAAGCCACTCTTGAATGCTGAACCTGAATGGAGGGTTCGGTCCGGGGCAACTGTCAAACCTTGAACCTGAACCCGCGTTCAGGTTCGGTTTTGCGCCGTTCAACCGCATTCAAACCGGTAAATTTAAGAGGGAAAACTCTTTCGGTCTGCCCAAAGCCATCGCAGATGGCCTTTGGACGGGGTTATCGGCCTGAAACGCAAATCACTGGTGTGACACAGTGGCGGAAGCCAAGAATGACGATGTTGGCAACATGCTATCCCGAATTTCTGTTAACCGAGAAGTAAAACCACTTCTGAAGAGAATTCACTACGAAAACATCCAGATATAAACCACCAAAGGTCACTCACAATTACAGGTAAAATGACACAATTATGTCCCTCAGGGTCACTTTCGGGTTCAACGTTCGAACACGACGGCTTCCCTCCGAACACCGAACCTGAATATGGCGCTCGGTTTGGGCACAGGCTGAACCTAAACCTAAACGCGACGTCCGGTCCAGCTTCGGTTTAGGTTCGGATTGATTTCCGAACCGAACCTTGCTACCACTACGGCCACGCAAACAACTGGCGAGCAATGGCAAGCAGCCAGCCGCAAAAACTTGGATCGGCAGGCTTTGATTCAACGACACCCTTAATTACACGTGAAGGGTTGGTTACGGGGACGTACAAGGTGCACCTAACCCCATCAGTTTACGGGGATGGTTTGAGGTCCTACTCATGGCACAAAATTTCAAGTACAGATTAATTGGGTTGTGATGTCATTTTTTTTTAGCAGCCCAGGTGGAGCCGGGAACTTGTAAACAATCATGCTGTGTAAGCATAGAATGTATCTATGTTCCTTCGTTCTGGAGGAAGTATATTCTACAATGTAAAAACGAATCACGGAACAGGGTGGACCGTACAGAAAGCCAACGAGGAAATCCTATACTAATCGGGAATTCCACAAAGTTTATCGCAGCAATCCCACTGCCACTTCCACTGCTCATAGTCGGCTGCCGATGTATGAGACCTGCTTTTATGAAACTTCCTCCTTTTCCTCTCTATCTTCAGCACTGAAGCAAACCAAGACTCATAACCCTCCCTGTAATTAATATTTAATCTCTGCAGGCAGCATGAAATCTGTCCAGTTGGTATTTAAATCTGACAATTGATGTTTTAAGTGGAATTACTCATGGTTTTATCTAGCCAGCGTAGTAGCCACTCGGGTCATTGCCCATCAGAATGCCATTCAGCCACTTTATCTGATCGCCATCTTATCGAGCCACGGAAGTGGTTGCCTTTTCGGCACCATTCTAACTTACACTTCTTGGTTTTTGAACATAGATCCTTATCTTGGATGAATTGCCTTGCTTCTCGCGCTCTGTTTTTAGCAGAAAAGCGGGCATAGCATTGGATCCTATACGAACTCTGATTTTTATGTTATCTAGCTGGGTTGCTTGAATACCGGTGATGAGCAGGGCACTTCTATAAGGTGCAACTTCTCAAAACACCAAATATCCACTTCCAATAACTCTTGTGTCTGGGGGAGCAACCAAGTATTAGGTTGACTAAAGTGTAGTTTCTTGTTTAAGTTGTAGTTTTTGGCAGGTGCTTTCAAGTCCACTAGGCGCTATGTGACCGAGTTTACTGAAACGAGGTGGTTTGTTCTTCTTCAAGGGGTGTGTGTGATTTGTAGCTGATAGTTCAAGACTATCCAGAAAAACGCCTCTAAGACGCGTAATGTATTCCCTTGCACTAAAACTCTCGTAAACACGCGTTTCTGTGTCCACCCGTTCCGTTTCCGTGTCCACGTGTTCCGTTCACACAGGTTTATACAACAACGTCCTTCTGTGTTTATTGGCGTTCTACACAAGATATCCTAGATATCAGGTGTCAACCACAGCTAAGATCTAGTCTCAAAATCGATGTCCAACATCTAGCAAGGAGGGGTAGAATCCGCTGCCTTAACCCTGTACCTCTGGCTAATTTATACACTTTACACTGATCTAAACTACTAAAACTGGAATAATAAATAAAGAGCCCAGTTCCGAAGTAGCTAGCCTATAAGATCGTCCTACCGTTCCTCCTACTAATTTACAGAGTGATCCCATTCATATTCATACAAGTAATGGATGAAAAGTATGAAATGTTCACATAATTTGGTACGTTTGGACTTTTATGCCCGGTACAACTCTTTTATTGTATGTGCCGAGTCATAATCGTTTTGGGAGTCATTGACCGGACCGGCCGGTTTCCCCCGTTTATGAGTCAAAGTGTTGGATCACATCATTATTTGATGGCTCCAGCCCCGAGTCCTTGTTTTGACTTGTCGACCCTCTTGGCCTATACACGCCACCTCCCGTGATCTCTGGTAGTTCCCACGTGATGGGGCAGTGCAAGTGTCCCCCCTATGTTGATGGCTTCAAGCAAACCATAGGCTTTCCCTCCTGGTATGCTTTTAGCTAATTGTAGCGTATGCTGGCTTCGTGCCCTCCTACGTCTTGTTCTCACGTTCCAGTCCTTCCATGGGATAGTTTTATATGTCCGGTTAATTAGAGGGAACACCCTGACTCCCCAAACGGTGTGCGTTGGTAAGGAATCAGGTTTTAGCTAGTTGTCTCCGGCTGACCAACCCGACTTAGGTTTTGAGAGGCATTAGTGGACCCTTGACTCCTTGGCTATACACTGCTGTCTCCTAGCAATCTGCCTGGACCTCGGCATTGACCTTTGCTGGGATGGTATGCAGGCGATTCCTTGATTGTAATGTTTTGGAATTGGAAAATAATTGGTATTTTCACGCCTGGCCAATCTGGTGGCTCATCATCTCCCCCACACGAAATCCTGACCGTCCCCGGTCACTGGATATTTTTATTCTGGACTGGATGCTCTTTGTTTGAACACGCCGACATTTTTCGGATCAGTTTCCCGATTTAATCAGATATCATTTCCTAATTTGGTTACACAAAGCGCCAATTTGACATCTTAGCATCTGATTAAGATCGCCATCAGTTCAAAATTCCCCACGGTTCATTTCCACTCGTACCGACGCTCAGAATTTCTTCTGGACGTGATTTTCATAGATCCCTGGTCCGAATGTTCCCCTCTAGCTAATTATCCTATTTCGGATAGGCCTTAGGTAAACACCTGTCCGGAAAATCTAATTCCCCATTTTTAGCTAGAATTTATCTGATTTTCCTCAGGCTTTCCGAGCTTTGTTTCGTGTTCTTTCTCTGTCCTGTACAGACACCTGGTCCGTGTGTGGGGACTTACGGCCTTGTGGCGGTGCCGGAAACATCAGGTGACTCCGAAATTTTTCAGAGTCACTTCTTTTTATTTCTCTCTGCACTTCACCATGTCCACACCACCCTCTCATCGTCATAAATCATTCTCCCAGGGACGGCGGTGTTCACACCGACTTCCTCTCCAACAACGCCTACTCCTGGACCCCGACGTTCGAGATGCAACTCTGGTGGCAAGTCCTCCAGTGCTGCTGTTCCTGACTCTGGTGTCTCCGGTCCTTCTTCGGACGCCACTTCCCGGCCTCAAGACGTCTCGCTTTCGACTCCTCAGCCTTCCTCTGCCGCTGCCACCAAGGCTGCTGGCCTCAAAACTCGTCCTCCCGTGACACCATCTGCACGTTCTCAAGCCGGTCTTTCAGCTTCTTCTTCGGTTCCTGGTGGTGAAGGAGTGTCTTCCCTTGGAGCACTTTCTTTTCCTCCTCCGTCTCCGCCCGCCTCCCATGCGTGGTTCATCTTTCTAGCTAAAACTCTTTAGCTAATTGTTATTCTTCCAGGATTAACTCCGCATCTCTTGATGAGCGAGGAACTCTCGCACCCCTGTTACTCCACCAAGCTCTCGTTTGCCCGCGTCCAGCCTCCTGGCTTTGACTGTATCGTCCTCTGCGCCGATGAGCTCCGGGTGTACCGGTTTGAGCCCATCGAAGAGGCGCAGGCCTTCTGGTTGCTCGCTCATCCTTCCGTCGCCGACCTGACTTTGTATGTCCGCCGTCGCGACCACCTGGTCGGTCAGAACCCCGCTGTGGTCCTCCAGTTGTTGGAGGTGGCACACCCAGTTTTGGTACGTTTTATTTCTAGCTGATTTTAGCTCCTTACTTCTTGAGCTAATATCTTCGCTTCTTAGTCTCGGTTCTTGTCGGACTACCCGTCCACTCCTCTTTCATCGCTGTTATTCCAGTTCATTCAACAGCTTTTCTTTGTTATGCGCTACGCGGGTTTCGACTTGACCCGTCGTTTCGAAATAGTCCTGGATGTCTATCCGCGCTGCACAGTACGTCTCTTTTCTGGTTGGACCAGTTTCCCTTTCATTAACCTCCTTTTCCCAGGAGGTACCTTTGCCTATCAACTTCGACGTCCCTTTATTTCCAACCGTACCGCCATACTTCAATTTCTGCGTCAAGACCTATCAGTACTCTGAAGTCGAGCACTCGGCTATGGCCCCTTTTCAGGACACCACGTTCCTGCCAACATCTCGTTTTCTTCGCGATACCAACTTGGTCGTGTCTCTGGATGACACCGCCGTCAGGGAACAGCTGATTCCCGGTTTTCGCTATGCTGTATGTCCCTTTCCTGATTGGGTACTCTTTTCCATGCTCACAAACATGGTGTAGGCAGGCTATCTTGCCGGTGGTGGCTCTACCAACGAGCCCATCGTAGCCACCATGTTCAATTCCTTGCAGACCAACGCCCTCGCCTTTCGCTACCGTCTGGCTGGCGAGCCTGATTACGCCCCGGTTTTTCCTTCCTTGTGCAGCATGAGTCCTCCTATTTTGTCTGTCTTCTGGTTTCCAGCTAAATGTGTTCCTACTGTTCTTCTTCACAGGCGGGGCCCTTCCCCAGACATGCATTTTGTTTTTCCGAAACCGTGGTCGCCGTTCGACCGTATTCTGAAGATTTCCCGCCTATTGTTCCACCTCCGGCCACTCTTGTTGGATCTGCTACGCGATCTCCTTATCGCGCTCAGAGCCAGATTTCCGGGTCTGATGGCGACTATTTGCCCATGTTTAGCGATTTTGATGAGGACCCTCTGTCCTTATCGGCCATAGGTGCCCGTCGTTCGTTAAGATAGCCTCTTTTATCTTATCCTTTTATGTCCTTTTTAGCTAATATTATTATCTTACCAGGAGACCCCCGCGCCCATCACTCGGAATAAGGGCAAGGGACGCGCCACGTCACATGACCACGGTCCTGCTTTGCACGCATCTCAGGTGAGCCCCTGAGTCCCTATTAGCTGTTTCCACCCTCATAATGCTTTTCTTTTTCTTTTACCAGCCGTGTTTGACCTCTGTGGGACGCGAGCGTGAGTTTATGTCTCACATCCTTATTGCGTCCCCTCCCGGTTTCACCAAGGCTGATTATACCGCCGTTCGCCCTTCAATTCCGGTCGCAGCCAAGATTCCGCTTATCTTCGGCCCTCCAAAATCGCCACGCATCGCCTCGAAAATTTCGAAGTCTTCCACCAGTCGCCCCGGTCCTGGTTGTGCCGTTGCACAGATCAGATCTCTCCGACTTCGAGTGTCCACCCCCGGTCCATCTAATACGCGTCACTCTCCTGTCAACGACGATGGTGAGGACGAGCTCGACCCTGCCGACAGTCCTCCGCGCCCTCCTCCTCGCAAGACTCAAGGCATCATGGAGCAAGATGGTGTTTCTATGCCAGAGCCCGAAGACGGCTTCCCTCGCGCATTTCGCATCGGCTGCGGAGATTCTTCCACCAAAGCCGTGGGAGTCCCTCTCGCCCCTGTCGCGCCTCGTTCGTACGAGGATCTCGTGGTGGTGCTTCGCAATGGTAGCACTATCATGAGTCCTCGGTCGCTTCTCCCCTTTAATCTTTTTGACTGTTTTTCTAGCTAGAGGTCCTTTGTGCAGGTTGCGTCGTCTTCAACCGCCTCTGCTGGGCTTGCTTTCTGGGCCGACAGTGCCTTACATGCAACGTCTCAAATTGCTCCCACATGCTGCCTGTCCCCGAATTGGACAATTGAATGCAGAAGATGGCGGAGGTCACTCCTTTTGCAAATAACCATGCGTCTGCTATATTAGCCTGTTTGCGATGCAACCATTCGAGCCATCTGATGGCTGTTTGGCGTTGCGCAAACTGATGGCTAATGGCCGATGAATTGCTGACAAAATAAAGTCAGTGTATGCTCTTTTCTACTAGAAAGAGTGTCAATGAGTGTGTTATCACACGTGGACCTTAAGGAATCCCCCTAGAGTGCATGAGACCTCCGAATTCAGCAAAATTAATGAGTTTGGGCCTGTTAGACTCGTGAGTGGAACTGATCACCCATACATGAGCTGAACAACTCAGAGGCAACTCAATGACTCCAAAAATATGGGCAAGCATCGAAGCCATTCGAGCCATTAGCCATAAATTTGTGCAACGCCAAACAGCCATCAGATGGCTTGAATGGCTGCATCGCAAACACTCTATTTTCTTCAATGCTGATTTTTAGCTAATCTTCGCTTCTTCCTTAGGAGTCGTCGCTGCTACTCATGATGTGGATCGCGCCGCGGCCGCACTCGCGAGCATGCGTACCACCGTTGAAGTCCTAACCAGTAACCTTTGTGTGGCTGCCGGCAACCTCTCCTCGACTGTTCGGTCCATGATCACATACTACGGCCGTAGCAACTTCAACTGGCTCTGGCGCATCCCTGACCAATATGCCGATGTCGTCTTCAATTTCATCGCGCACGAGACCTTTCAGCAGGCGAATCCCGACCCTGAAATCCGAAATTTTGGTCTCGCCGCCGCTCAATACTTCAGCGCGCTCGAATTCTCTTCGTCGGACGACGCGTCCTGGATGGAGTTCATCAACTCAGCACCAGCCAATCCCAGCAACCGTGTTTACCAGGAACCGTTGTTCCTTGGTCAACTCCTGGGCCAGCCATCGGAGGAAGTCATACTGAAGTTGGCGGAGTATTTCAAGAAGGTCAGGGCGGACGCGGGATCTTCGTTGGGGCAGAAATAGCTAGAGCGCCGCAGTAAAAAGGTTCTTTTTATCTACGTATGCACAACCATCCCGCCGCGTTTCTGAATTCATGCTTGTTTCGTCTCCCTTTTTGCCAACTTGAAGTTTGCCTCCATCTTACCATAGTCCTCCAATTTTCTAGCCAACTAGATTTTTCTCTTGAATCCCTTTGAAATGGTTTTCTTGTCGCGTTTTTCTAAATGACGCAAGTCCCGAGTTTGCACAGCTTCGCTGTTTTCGGCCCGGTGATGGGATCATTCATCGGCTTCGTGATCGGTGATCAGTTGTCTCGCCTAGACTTTTCAGGAAAACCCCTGAGCCGCTCATGCCTGATTATTATTTCGCATTCTCTACATCCACATGGGCTCCAGGAATCAACCTTATCTCGCTTAAGCTGACTTCTAGATTTTTCTCCCATCCACCACCCTCGTATGTCTGACACCCCGGTCAACCAGGATCCTAACTCTGCCTTCTCTTGGGCTGCTTGTATGAGCAGTGACAGTCTCCTAATCACTTGATCGGTATGCCTGGTACTTTTAGATAATTGTTGTGTTGCCCTGATCAGCCTCTCCTGATAGTCGGAACTCCGCTGCAATTATTGTACCCTCAATGGTGACTCCTGTCACTTCACTCAATGGCCTTTCCATTGGATGGAATGTTCGTTACTCGGCCACCTTGACTGTTCATATACCAGTCTCGAGGTTTTTCATCGGGACATGGAGGTTGCTCAGCTGGGTAAGTCTTTTGGTGAGCTAACCCGTGCCTACCCAAATTCCCTTTTACTTATCCTCCAGTCTAGCCTTGGACAATCCTGCGTCATTCGAGAGGCGTGAGGTGGCTCGTGCTCTCGCTACTGCTCAGTTTCTTAGCACTCGAGCTCAGTCGCCTTTCTTCGTGATGGTTTCCACATACAATATGATCCTGGGACAGATCCAGTTGTTTGTCATCTTATCATCTATCTTAACCATCCTCGTCTATATGGGAGCTAGCCTCATTCTTATCCAGCTCGTCAATAACCGTCTCCGTCGTCTACCTGGCTTGTAGATAATTATGCACCCAAAGTATGCCTATATGATCGAATTATGCTCTTTCAAATCGTGACTTATGCCGCAATTATGAGCCAATCGATGTCAGGGACCTTTTTAGCAAATTCTTTTATCCCAATAATCAGTGTTTCTGGCGACCATGCTGCGTTGTCGTCTTATTCACGTGTCATCCCGGGACCGAGATCTATTTTCGAGACGTGTCCATGTATTTCAAAGATGGTGATTTCCTTTTCTGGATCCCATTGCGGTTTACAGGATCATTTCTTCTAAGGTCCTCTGAGTCACCCTGTTTGGTGCGTGTCATTCTTTTATGTGTCTTCTACGTGTTTTGGCGCATGTCATTGACTCGGCTTTAATTAGCTCGGTACCAGATTTGTGACCTATTGGCATATTTGGCTTCTTGCCGTTATTGCTTAATATGGAATCGGATCCGGAAATTTTTGCCCTTCTTGGTGCCGGTACAGTGTATTCCTCCCCCACACGAAAATCTTAACTGTCCCCAGTTAACAGTAACTGGTCACATTAATAATATTCGGGCGAGTGTCTTATGGCAGAAATAGCTAATTGTGCTTTTCTATAAAAGGCGCGCCAATTTTGTACAGGCAACCAGTGTCTTTGACGCAAACAAAATTCCTTTAACATGCAGCCCCATTCTGGTCCCAAGCTCACTGCTAAGGCCCATCTTGCCCTTACTTCGCTTGCCCACACGCTCGCCACTGTTGACTACAGTAACCTCAAGGATCCCCATCAATTCCTCAATGAGAGGGTTAACGAGCTCGTTCATTCATCTTTATTCCTCGGATCTTAGCCCTATCCTAACTGTTTTTTTTCCTCTGATTTTCAGACGGACCATCTGCCCTTCATTGAGCAAATGGCTCTTCATCCCGCGCATTACAATTTGCCCTTTGATATCAAGATCGCTTACCACCAGGCCGCCTCCGGTCAAGGGGCAATCGGTGGGAAGTACCCCAACATTGTCGACCTCTGTAATCGTTTCAAAACTACGTGTGACTGCCTTAAAAACTCCGCTGAGAACATCATTCTACTGGAACAACAATGATCCGGCGCTGGAGGTCCTTATTCCGCGGCGCGACGATCTTACCGTGGTGGTGAAGGAGGCCGTCAGCGGTACGCCACTGGGACGACCAGGGGGAGCGAACACTCCGGTTCTTGAGGAGTTCCCGCGTGACAAGCGCAATGGGATCCTCAAGCTCCGGTTCACCCGCAAAAGGCCTCCCGGACGTCGCGAAGGAGGGAACCTCGGGCCCGGTAACCACAACACCTTCCAGCGCGCGGATGTGGAACAAGTGGGGGCGAAGGAAGGTGACATCCGTGTTGTCCGAGCCTACTCCATGGTCCGGGCAACGGGACAGCGCGTCCGGATGACCCATGAGGCGGCCGGGCTGGTGGTGGAGCACGAAGTCGAACCGGGACAGGTACAGGGACCACTGCGCTTGTCTCCGGTTCAAGTTCTGCGCCTTCCGGAAGTACTCCAAGTTTTTGTGATCCGTCCAGATCTCGACCGGATGCTGATTGCGAGCATCTCCTTGTCGTGGATCTTGTAGTTGCGCTGGATGTCACTCAGACTCTTGGAGTAGAACACGATGGGATCCCACTTTCCATCCGCGTCCGGCTGGGACAGGACGGCCCCAGTAGCGTAGTCGAAGCTGTCCACCTTGACTCGGTACGGACACGACTCGTCTAGCAGGATCAGGACAGGCTCCGCAGTCACCGCATCCTTGAGGGCTTGGAAAGTGGCAGCCGCAGCAGCGGTCCAGGTCCACGCTATACTCTTGTTCGTGAGGTCGAAGAGGGGCCGCGCGATGTCCGAGAATGCTCGGATGAACCTCTGGTAGAAGTTTGTGAAGCCAAGGAACTGCTGCACGTCCTTCTTGTTCTCCGGGGCGGGCCAGGCAGCAACTCCGGCGACCTTGACCAGGTCCATCTCGACGTGGTTGTGCGAGATGATGATGCCAAGATACTTGATGAACAACTTCTCGAACTCGCCCTTCTCCGGCCGGAGGTAAAGCTTGTGCGCCCGGAGCCATCGGAGAACCTCTCGGACGATCTCCCGGTGGTGCGCGAGGTCGGAGTGAGCAATGAGGATGTCGTCGAGATACACCATGATGTCTCCGGACAGGATGAGGTCTTGGAAGATGTCATTTATCATCATCTGGAACGTGGCCAGAGAGTTGGTGAGGTCGAAGTACATCACCAGCAGCTCAAAGAGCCATCGGTTAGTACGGAACGCGGCCTTCCACTCATCGCCTCCCCAGATACGGACATTGTTGAAGCCCCACCGGACGTCGAGTTTCGTGAAGAACTGAGCTCCCTTCAGGCAGTTAATGAGGTCGTTAATCAGCGGGAGCGGGTATCAGTTCTTTATGGTCATCGCGTTGAGCGCCCGATAGTCCTGGACGAACCGGAGGCTTCCGTCCTTTTTTTTAATGAAGAAGACCGGAGATGCCATCAGGGACTTGCCCATCTTTGATGGACGTGTTGAGCTCCTTTTGTTTGAGGGGAGAGATCGGGTAGACCTTGCAGTTGGCCGGTTTCGCATCCAGGACAAGTTCGATGGTGTGGTCCCACGTCCGGCGTTCCGGCAGCGCGTTGAATGACTCCTTGTCAAAATGTCGGAGAAATCCTCGACCCAGGCTGGAACCGAAGTCCCGGGCAGGGCCGAATTCCGAGCAAAGGCCTCCGCAAGCCGCTGAGAAACTGTGCTGCCAGCACAGACTTCTTCGGCCGGAGCGAATGCGGTGTAGAGGATCCAGTCGCCGTCCTCGAGCTCGTCATCATCATCATCGTTCGGATCCGGAGTGAGGTCCGGGAAGTCGTCTCTGTCGTCATCCGGGTCGTACCCATCGTCTTTGAGCCACTCCTCCGAGTCAATGGCACAGATAGACGGAACGGGACCTTCGCGGAGCTGCCGGAGGATCGCGGGAGAGATCTTCGCGCTGCGACGGACAGCGTGGAGCTCATCCTGGCAAGTGCTGCAACTCATCGGGCAGTGGGTCATCCAGACTTCCTTGGTCTCCCAGTCAATCTCCGGGTTGTGTTTCTGGAGCCAGGAGTAACCAAGGATGACGTGCTGCTTCCCGAGCTGCATTACCGCGAGTTGGATGTGTTTGGAGTGCCCTTTGTAGTTGACAACCATATCAACTACGCCGGAAATGCCTCCGGATGCATTGGGCATACCATCGACGTTGAGGACCGGGATGGGCTGAGAGAGCTTTCGGACAGGAAGATTACGGGAGATCACGTACTCCGAGTTGATGAAGTCTCCGGCCGCCCCACAGTCGACCAGACCCTTCACGGACATCGTAGCCGCGGTCTCTACCAATTGCATCTCCAACGGAATGTGCAGGGAGTTCCGGCCCTCAACAGACTCAATAATGTACCGCCGGGGTAGTTTACGCTCCCACCTTGGGCAGCGGATGCAGGGAATGCAATGAAGGGGTTCTGTCTCCGCCTCCGGGGGGGAATAGGGGTCTCCAGCTTGGGGACGGAAGCCGGAGCGGGGGGTGCCTCTTTCGTTTCAACTGCTGATTTATTGGGTATATCTTTGTACAAGCAGGAGTAACAATTGGGAGACACCACCGAGGGCACACCGCTCACTCGACCGTGTCTGGAAAACCCTCCAGCTCCGCATCTCTGGCTTCTGGCTCGGCCGGGAGCCTAGCGGTGGTGGAGAGGCGGGTGAAGAGCTCCCCAAGGAGGTCTTCACCGAGTTGACGGACGACCTCGTCCAGGATGTCCACGTGCCGGACATCCGAGGGAGTTGGGCAGTCTCGGGCAAGGTGTCCAGCTGTGCCGCAATGGAAGCAAGTGCGGGGTGTGAAGTGCGCATGGGTCCGGTCGACATCCATTGGGATGCCAGGCGGAAGGGCGGGCGGAGGCGCGGCTTTAGGAGTGGGCGTGAAGGAGGGGACTGGGAGGAACGTCCCAGTGCGAGGGTGTGCAGCCAGAGCAGGGCGCAAGTCGGGGGTGCCCCTGCTCGGACCGGGGCGAGGGCATCGTACTGGCGGAAGGTGCGGAGACACCATCCGGCGTAGTCCAATAGCACTGGGGCGGTCCCGGACGTTGTGATCGCCATGTTAATCCGCAGATCGAGTCCTGCGCAGTACTTGGTGACGCGGACGAGCGGGTCCGTGTATCCGGCCGTGGTGGCGAGTTCCAGTAGACATTGCGGGAGCCCTGGTAGTAGCTGTGGGGCTCTAGCTGGAGGAGAGCCTGGTCTTGCTCATTCTCCTCGACGAACCGAAGCCGGAACTCGGACTCGAATTCCGCCCAGGACGGGAACGGGAACGGAATGATCGTGGACTGTTGTTCAGCCCATCGTCCGGCCGCGTCTCGCACCATAAAGGACATGGCATACCGCACGAGTTTTTCTTCTACAACCTGTCCGTGGATCATGAAGGCTTCCGGAACCAGTTGGAAGTATGTGAGGACGGAGTGGAGGAACATCCGTCCTTGTGCCGTCGAAAATGGCCGGAGGGTTCAGTCGAAGAACCAATTTTGCTGCGGGGGTGAGGGTGGTGAAGTCTGGACCCACCGCCGGAGCCAGAGTGGCAGAGACGGGGGCAGCTGCAGGTGAATTTTGGCTGTTGTGTAAAACGTGGAGGAGAAAGACTTCGATGTTCGCAAGAGAGTCTTTGACTGCTGTCAGCCTGGTTTCGGGGTTGGAAGCCGAGTCCGGGCTGTGAACATCCGGGAGCTCGGGTTGCGCAGCCCCATTTCTGGGTGTCGGGGCATCCATGAAGGAGGAGGGGTCGAGATTGGAAGTGGGGGAGGCCGGAGCGCTAGTGTAGCGGTCTGAGTCCGAGTCTACACCAAACTTCGCAATCTTGACCAGTTGATCCCTTAGATCCTTTCTTCTGCTGCAAGGGCAACCTTAGCTCGGCGCAGGAGCGCGGGAACTAGCAGGAGAATCCGAAGTAAACTCAATTCACAGTACTAAATACAGAGTTCTAGAATACGCACCTAGCAGGAGAATCCGAAGAGAAGCAAGGATGAGGATTCCCACGCTAGGCGAGGTTTTTATAGCAAATAGGTACTAGCCAGTGGCACGTGTCCGAAGTGATCGGCAATGGTCCCGAGCTTGATCACATAACATGTTCCAGTGCGAGCGGCCGGACGAAAGGGAACGAGGGGGAACGGACTCCGGAGGGACGGGGAGCGACTTTCCGGGCAGAGGCGCAGCCTGGGGCTCCGGCAAGGGCTCCAGACAGAAGGCCGGACGGATGGGCGAGGCCGGACGGACGGGCGAGGCCGGACAGGGAAGGGGCTCTGGACGAAGGATCGGACGAGGCAGTGGGGCAGTATGATGGGCCGGAGCTGGACGGATGGACAGACAGACGGGGGTTCTCCTGACAACCATGCTAAAAACATCCAAGTTTACAAAAAATCGGGCCGAGAGGCTCGAACACATTGTGGCCGCGGGTGACTGCGAGCCAGGTGACTATGATACTGGCCTTGAAAAGTGGGTTTGTAGCTGCCCCACTTTCCTCATCAGCCGCTTCTTGCTTTGCAAACACCTTGTTCGCGAAGCCAACACCATACTCAACGACAAACCACTCACCGACCTTTCCTTCTTTGCGAACCTTCGTCGCAACCATTTCCCACCATATTACAGCATCGCGGGTATCCACCATCAAGTCGGCAGGAGGTCTGACAAGGAAGACGAGGAGGAGGTTGAGATTCAAATCCTTGGAAAAGGAATCTCTCGCTCTCAACCATGCTCTTCACGCCCGCAGACTCCAGTGGACGAGACTCGTGAGGAGTCCGAGGATGACAGGGATCATGGGTGAAGGCCGTGCGACTACAATGGTATTCTTCTCCAAACAATGATTCGGGCGATGAGATGTCCGTCAATGAAGACGAGAGCGACAGACGTGTGAGTTAACCCAATTTTTTGTGTTTATTACAATGTCTAAGCAATCCTGGATGTGGTCTAGGTTTTCTTCTCTGAAGCCTGGCAGACGAATCGCAAATGTTGCTTTGATTCGTTGATGGTGGTCATTGAGAAACCAGGAGGAGTGCATCCGAAGATGGCCAAGATTCTTGAGGCTGTTTTTGACAAGGTAGAAAAAGTCGGAGGCGACATAGGGCTCACAAGAGGCGGAGAACAAGCCAACGCACCTGGAAGGACAGCAATGAGAACACTCTGTACCTAGATTGAGTCAAGATTATTGCATTGTATGTTCCAAAACACGGTGCACGTGCAAATACATGTGTCGATGCGACTTGGTGTGGCTTTCTCAAATAGGAAATATACCACGTGACCTGCATCAGGTAGGGGTCCTTGTGCGCCTGTCAAAGCCGAGCGAGCTGTGAATCGTGATTCATCGAGCCGATCCCACGCGTGGCCGCCGGCTTCGGTGTTTTGGCCATCTTTAGACTCGCCCCGGCAAAATATTCGCCGACTCATCAAAACATCATCAAATTGGTCGCGTTTGGACATAATCTACTCAAAACATCCCAGACTACATCCTCTGACCCCAAGATGGATAGTAAGCCACCCCCTCCATTATTAATATATGCAAAACTCTTAAGGTGGCCCGTTGCCCAGTCGAAAGTAGTAGGTGCACCAAGTCCATCGCGACCGCGTCCGCACGCTGTGCTGGGTCTCACTGTTGAGACGCGATGCCATACGTGGAAGACGCACGCGCGTGATTCGGGGTGGTGAGGAGGACCTGCTTGTATAGCAGTGCACAGTACAACACACCCAGCCCAGCCACTCCCCCTTTGCGATCTGCTGCCATTTCTTTGGTGTCTCTTTATACTTCGGATCAATGATTGAACGCAAGATCAGCGCAAATTCCGCCGGATGAAAGCTCATCGTGGCATGACAAAATATGCCTCATCTCCGTATCCAGTTTCTTAGCTCTGCCTTGGTATTTGTCACTAACTTTGTTCCCTGTTCTAGCAGGGCTCTAGTCCGCCTAGCGACAATACACCCATTCATACTTCGAGCCCCATCTTTGGAATCGCCCACGCAATACTTGATCCAGAGGAAAGTTCCCCTCACTCTGAAGTCGGTATCTCCGCTGATCCTGATGCACTTTGCAGGTCCTGACTATCCCTGCAGAATAGCTCGCTCGAGGCGTGCACCGTGCACCGTGCAGTATTGTCCTAGGTAAGTAGATGATAGGGCTTGAACCCGTCCGTTAAACGGGACGGCCGTCAAAAAAACGGCCGTCAAGTACGACGGGATGGGTCAACCTGTCCGTTTGGAGCTGGAGCAAGTCGCCAAAACGGACGGGTCCCGTCCGTCCCGTCCGTTACGGCCGGTTTTGAGAAGTCCCTGCCAGAGGAACATTGTAGGTCACATAACCAGTCATAACATACCCACGATGATATTTTCAATCTGTATCTGGACACAGACACTTCATGTCAGACCGAATTTGCCTCGAATACAACTCGGAACTTGCCGCCATGTAGCAATCACATGCAGTCAAGAAACATTTGATTGTTGAACATATTCTTGCTCCAATAGGTGAGTTGCGCCGCAAATTTGGTCGATTTACTGAAATTCAAACACATTCGGACCAAAAGGAGTCGAATTTCTGGGCTCATAAATATGAGAAAATCACCCCTCGGCTACAACCCGTCGAACCCGTCGAACGGACGGATACGGGTGCGCCCTTGACGGGTCGACCCGTCCGTACCCGTCCCGTTCACTCATGGTCGCCGAGCTCAAAACGGACGGGTTTTTACCCGTCCGTCCCGTCCGTCTTCCCGTCGACGACGGTGACGGATTCAAGCCCTAGTACTACCCAGATGCACCCACATAACTTCGCTTAAATATTATTCTCCTCGTCCGCTACGTCACCTGACTTCTTGACATTTGGTGCAGTGTCCCTATATGTCTCTACCACACAACAAGCTTGCGTGGGTGCCTGTTATCCACCATTCCTTTACACTTACGTCAAACTGTTTGCAGATCTTCGTCTCAGCTGAATCCGATGTCTAATGTATGCCTTTCGTCATTGCTGCGGTACCGCATTTCTAACTTAGTATTTCACGAGATACTCGGTTGGAAAGGACGAGCTCTTCAAAACATGCCTCCACGCGCTCTGACTTGCATGATTCCGAATTGTAAGTAATCTCTGATACGTCTTACCTTCCAATTTCTCCTCGCGCATTTATTCTTAGTTCGTCCTGACCGATCATTGGCTACTTGTAGGGCGGAGGTACGTGCTGAATTGGATCACTATTTCAGTCCTACATAGGTCCATGTACCATATATACCCCAATATATACCATTTGCACCCAAATTGAACTGGACCCACAAATTAGTACCAAATTGCACTGGAAATCAATGCGCGGCCACCCTGAAAATTAGTGCCTTGATGCACTGATTTATGGTGTCAAAGGCACTGCATATTAATGAAAAAACGAGCAATTTGCACTATATGTTAGTGCTTTTAGGCACTAGAATTCAGTGCCCAGGTACTATTCCAGTGCTTTTGGGCACTAATTTTCAGGGGTGGGTGGGTACTAATATCTAGTGCCCCGCTGTTCACATTTTATTTGTATCATCTGTGTGGCAGGTGCGCACCACACGCTTCTGGCCTTTTCATGCTTGAGTTCAATCTGGTGCTGAATTGAAGGAAGTCTAGGGTACATTATGGAGGAAAGAACAATTGGGCGTGGACAGTTCAAATTGTTGATGATCAGGGTTCAGCTTCAACCTCTGCTGGACCATAAGTATTTCCGGTCCAATGTGCTGGTTGATGCCGATATTCCGCATCCCGTCGACGAGTTCCGAATGTAGGTAGGGTGATGGGACAAAATGGATATCCAACAGAAAACATCGCCCAGGCTCGAGTCGAACGAGGCTCATGGTGGTGCGATAAAACACGTGAGGCCACTCACCGTCACGTTTTATGCCCTAGACCCACTGTTCAAATGTTGAATTGCTGCGCTCTCTGACCGAGGGCGGGTGCCGAAAGGTGAGGCCCGATCACACCGCACCGAATTCATCACCGACGACTTTGGCCGCTGCTTCCCAACCTTGCCAACCCACCCGGACGTAACCGTATAAACCGTTTAAAAACGGTTTGTAAATTGTTTGGCCTTGCACCTAAACTAAACGGAAACGGAAACGGTTAAGTAAACCGTGTAAAAACGTTTACAAACGGAAATGGTTGGAGCCTTACACACCGGGATTTACCAAGTTTCGGGATAGCCGAAGCTACTCCAATGGCACACAGAAAGGGCTGGCCCAAGCATGCCATCGATGATCGGTTGCTCTGACTTGTTGTCTTATCGACGATCGTGTCGATTGTGCTGATGATCACCAAGGTAATGCGGGCCGGAACCGGGTAGGGCAAAGGGTTAGTTGTCGGGTACACTGCCGTCCCAATATAAACGCCAAGGGCCGTGCGTCTCTCTTTGCTACTCCACACATCCTTTGCTTGGTCTCAATTTGCTCGCAGCGGCCATAGGCTTTGTGCTGGTCTTTTGGCTGCTGGTCCTTTGTCTTCTACATCCAAAATCACTGCGGCGATAACCTAATATTCCTTGGCCGCAACTTGGGTCTTCTCTAGGATCGACACCTGACGCTCTGGATTTCTAAAATCCAATCTGGACATGGATAGTGAATCCTACACAGTTAAAATTTATGGTGCGGGAAAATTGTTCAAGGAGCCAACACCAATATTTATTTTGCGCAGGAGGCCGCGGAGGTGATGGTGGAAAGGGCGGCGAACAGGGTGGTGGTGGAGGCATTGGTGAAGGCCCCACTACAAACTTCAGAGCTGACACCATGAACCTTGTGTTAAACCAGCGACTGCATCACAAACTTCACCGACCTCCAGGCTCCGAACCATCCATACCCATACACACTGGAGCATTCATCGCTGCGGGGACGTTGAATCACGGAGGGGAACAAGGGATAAATATTCTGCACCGAGCCGTCGCACTTGAAGCACTCTATGATTCTGCAGAGAGCTACCCACAGCCCTCATGCCATCCGGACACCCGTACAAAAATACTGTTTGATCTGTATAACTGGGTCACAGATCACCTTCCGCAGCGCACATGGCAACCGAATAAATGCGCAAAAATGATGGATTATATGTACGATTCCGCAGTTGAAGACGACGGCTCAGCGACGAGGTACGACGACTCTGCATTCGAAAACAACGACTCCGCGGACGAAGATGACCAATGGGTGGTTGAGGAGGACGATGATTTGGGATTAGAAGGCAAGGGCTTGACTGCCAAAGATGTTGATGACCCCTCGGCGGTTGGGGAGGATGACCATTGGGTGTTCGAAGACGACAGCTCGGGGGTTGAAGATGGCGACTCGACCACTGAGCAAGACAACTCGATTTTGCCGCAGCCGATCTGTTGGCTGCACGGGCCCGCTGGGGCAGGGAAGTCTGCAATCATGCAGACCCTCTGCCAGAGATTGAAAATGACAGGCCGGCTCGGTGGAGCCTTCTTTTTTCAGCGGGGACACGCAACACGAGGAAATGCTAAAGTATTGTTTGCAACCCTGGCCTATCAGCTCGCGCTCAACAATCGCAATTTGCATCCCATAATTTCTCGGAGTATGAGTGATGATCCATCCGTTGTGGGGAGGTCAATGGATGTCCAGTTACGTCAACTCATTGTCGAGCCTTGCCAGTCGATCAAGATCGGTCCACCTCAAATTCTCCTCATTGATGGCCTGGACGAGTGTCATGACGAGGGCACCCAACGCGAAATCATACGTTTGGTGAGAAACGCCCTCGCTGCCGCGCACCCACATTCCTATCGGGTTCTTATTGCCAGCCGGCCGGAGGCCTACATTCGTGAGATTTTCGAGAATCCTTCATTTGACAGGATCCTCAAGTCCATGAATATCCATCAATGTTTCCGGGATGTCGAAACAGTCTTCCGCGATGCATTCGCCCGCATCCATCGGGAACACCGCACGATGGTCAACGTCCCTACTCCGTGGCCATTGTCAGAAGTTCTAGAAATTTTGGTTCGGAAATCCTCCGGTTATTTCGTTTATGCATCCACCGTCATCAAGTTTATCGACGATCAAGATTATCGCCCAACAGAGCGACTAGCAGCAGTTCAAAACCTCTCTCCAACTAACTCTGATGCCCCATTTGCGGCTCTCGACCAACTATACACTCAGATTCTTTCTGTAGTTCCAGGCCGATTTTGGTCTAAACTGCGTGATATTTTGCAATGTGTCTTGGTGTTCAAGTGGAAATTCACACCCCTCCAATTGGATCGACTATTTGAGCTGGAGCCTGGGGACGTCCGGTTAATCCTCCGTCGCCTACACTCTGTCCTCGATATACCTTTGAACTCGGATGCCTTGATCTCTGCCCATCACGCATCTTTTTTGGATTTTCTACAAGACCAACGGCGGTCGTCGATCTTCCATCTTGACCCTGAAAGCTGCATGAATGTGGCTCGTGCGGTTCTCAAACAACTTTCGAATGATAACCACTGTTTAGATGACCCTCTCGTAGGGTGAGTAGCGTTATGAAGCTTCGAGGTCCAGGCTCATATTATTCTATATGTAGGTGTCTTACAGTAGATCATTTCATTAAATGCATCGACATAATTCCGCCTTCTTCGGAACTTATCCCACAGATAAAGCATCTCAATCCAGACATGCTCTTTTGGGGGCAAACAAGTATAAAATATTCGGCAGCGACTATGGGGCATTATCGTCCGGGTGATGATGAAATGCTAAAGGTTTTACAATGGTTGAGTGTGAGTGACTTTGTATTCTCAACATATGGCTCTCTATATATCAACACAGGAAATTCGACCCTTATGTCAAGATGTAATTCAGCGATGGGAAGACTACCATTTTATGTTCTTATGGGATACACTCTATAATCCCGCATATTGGGGTTCCATGGCATTAAGAAACATGGCTCGTATTCTTGCACTCTCCCCTGGGATGCTCCGTATGCTCCAGACAAGGATGCCTAGGTTGTCATCACCATCACTAATATATTGTCGTCACTTTGTGGCCCGGGCTCAAGGATTTGCTCGTATTTTTCAAGCTCGTTGGCTGCTCTGGTGTCTAACCAAGCTGCATATGTCCAGGCCTAATCTGCCAAGCCTCTACCTGGTACGGCTGCTACTAGGTATATCACAGGATGATATGATTGCCACTCTTACTGCTGCACGATCTATGATAGACAGAGCATCTCCTGAACGAGGTGTCGGGGGCACAATTACTATACTGGCACTTACCCTGGAACACTATCCGGCCAGCTTGCCCAGCCTGTTCAGTGATTTGAGCTGTGGATTGCTTCGTCTCATTCAGCGCAGCAATCCAGTCCTGCATTCACCGTAAGTTGAATTTGATAACTTAGGATGTCAGTAAGATAGGCGCCATCCAGATCCATCGAATCACGTGATGCCATAGCGTGACACCCACTGTGAGTGCTACTAGTTGATGGCATCAGGATGATAACTCAAACTAAAACCACAGAAATGTGCAGTTTGATCAAGGGAACAATCCTGTGGTTACGGTTTCTTGATAGCTATCCTCAAAAAAAAGTTTATTGCCTTTTTTGGGAAAAGTGCTCAGAATGTGAAGAGAAGTTGTCTGTGGCACAAATATATTTTGAGGCCAAAAATTTCGCGCTGCCGAAAAGGGTAATTCACACGATCACGTGACATGTATAAGTATGCTCGAGAGGTATGTTTAACACCTTCCTGCAACTTATAATGCTACTTTAGTTCCTCTGGTAGCAGAGATTTATCAAATGTTACAGCAATGATGTTTAATAAAAATCCTGATCCTAGAACCTCATTTCATTGTTCAAGCCAAGGTCAGTGAACATTGGAACAGCAATGTCAAAGTTGAAGGCTTTTGTCAAAATACCACCTATCATGCAATTTCATGGGAGCTTTTGAAGATCTATGGGATTGAACAATAGCAGGTACAACTGAGGAATTTCCAATCCGCAATGTCAAGGGCTGAAGGTGTTCCAAATTTGGACAAACATCATCATGCAATCAAAAGCTCCTACTCATTATGACCCAAAGGGACCAGTATCATAAGAATCCAGGTTAGCTTCAATCTGGCTTGTTAATTTTTGACCTCTTCGGTTACTCCCAGCATAAAAATTATGTTTTTGTTTTCTTAATTTCTAAATTTCGCGCTTTCCCACGTTACTGTCACGCAAAAGTCACGTTCACGTGACTCGATGGATCTGGATGGCGCCTATCTTAACTGAGAACAATTATCTCACAGGAGCTATGGTCTTCATAATGGATGGGGTGCACTAATCAGATATTCTCCACCCACAAGCTTAGATCTTCTCTCCCAGCTTCATCAATTTGTTCCATCACAGAAGTGGTTCTTTCCTCACAGCAGGCAACCCGAGGACTTCTACAATGTTCTACAATGGCTCAAGGTTGGGCCAGCAGAAGTCAATATATAACCATTGCTCATAGTACCCTTCAGAGTCTTCCGGATCCACCGTTAGAACTCATTGACCGGTGGCAAGGTTATTTGTCCAAGAGTCTATGTGAGGACCACGCAGATATTGAAAAGGATGAAAGCTGTTTCGAACGACACTGGCAGATGAATTCAGAGGTGAGACTTGACTTACTTTTTTATTTTCTGACTCTGACTTCTGAGACTAGTGGATGGTGCTGTTGAACGACTCGCCTGAACAGGAGCACATGATTCAATACTGGGAGAGTCTAGTACAGGAGAAGGGTCTACCACCTTAAGGATGAAAAACGGACTAAGAGGGGTGTGGAAGTGCCTATTGGTACACTCGTCGCTCATGACCCGTCTGGGTGTTGTGTGGAAGCTCCTCTGGAGATACTTCTGTTTTATTCCTCTCGTCCTTCTCATTCTGTTCACTCCTCCATTTTTTCTTCAATTCTTATCAGACTTTTCACTGTGTCATTCGCCCACCGCTGCATACCCGTGCGACGCGACAAGCTCATGTATCCGCCCATGGCTAAGAGGATCAAAGCTCCTGAGGGCGATCCCATTGAGCAGCTCGAAGCTTGTGTTAGGGCTGCACTGTCATTATCTTGGTATCGGACATTCGGATATATTCGGACTATGCCATGCTTCCTTTTATAGTCGTACTTGATGTTGTTGACACTTCTTTACTTTACTCTTACTCTTAACTATTACTACCACAATCATACCATTTGGTTTGGTTCAGTGGTTTGGTGAACTGAGAGTTTGTAAAGTCGCAACCTTTACGCTTTTGAATAAAACCTGCTTAGGGTAGCTGAAGCTAGGTCTGTTGCGACGGCACCAGCAGCTTAAGCGGCTTAAGCTGCTCAAGTTACCCTAAATCGCAGATAGGTGTACGAAACGACAATACATTGTAGCATAGAGCTTAAGCCAGTTAATGCTACGTAACTATGTATGTAAAATTCGGCTGCAGATCTGTCGGGGTGGATGGTGGTCCCCGCACCGGAGAACATGTCGCAAGCCTCGAGGTATATTTCCTCACGCAGCACCAACTTCACAGTGGTCAAAGGTGCCCAACAAAAGGGGGATACCAACGTAGACTGCGGAGAGGTGGTGGTGCAGGAAGAGCTCGCCAGGTATTCGGTAGAAGAGGAAGTTGCAGCGGTAAGTAGGTAGGTTAGAAAAATAAATGAAATGGAATGAATGGATGAGAAGAACACATAATGGTCAAAGTATTGGAACCCGCTTCGCACGGAAGACGAGGCGCAGGCTCGAATTGAACCCGTGGCCGTGGATAAATAATGCTATTTTTACGAGCTTGTCTGTCAAATTGTGGTCAGTGCTAAGATTCCATGTGTTTCAGGTGCGCGCCGTGCGCTTCTGGGCACTTTCCTGTCTCCGATAGAACTCGAATGTATGGTCACGCAACACTCAAAAAACAAAATTAAACCAGTTGAGGTCGCTGAGAATGAAAACCAGACATTTCGCCTCTGCATATAGCCCAGGTTCGAATTTGACGATCTTCCCTGCGGTGATTGCTTGCATTTAAGGAACGTGTTTTTGTTCCAGTGGTCCACGTTCCCCGCGCTCGCCGTGACATATGTCTTATCCTGTTTTTCTTCTGGGACTTGCATGTATATCTTTCGACCCCTGAACACACAGCCCTTCACGCCGTTCGGCATCCGTTGATGTACCCATTCGCACACGTTCTCTCTTTGTACTTTTACTCGGATCCCCCGTCAAACTTCGAGTTGAACAGTTGTTTTGTTTGATTTTTGATTGTTCAAACTCGCGTGCACACGCGACATGGGGTCGGAGTCGAAGTTGATTCACGTTGAGCCAACGGATCCATCCCGCGCGCCGATTCACGCCTGCATGCAACACACGCAGACTCATCTCGAACAGCGCCCCAAATAGACGCCGTAGAACGCGCCGACGGACGCGAGACACAAATAACTCAGGAAAGGATGGGGAGATCAAAATCTATGGTGCCAACCGACCATTTGAAATGGATTTCCAATGTCCGTTGAATACTGGCATCAAGGTCCATCGATCTCCGGAACTAGAATATGGGCATTGACTGGTGAAGCTATAAGTCCAAGTTGTGCTTTTTTTTGCTCACTTTTGACCCATCAATTTAAAGTGAGTGGTGCGCTTTTTTTCAGTAATGGTGCCTGCAAAGTTGTGTCGCATTTTGGGTCCCATTTGCAATATTTGAAGGTGTACTTCATTTGTGTTGGCTGCATGAACTTGGGTCTTTTTTTCCCATTCTGGTATGAATTATTGGACAATATGTGTCATGGATGAATGATTGACCCGGAATCCGTAAAAAATATCACACCACAAAGCCCTAAATTTCAGGGTAACAAAAATTAGTGTTAACATGGAAGGTATCAGGTTACGTATCAGATTGGTCTGAATTTCACACTGGAAGTGACAAAATTCACCTACAGTGAATTTGTTGTTTCACCCTCTGTATAAAATTCTAATAACCCATGCTAGAGTCGAACGAGCATCCTTGCAGTGCAAATAACTTCTCATTTGCCTAGTCCGGCGCCGGTGCGCACCACGCGTCTCTGTGCGTTTTTGTGGTTGGATTGAGCTCGAGTAGATGACAACGCAGACGATGTTAAACTGTAGAAGACTTACCGGTCGTTGGTTGCGGGCGGGTATGTTATTTATTTGTATGCTTTCACAGCTCAATCTCAACCAGGGTAAATCCCGCAAACTCCGACCTTGCAGTTAATCATCAAGTCCCAGACACGCTCAGAACTGTTTCAGAAATAGTCAGTCCATATGTCTCCCCACACTAATACTATCGCAGCGCAGCCATTTGGATTTTTTCTCCCCCTCACGGATTCATCGCTCAAACTCCTCTTGTACACGCCCAATAAATTTAGCTCCAGCCCTAACACAGAACGACCCGACGGCGGATGGTCCGCACGTCTTTTCTGTGTTGGTGATGTCAGTCAGTTACCAGCAGGGTCCCGGTTCAATTCCTGGTCGAGTCATGAACAGGCCACCGTACACTTTTTTGCCACATATGAGCGTGTATATGGACTAACAGGCATCGAAATAATCTACGGTCTTTGCAGGATTTTTACTACTGGTGGCCCTGCTTTTGTCACTTGTTCTTGGTGTGATATAGAGGGAGGTGGCTTGATGGAATGTCTGATATACCCGTAACGGGCGGGCCAAATTTGCGCTATTGAAATTTCACCAAAGTTAAACAAAACCACGAACTTACCAAGTGATCGGGTAGCTCCGTACCTCGAGGCTCGCAACTCTAAACAGTAGTGCTGGCAAGGTTCGGTTCGGTTCAGGTTCAAGGCCTTTCGCCCTGAACGCCGAACCTGAACGCGACGTTCGGTTCGGACAACCCCCGAACCTTGAACCTGAACGCGCGTTCAGGTTCAGTTCGGCGTTCGAACGCGTTCGAACCTAAGGGTCTTCGGCTATCTCGGGCGGCCGAAATTTCACTGAAAATATCACTTATCAAGACTTTTCAGTGCTCTGATGGTTGGAAAATGTATCCTGCATGCCTTGACTAGTGCCGAGAGGCCTACAAAGCAGAAGTTATCCCGGTGCATGTTTGCTGGAAAATTACGTGACAACAAACCGTCATCAATTAACATCGAGAATGCGTTGAATTTGCGTCAAAGAGAAGTTTTGGGTGTGTTCTAGGATGAATGAATACCAAGGCTATGCAATGTGAGGTAAATCGAGCGTGAACAGTGCCCAAACTCGTATAAAAATCACTCACCTGACCAATTTTCAGGTTCGGCGTTCGAACGCGCCTTCTCTCAGCCGAACGCTGAACCGAACCTTCGGTTCAGGTTCAAGCTTTTGCTGAACCTGAACGCTGAACGCGCGTCCGGTTCAGGTCCGGTTCAGGTTCGGACCGATTTCCGAACCGGACCTTGCCACCACTACTAAACAGGCATGAATGGTAGATTGGGGAACAATGCCGGGGCTGGCACGAAGTTGACATGGGTACCTAAAGTTGTCAAGGCGGCGGACGTCACTGGCCTGTGCACAATGGGAAGTTGGGCAGTGGCGTATGCGGCGATCAAAAGCTGTCAGTAAATGGCAGCACAATTGATCACATGACCCCGTGGCTTTCCGGAGTTAGGAACGAACGCGTCGCAAAAACCACGAGAAGGGAGCGTTGACGCGTTTTGACGCGTCAACGCACAGCCCGTATCCAGAGCAACTTAAGGGTTGCCTGGTACTGCCTCAAAACCAAGGTGATCGGCATGGAAATGCACTGGTACTACAATATTGTCAAGGATATTGTGAAGGAAAAGAGGATACGTGCCTAAAGTAGGGCCGTAACTTAGGAACAAGGCAAATTGGGACTACAATTTACAGTAGTAGTGGTATATTTACGGAGTACAAACACTAGGGGTATAAAAGGAGCACGAAAATGTACTAAGAAGAATAACCCTTGCCCGGGTTTTATACCTGTGATTTGCTCTTTTGGATTTGAACTTGAACGGAACTACTACGGGAACGATACGGATTAACGGAATTCATTACGGGAACGAACGGACTTACGGATTAACGGGATTTTGGGTTAGAGTTGCAATTACTGGACGAAGAACATTGGATTAGAAGGACAAACTCTTGCTATTGGATTTTAAACTCACACATCAACAACCTATTCTCAAATTCGCATTCGTAGTTTCTTCTACGCGAACCCCCGAACACAACACAAAGATCTGGAATTGAATTGTTGATTTGAACCTTTGGATAAAGGTTTTCATTGAGACACCAATTTCTTACCTTTCACCCGAGTGCATCCTGAGGGGCGCAAGCTGCAATGTGTGGATAAAAACAACAACACAGAAGAAAACAAATATCAAAACAAATTTCATCATTGGGAAAAGCGAGGAGGCAAATTTCGGGTGGGGGCCACGATATGAGTTGGAAATCACCGCCGGATCTAGAACCTCTGTTGCTGCCAAAAGCAAGCAAAAAGTAGAGGTAGAGAAAAACGTTGTTGAAGGTGGCAGAGACGCACAATAACTCAAGGGCAGGCTAGGGGGCAACCAGGATTCAAACCGGCGACTAAGGACCGGTTAGTTAGTTCGGCTGTGAGGGAGGAAATATGTGTGGGAGGTGCGCACCACACACTTCTGGCCTTTTCATGCTTGAATTCAATCCAGTGCTGGGTTGAAGGAAGTCTAGGGTACAATAGGGAGGAATATGAATGACCAATTGGGCGAGGAAAGACAAATTGTTAATAATCAGGGTCAGCTTGAACCTCTGCTGGACCGCATTTCTGGTCCAATGTGCCAGCTGATGCCATTATTTCGCATCACATCACCGAGTTAGACTTCCTTCCGAATGTGGGTAGGGTGCTGGGTGCAAACCAACAGAAAACATGGCCCGGGCTCGAGTCGAACGAGCTTGTGTGCATACGCTATGGCATCGCTTTGGTACGTGCTGCAGGTGCGCACCACGCGCCCCTGAGCCTTTTCATGTCAACGATATACCTCGACTGTATATTGACGCTAAAGGTGAAGTACAAAGATTTTCGCACAAAAAAATCCAAACTCGGCATGTTAATGGCCCAGTCTCGAGTCGAACGAAGTCTCCGCGGTAGTGGATATGATTATCTGCGAGCTTATATGTGGCAGGTGCGCACCACGCGCTTCTGAGTCCTTTCTAGCTTGAATGCTGGGTTGAAATGAATAGACTGGGAAATAGATCTATCTAGACAAACGGAGGAAGGTATCAACACTACTGTTCATATTCAACTCGAACCTCCCTCTGGATTTTCATTTTCATATGCATCTGGGTATGGTGAGCAGGTCTCCACCTGAACTTGACACTGATGATTGAGGTACACCCGTCAAAAGAATAATCAATCCTTTCCGCCATGGCCCGGCCTCGAACTAAGACGATATTATCATAGTGCATTTGATCATGTACGCCTCACGCGCCCCTTTCCGGTCCACCATCGAACCCGAATGAGTGTTGACGCCGAAGGTGAGCTACAAGTGCGACGCATAAGTCCACGGTAAAAAGCTACAATCTGTCTTCCCATGGTCCAGGCACGAGTCAAACGAGCTTGTGCATACGCTACCGCTCTCCTCTGTGATGTGTTGCAGGTGCACACCACGCCTCTCTGGGCCTTCCACGTCAATGTTCAATGGATAAAGGTGAGGTACGAATTCAATTGATACTGGTACCAAAAAATCTGAATTTGGGTAGAGGCCCGAATCGAAGGAGCATCCCTGCGTTACTGGATGTACAAATCCCGATGTGTCGCAGCTGCGCACTACGCGCCTCCGAGCCTTTCTTAGCTTGAATCCAGCTCGGGTACTTAGGTGACAAGGTGGACAGACTGAGCTAGAACGCTTGCCAGTGCTTGGTTGCAGACCGGGGATGGAAGATTTATTTGAATGTTCATCTACATATCGCTGAGTGGATTAAATGTCGAACGTTCACCCAGTCCTGCGGCCAGTAGAACTCAGCCGAAGCGTCGCTTTCCCCGCGTATCGAGGTATCTTTTCTGATCCTCCACCCCTTCACGCTGCTTGGCACCCGTTTATGTACACGGGAAGCCACGGGCTCTACATCGAGATTCTACCTATACATATACTCGGATCCATCCCTGTCAAACTTCGAGTTGAACAGCTGTTTTGTTTGATTTTTGATTGTTCAGACTCGCCTGCGCACGCGACCTGGCGTCGGAGTCGAAGTTGATTCACGTTGAGCCGAGGGATGCAGTCCGCGCGCCGATGCACGCCTGCCCGCAGAACGCTTCAACGCCAAACGACAGATTCATCCCGAACAGCGCCTCTAGTAGACGACGTAGAACGCGCCGACGGACGTTAGACGCAAACAACTCAAGGGCGGGCCCCAAAATAGATTTGATACTTATGTGCTGCAAGTTAATTTAGAACTCTCGCCATTGCACTCTTTTTGGGGGACTTGTACCCACTCATTCTAAGAAGCAATTTCGATGTGTGAGTCTCGAAGCCTTACAAAAATACGCGGGTTGTCATTCGGGAATTATTCCGATATTAATACAGCGTGGAGGTAGAGATAATAATATTTTCTATGGGCGCGGGCCGCACAGTAGATCCAGTACGTTCTTGCAAGTTGAGCGCACCCCGCGCCTTGGAGGCTTCTCTATCCATATTCAAACTTGAATGGATGTTGTCGCTAAAAATTGGGGTACGGTGTCAAAGGAATGAAATGACGACGTGTGGCGTCCATGGCCCGGGCTCGAATCGAAAGAGCGTCTCCGCGGCTGTGGATAAATAATGCTATTTTTTATGTAGCAGGTGCGCGCACTACGCGTCCCTGGGCCCTTTCAAGTTAAAGCCCAAACCATGCATATGTATGCGGTGGATTGAGTAAGGTAAGTGGGGTGAGGTAACCAGCACCCATTAATATTCAACTCGGAATGGCTATGGTAGGAATCGCAGTGCGTGAGGTGCTGCGCCCGTCCCTTCCCTTGGGGTTCATCGGAATGAATGGTGGAAAGGGAAAGAACAAAGTACGAGGGACATGAATCATACATACCCTAGGCGCGAGCCAAACGAGCATCCCTATTTCCGTATAATGCGTCGCGGGTGGGCACTATGCGCCTTGGACGGTGCTGCCGAGGGCGGAATACAGGGGCCACACTAAAAGGCCAAACAGTCCTTATCCATGGCCCAGGCTCGAGTCGAACGAGCTCGCCTGTCAAATTATGGTTGGTGCGATAAATCCCATGTATTTCAGGTGCGCGCCGTGCGCTTCTGGGCCCTTTCATGTCTCGAATAGAACTTGAATGTATGGTCACGCACAACCAAAACACAATTAAAGCAGGTGAGGTCGCTGAGAATGAAAGCCGGACATTTTCACTTCTATAGCCCAGGCTCGAATTTGACGATCTTTCTTGCGGTGATTGCTTCTTTTTGATCCAGTGGTCCACGTTCCCCGCGCTCGCCGTGTCATATATCTTATCCTCTTCGTCTTCTGGGGTTTACTCGCATATATATCTTTCGACCCCCGAACACCCAGCCCCTCACGCCGTTCGGCATCCATTGATGTACCCATCCCCACACGTTCTCTCTGTACTTTTACTCGGATCCCCCGTCAAACTTCGAGTTGAACAGTTGTTTTGTTTGATTTTGAATCTTTGATTGTTTAGACTCGCGTGCGCACGCGACCTGGGGTCGGAGTCGGAGTCCAAATTGATTCACGTTGAGCCAACGGATCGAGTCCGCGCCGCCGATTCACGCGTGCATGCAAGACACTTCGACAACGCAAACACATCCGCCCCAAATAGACGACGTCGAACGCGCCGACGGACGCGAGACGCAAATAACTCGAGGGCATGGCCAAAAATAGATTTGATATGGGGTGCAAAGCTAATTTAGAACTCGGGCGATTCCACTCTCTTCGCTGGACTTATACTCACTCATTCTAACAATTGGCCTTGGTCCAATTACGCTCAGAACCTTCCGAATAACACACCCGCGCCAAGTGTCTTGGTTGAATTCAAGCCAAGTCTCTTGGTGAGCTCAAACACGAAACGCGATCAAATGGATCAAAGATTCGCCCTGGCATCAGCCGACGTCAAGACGGGTCGCTGCGCCTGCACGTGGCAGGGTCCTTTCTTCTTTCTGCCGCTTTCCCTCACCCTCCTTCCGCTTTTTTGTCTCGTCTCGCCTCGCTCTCGTTCTATTCTCCTTTACCCCCTTTTGTGCTTGCTTTGCTTTGCTTTCATTCCTTACGATGCCCGGCGCGACTTCGAACTTTTCTTCCCTCCTCTGCTTTGTTCTGCTGGCTCTGGAACCAGCCTCGGCCGTGCAGCTCACCTTCCAAGTCGCCCCGCCCCGAGTCGCAGCTGCGTCTTCTAACCCTAACGACAACCTCATTAACACGGCGAATCTGCGGTACAGCACGAATATCAGCATCGCCGGGAACGTCGTCAACGTCCTCATCGACACGGGCAGCACGGACCTGTGGGTGATGCCGCCGCAGGGCCTGACGAACTTCAACGACACGGGCCTGAGCACGACCCTGCGCTACGGCACCGGCGCAAACTTTGTCACTGGTGACATCGGTATCGGCGCGTTCCAGCTCAACGGAGGCGAGTTTGCCGTTACGGAGCAAGGTGTGTCGTCTTTCGTTCTATTACTCCCAAGTAATACTAATACAAGACACCCCAGCCTACCTGCAAGGCACCTCCGAAGCCGGTGAAGCCGCCGACTTCGCGCAGGGCCACTTTGGCATCCTCGGCCTCGGATTCGACACCCCCGGCGCGTCCTTCATCAACGCCGCCGTCCAGACCGCCCTCGGCACCACCTCCACCGCCGGCCAATCCGTCCTCTCCAACATCTTCGCGCAGAATCCTACCCAGTCGGACTACATCGGCATCGCGCTGAGCAGGACGGGCGACCAGGAGGGCACGGCGGACGGGAGCCTGACGATTGCGGAGTACGATAGCGACTATGCGAGTGTGGCGGGGACGCCGCAGATCCCGCAGACGCCTGCGGGGGCGGGGGTGTGGAGTATTACGCTCGATTCGTTGAGCGTGGGCGGGACGAAGATCCCGTGGACGAGCACGATCCCGAGTGCGCCGGCGGGGAAGGATATCGTGTTGCTGGATACCGGGTGCGTGGTACCCTGTTCTCCCTGATATAATGTATAACGTCGCGCAGAACGACCAACATCCTGATGCCCGAAGCCCAAGTGACCGCGATCTACTCGTCCATCCCCGGCGCCGTCCTGCAGCAGGACTCGACCACCATCCCGCTCGTGCAGTTCAGCACGACGACCGACGTGTGGGTCGTCCCGTGCACCGCACCGGTCGACGTCGTCGCGGCGTTTGCGTGCGTGCTCCGCTTCCCTTTTATTCCATCGCCTTCTAATTCTCATTTTACAATCGTTGTGATACGCAGCGGCCAGGTACGCGTCTCCTCCTCCACCCTCATTCCTCCCTTCCTCCCTTGCTCTTCCCCTTCCTTTCTTTAACACCCTCTCGTGCTCACTTCGATATCCTTTCGTCCTTCACCTCTCCCTCCCTCTCATTACACACCTTTCGTGCTCATATCCACCTAGAACTTCGCCATCCACCCCCTCGACGTGACCGACATGCAGGTCCTCACCGCCCCGGACGGGAAGCACAACTTCACCGTCTGCGTCAATGCGTTCACCGATATTGGCACGATTGCGGGCGGCGAGACGGATGCGCTGGTGAGTGCTTTTCTTTTCTTTGTGGTTCGTGCGTTGGCTTTGGCTTTGGGGGAGGGGTGCGTGGCGGAGGAGGTTCTTTATTCTCCGTGTTCTGGCCGTCATTATGGGGTTCATCTTTAGGTAGAGTAGTGCGTGCGCTCCCTCCGATTTTTTCTGAAGAGCGCTGTCCGATCCTACAGTTATGCTTCCCGTTCTCATTTATCTTTTCCCGTTTTCCTTTCATTTATTCCTCAAGCCATGAAATCACATACTCACGCCCCTCCCCCCTCCCCAGTTCGGCGACAGCTTCCTCCGCAACGTCTACACCGCGTTCGACTTTGGCACCGGCGGACCCACCAAGGGCACGCCCTTCGTGCAGATGCTCTCCACCACGGACGCGACAAAGAGCGCCGCGGATTATATCGCCGTGCGCGCTGCGACGATGGCGAGTATGCCGCCGGAGTGAGTGCCTTTTGTTTTCTGTTTTCTTTTTACCTTGTCTCGCGCTTTTCCCATTCCATTTCCTTTGTTGTCGTTGATCCTTTCCCACCCCCGCTTCGCTTCGCTTCCGTTATCCCACCTACCCTCCCCTTCCCCCTCCTACTCCCCCTCCCACTCCCCCGACCTATTGCTTCCTTCCCCGCCTTTCTCGTTTCCATTTCGCCTTCCACCCAGTAACTCCTCACCGCGTCAACACTATACTGATAACCCCCACCAGGCTCGCCCCCGCGGACCTCATCAAAGTCTTCGCCGGCACCCTCAACGCCGCCGACGCCGTCCCCGTCACCATCTCCGCCCCCGCCTCAACCGCCGCTGGCTCCTCCACGCCCGCAGCTAACGCCCCGGCCTCCACTGCGGGGGGTAGTGCCTCCGCTACGACTGCAGCTGGCGGCGCGCCGGCGTCGGCGAGCGGAAAACCCAGCTCGGCGAGCAGGATGGGGTCGAGTGCGGTTGGATTGTTGGCAGCAGTTGTGGGTGTGGCTGCGCTGTGGTAGTTTGTGTGGTAGATGTATTATTGCCTGGTGCAATGGACTGATTGGTTTTGATTTGGATTATGCGCGATGTGCGATGCTATGATTGTGAGGTAGGCACGCGTCTGTGGAGGTTACCAAACCGCATTTGAGATCGGGACACACTGGCATGCGCATTGGATTTGCGCACCGGGTTATTTCTTCAGCCCGGGCTGGGCGGCATCAACATCCCATGGTGAGCATTAAAAAGTCGTGGAGCCTACATTGTTAGCATCACTGGCTTAGCCTGCGGCGCCAGTGAATTGTCTTGTGGGAATGGAGGGATGTGGCAGTGCATCCACCCCTATGTCTTGGACTCTCTTGCTCCTGACCGCCACATCCCGCCGATTTTCCCTCAGCTTTTCTCTCCCAACAACCAGACGACACTTCTTTGCTTGCTAGATCTCATAATGGCAAAGTTCACGAAGACTCTCTCGACACTGAATACTCAGCAACTCCTGTCGGCCATGGCTGACTTCGACATCGACGTTCCAGCCGCATACACCGTGGCCCAACTTAAAGCGCTGATCAAAGCTCACCTCAGTGCTAATCCCCAGCTCATGCGGGATGCGAATTACACCGCTTTGTTCACGAAACAAGCCAGAAACACCTACCTCGCAGCAAATCCACCATCCCCTACCCCATCCTCCTGGCATGGAATCGATCCGGCGTCGAACGAGAGCTCTCGCGCAGCGTCATCCATCGCCCCCGACGACTTCAGGTTTACTCCTGATCCCGATCCCCTTAATGTGGAACGAGAGACACGCCTCCAACATTTGCAAGCACTCACCGACGACCAATTGGAGCGGGCACTTAACAGTTTGGTGGATCCAGGTGAGTCTCTTCGTTTTATTCCGGCCTCCTCCTTGGTTTTGCGTATCCCTCCCTCGCCATTTCCGAGCTCCTGTGTCGACTTTCTATTCCGAGCTCATCCCTCGACTTAATATTCCGAGCTCCTACCTCGGTGTTCGATTCCGAGCTCATGCCTCAATTCTTCATTGCGAGCTTATGCCTCGATTTTCGATTCCGACCTCATGCGTCGATTCTTCATTGCGAGCTCATGCGTCGATTCCTATTCCGAGCTCCTGTCTCGATTTTCGATTGCGAGCTCTCGCCTCGATTCTTCATTGCGAGCTCATGCCTCGATTTCCTATTCCGAGCTCCTGCCTCAATTTTTTTCGAAGACCCTCCCGAGCGAGCTCGAGCTCTCTCTGAATTTTGCAGAGTGGTTCCAGGCGTGGGGCCGTTTGCTCGAGCTCATCGAGACATATGTTCCACAAGAGCTGGAGCTATGGCGCGTTCATTACGACCGTCTTCTTCAGCGACCCAACAAAACAGAAGATTGGGCTCTGTGCATCGCCTACGATTCCGATGTTCGTCGCCTCGCCTGCACTACTGGTCTCGACCCTTCCCTCATGCATCTCAACATCTGGAACGATCTCGAAGCGAAGCACATCGCTCGGATGACTCTGGAGAAAGTTCGCGCTGAATATTCCAAGGCGTCGGGATCTTCTCACGGCTCGAAATCCCAAGGCGCATTGAATAATTGTTATCATCCTTATATCGACAACTCCGGCTCGTCCGGCTACACGAAGCCCAACAATTCCTTTCGAGGGAGCCCGAACCAACTCCAGATTGGAGGCCCGCCCGGGGCTCAAACGCAGTTTCGCTGCTTCGTGTGCGGAGATGTCGATCCCTCCCATCGTTCCCGCCACTGCAATGCACGGAAGCTTGTTAGCGGAAAGAACTCGATCATCTGGTCGCACAAAGAGGGCGAGCCCCCACTCGATCGGGATGGCGTCAGCTACTGCTATAACTACAACGGCCGCTCCGGTTGCAATCAGGGAGCCAACTGTGCGAAAGGGAAACACTGGTGCACACTTTGTGGGTCCAAAGACGGCTCGCACGCCGCTCAGAGATGCTGAACTCTCTAGCTTATTCCCCATCGTAACTCCCCTGCTGCCGGACAGCTGGGAGCGCCTCCTGTGTCGCGCAGACCTGTACAGCAGATTTCCTGACATTCCTGTCGGCCTTCGGGAAGGTTTTGACATGGGTGTCCATTCCAATCTCACTGATACATTCATCCCTCTCAATCGTCCTTCTGCACTCGAACACCGCGATGTCATTAATAATTACATACACGAACAACTCCTGGATAAACATTATACCGGTCCTTTCCATCCTTCTCGTCTCCAGAATTTAATTGGCCATTTTCGCACTTCCCCACTCGGTGTTGTCCCCAAGGCTGGAGCAGTCGACCAGTTTAGACTCGTCCAAGACTTTTCCTTCCCTTACAACGATCCATCCCGCTCTTCTGTCAACTCCGAAATCGACTCCGATGATTTTCCTTGCGAATGGGGAACATTTACAGAAGTTGTTCTGTTGGTCATGGATGCCCTGCCAGGAACCGAAGCGGTCACACTCGACGTTGATGCTGCCTTTCGTCGAGTTCCAATCCATCCTACCCAACAGCGTCATTTTATAATCCACTGGAATGGAGTCTGCTACATCGATCACAATGCACCCTTCGGCAGCTCTAGCTCTGGTGGCGTCTTCGGACATTTAGCAGACGCTATTTCGGCGCTTTATTTAGCGAATAACATGGGCCCACTCAAGAAGTGGGTGGACGACTTCTTGTTTTTGCGTTACCTAAAGAACACGACTCCACCTTCGTTCTCGTACGGACTCGAAGATATTTACGCGCTCGCCGAGGACTTGGGCTGGCCTTGGAAGCCTTCTAAAACTCGTCCATTTGCCTCGACATTCAAGTACCTGGGTTCCATCTGGGACCTGGTGCACAAGACAGTCGAAATCCCCGCCAACAAGAAAGAGCATTACGGCAGCAAGCTGGCAGTCTGGGTTCGCGGAGGAAAGTTCAACAAGAAAGAAACCGAGGCCATTCTCGGTACTCTCGTTCATTGTTCACTTGCGATCGAAGATAGCAAATCCCGTCTCCCTGCTATCTCCAGATTTGCGGCCTCCTTTTCCCATGCTAGTTCTCGATTTTCCGAACGCACACCCGGTGCCTCCGTCCTCGAGGACATTGAGTGGTGGCGGAGCCAATTACGCAAGCCTTTTTGCGGCTCCACGATCATACGCCCTCCAAACCTGTCCACTATTCCGTTCTGGGTTGACGCCTCTACTTCTTGGGGCGTTGGCGTGGTATTTAGTGATGTTCCGGCCTGGGCTCGGCCTGAAAGCCCCGGCTTGGGCTTGGGCTTGGCTTTGAAAACCCTCAAGCCAAGCCCGAGCCAAGCCTCGAAAAGCCCCGGCTTCTGCCCAAGCCGGAGCTTTTGGCTGGTAAATTTCAGGAAATGGGGGCCCGGCCTGGCAAAATTCCAGGCCGAGCCCGAGCCCAACCTAAGCGAGGCCGGGCCGAGCCGAGCCCAGGCCAAAAAGCCGGGGCTTTGCGGCCTCAGGCCAAAGCCGGAACATCACTAGTGGTATTCGAAGACGTGTGGAGGTCTTGGAAATTGTGCGAGGGTTGGGAAGATCCGAGCCGTAGCATTGGCTGGGCCGAAATGGTCGCGGTCGAATTCGGACTTCGCCTGGCAATCCATCGTGGGCATAGTAACATCCATTTCCATGTTCGATCCGACAATGCTGGCGTTATTGGCGCCCTCAATGGCGGAAAATCTCGGAATCTCGAGCACAACCGGGTTCTTCGTCGAATCGTTTCCTTCATGCGCTCCAATGCTATTTGGATTACTATAACTTATATCCCCACTTCCGATAATGTTGCGGACAAGCCGTCGAGAGGTGAACGGCCTATTCTTACTGGCCTTTCTCCGGCCTTATCCTCCTTCAAAATTCCATACTGCCTCGAATCTTTACTCTCCGATGCTTATTTATAGTGTTCCAAATTCATCCCTGATCTTCAAACCGACGTCAATGGCTGGCTTCGCTACCGATCACAATCATCAAATGGTAGTGCAAATGAAATTTGCCGACCAAAGCTTATTCCACTACGATGCGCACCGAAGGCCCATCTCTCTCTACTGGGAATACTACATTTCGCTTAAGGGATACATCCACCCCAAGGATCCGAACCGTTTTCAGCGCTGGCACAACTGGCATTAGTCGTCGGAATCGACCTTCACATAAGCGTCACAGTGCGCCGCCTCCTAAAACGTCTCCGATGCATCGCACGCCTCGGTTATTCCAACATGTACCAGGGCTTTCGCGAGCGATACCGTCCCCTTTCATTCCCTCCATAAAATCGCTTGCCAATGTTCAGCTGGCCCTCGAGCACGGATGGGCTACCTCAACTGTCACCAATTATGGTCAGGCGGTCGATCGCTTTTTGGCCTTTTGCGAAGCCGAAAAGATTCCAAGAAAATTTCAGCTGCCTGCAGACAAATTCGTTTTATGCGCGTTTGCCGCTTCCGGCGCAGGAGTCCACTCGGGCTCTACAGCACGGAACAATATTGCTGCTCTCAAAGCTTGGCACGTGGCCCAAAATCAACCATGGAAGGGCGGATCCCGCTTGCACTATGTCCTCAGTGGCATGGAAAATTTAGCACCAGAGTCTTCAAAAGGCGCTCCACGCCCGCCTATTAACGCTGCAATGCTTCGAGCACTCTATAAAGGACTCGATTTCACTTCTCCCCGCGACGTAGCAATTTTTGCTGCAGCTTGCGTCGCTTTTTGGGGTCAATGCCGACTCGGAGAAATTCTTCCGACCGCTGCCATGAGCATCGCACTCCTGCACAAACCAACCCGTGCCCATGTTTCACGCTCTCATCGCACCAGATGCTCCACCATTGTACGACTTCCCCGCACTAAAACCAAGAAATCAGGAGACGACGTGGTCCTTGTCTCACAGCAGAATCCCATCGACCCCCAGATTGCACTCCAAATGCATCTGAACTTGAATGACCTCCCCTCCTTCGCTCCTTTATTCGCGTATCGCACTTCTAGTGGTTACCAGACACTCACCCGGACCAAATTTCTCGAGCGTTGCAATGAGATTTGGAAAGCGGCCGGTTACCCACGCACCACAGGCCATAGTTTTCGAATCGGAGGCACTACGGAACTCCTTCTTGCCGGCGTCGCGCCAGATGTAGTCAAAGCGATGGGCCGTTGGTCTTCAGATGCGTTCCATCGCTATTGGCGCTCGCTCGAGGATTTGGCCCCATTACATGCGTCGAACATATAATCAATACTGCCCATCATTGTGGGTAGCCGATGCGCTTGCCTCGTCTGGGCAGACATTCTTTGGGTCATCCTCAGCAGTCCCATCGGCCTTGCACCCCTGGAGTTCGGTTTTGTACTGCCGACTTCTCACCCAATAATGAATACGACTGTCTTTCGGCTTCTTTGAGACTCTTCCTGTGTGACACCGAAATAGCGACCACAAGATAGCATCACTGGCTTAGCCTGCGGCGCCAGTGAATTGTCTTGTGGGAATGGAGGGATGTGGCAGTGCATCCACCTATGTCTTGGACTCTCTTGCTCCTGACCGCCCCATCCCGCCGATTTTCCCTCAGCTTTTCTCTCCCAACAACCAGACGACACTTCTTTGCCCCACCCTCCCACTCCTTTATCGAAATGATTTTGTAGAATTTCTGTGATAACTTGTAGACAGTTTGTATTGCAAGGACGATGGGGTCATCCTCAGCAGTCCCATTGGCCTTGCACCCCTGGAGTTCGGTTTTGTACTGCCGACTTCTCACCCAATAATGAATACAACTGTCTTTCGGCTTCTTTGAGACTCTTCCTGTGTGACACCGAAATAGCGACCACAAGAACATGACCCGATCCGGAATCGAACCGGATACCATCCCGCCGGTGATGCTCAGAGAACGATAAGGAAAAGCAGGTGCGGACCATTCGCCATGGAGTCGGTTCTGTGGTTGGGTTGGAGCTGAATTCACTGGGCATATAAAAGACCATTTCGAACCACGATCGGAAGAACAATGTGCTTGTCCGTCAGCCCCGCGTCGCTGGAGTAGTGGTACTGGTGCAAATAGACGTATTACCTTGTGCAATGAATGGACTGACTCTTTCTAGTATGAGTTTTGAACCGAGTGTGAGGATGTGTGCCACTTGAGGTTTTACTTCTTCCAAGGTAAGTAAGAGTTTGTGGGCTTGGGACTGCCCAGGTCCTCGATGCTGAAGACACGCGTAGCAGATTCGGGACGCTCTCCGCACTGCTTGTTTCTCCCGAGCGCCAGGCGCCTCAACAAGACATGGCGAGCGAGTACTAAAAAAATTCCCTGGGAGACTTGGTATGACTCGATCCGGACTCGAACCGGGAGAGCATCCTGCTGATGAATACGAAGTACTATGGAAGGGGAAGCAGGCGTGGACCATCCGCTGTCGGGTCGGTTCTGTGTGGGAGTGGAAGCCGAATTTATTGGGCCAATATAGACAAGAGAATTTCGAACCATGAATCCATGTTCGGAGCAAGGAATCATACCCAAGGGCGCCGGCTCCAGGGGGTTCAGCGAGCGTTAAGCCCACTGCAGGGATGGTAATGGACTAATTGTTTCTGATATGTATTCTGGGCTCCCGGGCGTGGGCGATTTGATTTGGAGGCAGGTACGCTATGTGTAGGAGGGACTTGCGAAGGCTCTCATTTGAGTTGGACGTCAGGGCATGGCGCAATACTTAGCTATGGCCTTGGTTTGTTGCCGGGTTATAGGTACGTATCCATGCTATACGCCCGAAAGTGTTCAGCGCATGCGAACGACAAGATAACCCAGGAGCGCATCATGGCTCGACCCGAAATCGAACGGGGATTTTACTGCGAGATACAGCGCCCCAACACAGAAAGCAGGCGCGGACCATCCGCCATCGAGTGTTTCTGTGTTTGGAAGAGACGACTGCTGAATCATTCGCTGTGCCCATGGGATTTTGAGACCGGCTCCCAATGTCCGTTCGACCTGTATTTCTCGTCTCATCTTCGGAAAATCACGCATAGGATCTGTGCGATGCGCCCTGGCCAATGACCCGATCCAGAATCGAACCGGGACTCCAGATAGCAGATACGGACCATCCGCAATCGAGTCGTTCTGGGTTTCGGGTCGAGCTGACACAAGTTGAAGTCCGGACATTCATTAAGTGAAGGCAGGTGAAATGCTGGCTGTTGCATTGGAATTAATTGGCGCATCGCTCTCCTGACGCGCGCGATGATCTGGCACCCTGCAACCCTTGTTGGACTACACATTCGAGACTGCCCTCGCAATCCGGAGACAGATATTCCTTTACTGCCGGCCGCCTGGGTTTTTCCTGAGTTTACAAGCTTGAAAAAAGGAAAACCTGGCAAAATATCACGACTTGACCCGGAATCGAACCGGGATGCCGTGCTGCCCGCAACCAAATGCTAGTGTGGCAGGGAAAGCAGGCGCTGACCATCCGCTAACGAGTCTTGTCGTGGTTGAGTTGGAGCCATGTAAGTTATGTGTAGGAGCGATTTGCGAAGGCGAATCGGGCTCGGACGGAATACTAGGCATCCTACTGTGAAAATTCAGGGCGCGAGACGCAATAGCCTTGGGTTGTTGCTGGAGTAAGTCTTGACCAACATATCAGGTCTGAGTACATGGATCCAATAATGATTGGGCAGCTGTTATAGTAGAGGACAACTAAATGAAATCAATTCTTTCGATTGAAATATCTAATTCTCTTCAAGGAACTCAACCACAATTGATTCCAACATTTTTTGGTTTAAACTGGTTTAAACCTGGTTTAAGCCATTTTCGTTTACATAAGGTTTTTATTCTTTTTCTTACTTTCCCAAGTCTATCTACGATATCACTAACTTCCACTGGCTTAATTTAGTTTCCTCAACGCAAACAATGCTGTACATGTCTAGACGTCGTAGCACATCTCACTCGCATTAAAAACTCGCGCAGCTGTATGCAAAATCTGGATCCCTTTCTATGAGTCTCCGGTACTATATCTGACTGGGTAACCAGCCACCTTCGCATTTTGATCCTCCAATGCAGGCATATTGTCAGGTGGGTGTCGGGACATGGGTTGGGAAACGAAGATATTCATCCCACGAGTGATTTAGGATGCTCATCTGAATTTCTGTATCCCAATTTCGTCGCTCGTCAAGTTTATTACGGCGATAACTCCGAAATGGCGATAAACGGCCTAACCGGCCACCCCGTCAAATCCTTTGTTCATGGTCGGACTATTCACCCCAGCGCATCCCAAATCGTTTATAAGATGCAAATATATTATTGCATACCCTCAAATTGCATATCTGAGGTGTTTTTGTCCCACAAGCATCGCACTTTCTGGTCAGGTTTCATGGGTTGAATTGGGGTGTTGACGGAATGCCTTGTCCTGTGAAGTGCACAGCTCAACAACATCCCAAATTGAAG
The DNA here is from genome assembly GCA_014925785.1 of Mycena galopus ATCC 62051. Classification (NCBI taxonomy): domain Eukaryota; kingdom Fungi; phylum Basidiomycota; class Agaricomycetes; order Agaricales; family Mycenaceae; genus Mycena; species Mycena galopus. The sequence continues at coordinate 378,542 of WIQG01000148.1, forward strand.
TCTCGGAGACGCTATAGGAAGTATTATAACATACTGAAGTGCAAATTATGCCCACTTTGTCGCGATAACCCCTCCTAAAAGATTCAACTTTCAGGGCGAGTGAGATTTGGTAATTCTGGCTGATACCTTGCCGTGAACCGGAAAGTGCACATCTAGGAACCTATAAACCCGATGTAATGCAGGGTTAGCCGTCTCAATCATGCCAGCCAGGCTCCAGGTCCGTCACAGATGCAGGTGGTTTGCTATAAGGGTGGCCAGTTTGAGCCACTCCAGATCAGATTGAGGTCTCATTCGAGGTACCAGGAGCCCAGGGATAGACATCTCGAGATCATTGGCCCGAACTCAAGGATGAATACAAGCCCTGAAACCTGTGAATTGGTGAAGATTTCGTGGAGAAACAAGCGCGACACGCTTTTCGGAGATAAGGAATGACATTAATCTCCCACCATCTTGATCGAAAACTTGTCACAGCTTTCGATCACGACCTTCGCTTGGGTCCAAATGTGGCATACAGCGTCCTCATAAGTCCTGTACCATCCCACAGACACAATAGCCCAGGATTTCACGCCACACCCCTTTATATAATGCAAGTGGCCGGTTAGCTAGTGTGACCGGTTACCCAGTCGGAAATAGTATGCTCTCGCATGCTCTCACCTATCCTTACATTTATAACCCACACCTCATTTTTTGAACAGGATGCGTCGAGACCATTCAAACTCAATTTCTGGCACTTCCGGGCAGCCGGTGCGTTCGCAAAACTGCTGGTGTACCTACAGCAACCTTTTAGATGTTGTTTTACTGTTTTTGACAGTGTCGTGAACGAGGCGCGGCGCGCGGTATGTTCGTTTTTCTTTTTTCAAGACCACTGACTGAGATTTGAGCGATGCTTTGAACATCTCTTTCGTATTCCCTGTCCAGCAAGCCTCGCATCGACTTCAGACGCGTCTTCCCGGCAATGAGAAGGACAGGCTTCCGGTAAGCCTTCGAATGATCTTAAACATGAAGTCCGGTACTTACATGTTCCCAATTCAGGGATGCAGCGTCCCCGGCGTCGCTGGCGATATCCGGCCCATCGGAGCACCACCAACATCCCAAATTAGCACCGCTATGGCTCATTGATTCTTGAAAGCTCCATGACGAGGTAAAAACTTTGATTCCCCGTGTGCTCGCACCCAAAGTTAATTTATGCATGGTGTAATAGTGTGTGATAGTTTTTCACAATATTTAACCGATGCCCTAACCGAGGCCTAGCAGTATAGTTGTTTACAGAAGATGTTCATTGCTCCGCTATTTATTCTGCACTCACTCACCGATGCAATCAGCCCCGCCACTAGCGACAGTATTGCACACATGTAATACATACAAACTTGGCCTGAACGAATTAACTTTTTGAATATGCTTGCACTGTGCGCTGGGAAGACTAGATATTTTTGGTTTTGATTGGCACCGCAACGATTGGTTGCGCTTCTAGAAGTCGGTTCAAGTCAGCCTGATTGATATCTGGCACTTACGCCAGAGCGAAGCGACGGCATATCTTGTTTTATAATTAAATCCTGGAATAGTGAATTGGATAATCCAATACAGGATTGATCAAGTTCTCTTGGATTATTCAAGACAACATTAATTAGCCGAGCTGATATCACTGGACCAGGCCATCTCGAAGTCAATTCCAAGTGCGATCCGAGTGTGTAGTGACCTTGGAAGCAACCTGTCGCATCGAAATTGCTACGAGGATGGTAAAAGTGCGAGTACAAGAGAAATGCAAAGAGTATGGAATGAAATACTGAATGTTACGAGTACTTAGTAATCGTTCATAACATCTTGAGACCGTCATTTTTCGACCGCTCAATTTTACGGTCCACTTTTACTGACTGTAATGAAATTAGTGGCTGTGCTCCAGATTGATTAGATTTTTGAAGCCTCAATAGTGGCTGTACTTGAAACCTGACTCTTTCATTAGAAACGAATCTAACAAACCTTAAATTGCTGTCACGGTGGCTGAGTATTTTCTTATGTAACAGATTCCGATTTTACTCTCAGCTCTTCAAATTTTTCGTTGTTAAAATTCTGTTATCCCTGCACCATTCCTTCTTGATTGAACTTTGTTTTTGCTGCCTCAGATATCTGCTGTTAGTATTTGGTGTTAGCAAAAGGCCCGCACAAGATTGTGACCACCTGCGTGATGTCACGTTTCCACTGTCATTTTGCAGATTGATCATTCGAGATGAGCTTCCCATCGGTCCAGTCCTCGCCACAGCCGACGCGTGCGAGGATATAGACGCCCTTGCAGAGGTCTACTGCATCCAGATTTGCCGCTGGGAGAATTGTGCAAGACTGCTCAATCCGCAACCTTTTATCACACGGCACAAAGGAAGGTGTTTCCCCAATTCACGCCCTGCGTATTCTTTCTGGTCACGCGTCGCTATCCCTTTTGTAGAGCTGATTACGCGCTAGCGAGCCCGTATCCGTTGCCCTACGATCGATGCCAAGGAGGGAACTCGCCTGAAAAACACGAAAACCAATACATCCCGTTTTATCGCAAAACATGGATCGTAGCGATCGCTAAGGCCGAACATCAGTATCTTTATATCACCCAGATGGCGAGCAGACTCGCCCAGATTGGCGGGTACCTGGAGCGGAACATTGGGCATTCCACCACCCACCCCAATCGAAAATGCTGTTTCAATGTCTTCGCGAAAGTATTTAATTTTCACCTGAAGCAAGATGCGCACTGGTTAGGGAACCATTTCATCCAGAGGCTTCCGTTGGATACTACACCACCAACCCGTTGGGACAAGAAATTGACGTCAAGATTGAAAGTCAAGAGAGGTCTACAGCCGAGTTCAATTTACTGTACATCTGACGTCAAACAGGAAAGCAAACAGCCAATCAATAATGGATCATTCTGACCCACGACCTCACATTGAGGTCAATATGAAACATCAAATACACCCCACACCTCATTTCAAATTCAGGCATTCTTTGAGTCAGCCTCCACTCATCCCACTTCTAATACCGGATTTATTTGCAGTCATACTCCGAGTAAACAGGTATGTGTGTGATTGAAATTTCGGTGTCTAAAAAGGTTCCTCCTTGCATATTCTTTGGGTCAAATTACAAATGGAACTGGGAAGAATAGGCATAAAAGGTGAATAAAACCAAAGTTTACAATGCACACAATATATCTACTCGGGATCCGCATCACTGTTGTTTCCTCCCGCACCATTCCCATTCTCCTCGGGCTCCTCCTGCTCGCGGGTCTCTGGCTCCTCACCCTCCTCGTCGTTCACCTGCGCCCGGCGCTTTCTCTTCGTGCCCTGCTTCTTGAACCGCTGAACTTGAGTTGCGGTGGTTGCCAAGTTCCGGAGCCATTGTGGACTGCTGTCACCAACAGGGTCACCGGTCTTGAATGTCGAGCCCACCGAGCGACATAGAGCTCGATATCGTCGTCGTAAATCAGTTCCAAAGCTCTATGTGACATTCAAGAATTAATTCACTTGAAATGAATAAACAACAGAGATGGACGCACGCTACGAATTCCTGTGGAGTCTCGGAGTGAAGTTCCTCGAGTTGGTCGTCGACCTTGGTCCAGAATTCGTTCGCCGCATGGTTTGCCTTGGTGTGCGCTCGCTGAAGACACCAATGTATCAGCGAGTGGGGATGGCGGAATCGGAAAATGTTAAACTCACAATGAAGGCCAGCCGAAAATAAAGTCCGAGTGTGGCGTTGACAGCCGTTGCGTGGGTGAGAAGTTCCGCAGCCAACGCTCCAATATATCCAGTGTCTGCGTCTTTCTCAACGGAAGATGTGATCTGAGTGAATGTGAGGCAAGACTCAAGAAATCCGCGAGAGAAATCAAAACCATACCGTCTTCTTCATGCTGTATCGAGCAATGCTGAACTACGACATCCGTTAATGAGGTAAATGAGGTCAAGAAAAGGAAAGCGTCGATGAATACTAAGCGAGAGGATGGAGGCGGAGAGCGGACAGTGAGTAAGGACGGTAAGGTACCTAGTTCCGATGATTCCAACGGTGCGTTCCCCCTTCCCGGCGGCGCTCTATTTGAATGTTGACAATCAAGACGGAACAGAAAGCGTGGAGTTGAGCACGGGGGCACGGAAGGTTCCCGAGTGGCGGCAAAAGCTGCAGAAGACGTTTCTGTCCGGCAGAGTCTTGCCCAAGGAAGACGTGAGTGACATTTTATGTCTTATGCTGCCTTGCAGTTTTGACGGATTACGCATGCCGGCAGTAGATACGCTGTTCAACGTTCTGGAGATGTATGGAGGGATTAGCATCAGGAAAAACCAAAATTGCTGGATAGCTCCCTATAGCCCGACATAGACGACATAGCAGTCATAACAGAAGGTCTGCTAAGCTCTCATAATGCCTCATCGTTGCTCATAGTCATAGTGGAAAAACACAATAAAAGTGGGAAATGAATGATATTGCACGATAATAGACTACAACAATAATACAGATTTGAGTACAGGAACATATGCCAAGCGGGTGCCGCAAGCGGAAGCACGTGGTGCGTGTGGCCCTGCAGAAGTAGCCAAGGGGGCGCGCAGGTGCACGGTGCGTGAAGTTGCCAAGAAGAGGCGGCAAGTTCAACTTGACAGCGATGGGGAACACAGCGAGGTGGTGATCAGATCTAGACTCTACTGACGGCCGTAGTGCATGGGATCGAATTGAGGGCGGCAGTTCTGGCTATTGAGCGACCGACCTGGATCTTGGAGTCTTGGAAAAAATTGACATGTCGAAGCGTCTTGCGCTATGTCTTGGAATTGTGTAGATCACGTGGATTTGGCATCGACGTGTCAGTAGCGCAGAGCCCCGAGACGGGTATGGGTATAAGCGACCGCGGGAGGTGGTATATCAGACAACAGAGCCCGAAACCGCGGGACGGTGAATTCAACGCAGAAGGTGCTGCCAGTAGGGGTGTTTGCTGTACGTCCTGGCGCAGGTGCGTGATCATGATTTTGTTACAGTATCGGCTGGCACCGCGGTGTCGGCAGCTCCACGGTATTGACGAGACTTGGAGCAAGGAGTGTTGAGGTGGCTTTGAGGCTCCAGGAGCGTCACATCTTAGAGAGTATCGTGGTCGAGACGATTGAGCCTGCTGAGGTCTTGATATAGAGTTGTGCACACTGACGAGAGTAGCAGGTTGGCTCGGCGTGACAGTTGTGGTAAGCGGGCAGTGGGGTTGTTGTACGTGTCGCGGTTGCGATCGTGTTTGCTTGAATGCGAAGGGATATTTTGAGGCAAGGCAAAACCCGAGGCCAGTGGCATTCGAGATTCGTGTAGTGTCGGAATTTCGAGAGTGTGCTGCCGAATCGAGACTGCTAGCAGGTGAGATCAGCTGACCTGGTGAAGTACTAAGATGCGGATGGTGGCGGGGAGCAAGAAAGAAAATAAGCGCCGAGCCACGAGGCCGAAGAAGCGGAGAAAGGTTCGGCATGACGACATGCCGTGTAATTTAGGATCGATCGGCATGTTGCTGTGCAGCGGGTTTCTGGTGATTTGAGGATATTGACAGGCGTCTATTTTCGTGGTGCTTGTGGCCACACAATATTATAGAAATTTCACAGATGACCCCAGACCGGATTTAATCAATGTGGGGACCATTGTACTTGGCGATTTACTTCAGAGCATTGAACAGGAGATTTAAATAAAAAAAAACCCGGTAAGTACGAGTCACGCCACGCGCAATGCGGTGGCCTCACCCAACAAGTTGCATAAAAGGGAACCGAATTATTTCACATCCCTGACCCATCCCATTCGTGGATTATGAGGTGATAGCCTTGCATCTCAACTCCAGTCATTGACAGTGCGCTCGAAGGACACGGAGGAGGTGGGAAGCGAATTTGAATGGAGACAGGTGACACTAGAAAGGAAGAGAATAGCGCGGAGTTCAACAATGTCAGCATGGAAAAATGAGAAATGAAGGAACAGCGGAAGAAAACAACAGAGGAAGAATTTGTCAATACGGAGTTATAATGTTAAGTTATCGAGCTCCAATATGTTCAAAGTCCGAAGGTGACTCGCCACAACGATTGACGGCGAATGAAGTGATTCAAATCTGAAGATTGACAGCAAACACGACACACCTCGACTGGGAGAGGGCCGCTTTACGTCCGTAAAGGGGATGTACTGGATTATTTCCTTCAAATCGACAGTCACGCGTCACGCACCCTGTGTCGATCCCGAAATTTGGTCGCGGTCACGCGTCACGCAGGCGTCTGTCGAATCTCCCGAGCGTCACACTGAGCCCAAAATTGCCTGAAAGACGCAAAAAAGCCAAAATTTCGGTGGGAAATGTCGAAATTTTGGGAGTGTCACACCAAAATTTGGCCGGTGTCGAACTGTCGAATAGGTAAAACCGGTCACGCGTCACACCCTCTGTCGATTTGAAGGAAATAATCCAGTACATCTCGATTTACACGAGGACCAGGCGTTCGAAGTGGATGGCCAGCTATATAACAAAGCATTTATCACCATACCCTTGCTGAAGAGAAGGTCACCTCTTCACTACCACACATGGATATTCGACTCGTTGCGAGTGGCTTCCTGGTGACTCTGATCCTTGTATACTGGAATCGTCGTCGCTCTGCTTCGAAATTACGTCCAATTCCCGGTCCACTCCCGCATCCTTTTGTCGGTCACACCTTCCAGGTTCCAGTTAAAGTACTTCGAACAGCTGGCCCATCAGTACGGTGTGTTACTGTGCTGAATTCGACCGTCTTGTTAGTTGTGTGGAGCTGATCACAGGGCCGACTGTGAGGATATCTCTCACTGGTAACGAAATTATTATCCTAAGTCACCCATCAGATGCCGAAGAGCTTGCGAGTATCTTCTCAAGACCTAGCATACACACTTACTGACTTTAACCCTAGCTCGGGCGGCGCTCTCGCAATTATTCTTCAAGGAAACCTCTCATATACGCCGGAAAGTACGAATCAAATAATCTTCGCCTATCGCTTCTCCCATACGGGGACGTCCTCAAGAAGCAGCGAGCAGCTTTCCATCAAATACTTCAACCACGAGGTGCTGCTGGTGTTATATGTTGTCGCCTATATTTACATCTCTATCCAGTGGTAGGTGGTTACGAAGAGATGCAACTTACCGAGTCTTTACGCCTCCTGCTGGATCTTGTTGAAACACCGAAGGATTATTATCATCACTTCCAGCCCTTTCCGGCGTCTCTCGTGTTCACTCTCACCTTTGGACAAAAGCTTGACGACGACGGCAAAGATCTCGCTGCCGCTCTAATCATTTTGACCACTTTTGTACAAGACATAAATCCGAACTCACATCTCGTTGACACGTTCCCGTTGTTGGACCTGCTGCCAGACTTCTTATCTCCCTGGCGGGCAGAAGCAAAAAGAAACACGAACGAGAAATCGAGGTGATTATTTGGCTTTACGGCGCCCATTGGGAGGCTAGCTTAGCCGTTTCAGCTTTACGGGCGACTCTCTTTGGGCGTTAAAGCAAGAATGGAGAAGGACACCGGGATGGAGTGCTTTGCTGCTCGGTTGTGGGATCAACAAGCAAAGTTGAACATCAGCGACGAGGAAGTAACGCTTCATGTCGCCCACTGTTGATCATAAATGACCTTGGCCGTAGTTGCTGGGTCAGCCTTTCTGGCGGGGACGGACAGCAACTCAGTAACCCTGCTGTGGTTTGTAATGACGATGGCCCTGTATCCCTCAACGATGAAGCGAGCACAAGAGGAGATTGACTCGATCTGGAATTCTGATACGTTCCCCAACTTCTCGCAAATGCGAGAACTCCCTTATTGTTCTGCCCTGGTTAAAGAAGTGATCCGGTGAGCACTTTTGATTCCTCCGTGAATGATTTAGCATACGGATTCATTTTATCTAAAGCTGGTCGCCTGCAACTCCTCTATCGATTCCGCATTACACGGACGCGGATGATGAGTACAAG